>CM044007.1:41406949-41701949 GCA_024085815.1 Flaveria linearis | reverse complement strand
GTTGGGGTTGAATGTATGCTTCAGGTGTGGCAAGCCTGGCCACATCGCTAGAGACTGTAGGGTGCCGAAATGTTATAGCTGTGGCGAGGAGGGCCACGCGAGTAAGGACTGGAAGAAGCCGAGGGTGGAGAGCTTAGGGGCGAAGAAGAAGCCGGAGGAAGGAGGACCAAGGGCGAGTGCTACAGCTTACACCATGACCCGGGAGGAAGCCAGAGTGGATCCTGATGTCATGTCAGGTATGTTTCTAGTAAACCAAACTTGTGCCTCTGTATTATTTGATTCCGGTGCTAGTAGGAGTTTTATTTCTACTACTTTTCGTGCTAAGTTGTCTGCTAGAAGTAAAAGTATTAGTGAGCCATTCGATGTAGAAACGGCTATTGGTAAGTCCACTAGAATTACTGACATGATAGAGGACTGTGCCATGGAACTAGAAGGTCATAGGTTTTCTGCCAATTTACATATGATGCCCCTAGGAGGATTTGATGAAGTACTAGGGATGGGCTGGTTAGCAACCTATGAAGCAAACATCATGTCGCAAGAAGATGATTCGACTAGTTGCGCCCCATGGAAGTTTGGTGACGGTTTATAGAGATCGTGTTACTATGATCCCGAAGGTGATTTCAATGGCGGTGGCGGGGGAGTGCATGAGACGTGGATGTAGTGCCTATCTGGCCTACGTAAGAGATGTGGATGCGTCGGTACCACAATTTCCTGATGTACCAGTGGTATGTGACTTTCCGGACGTGTTCCCAAAAGATTTACCGGACGTGCCACCGGATCGCGAGATTGAGTTCCAGATTGATCTGATACCCGGTGCTCAACCCGTTGCCAAAGCACCATATCGATTAGCTCCGACTGAAATGAAGGAACTCATGGATCAACTGCAGGAGTTGATGGATAAAGGGTTTATCTGATCGAGTATCTCTCCTTGGGGTGCTCCGGTCTTGTTTGTAAAGAAAAAGGACGGTAGTATGCGGATGTTCATCGACTACCGCGAGCTGAACAATTTGAAGGTGGAGAATCGGTATTCGTTACCGAGGATTGATGACTTGTTTGATCAGCTCCAAGGTGCCAGCTGGTTTTCAAGGATAGATCTTCAATCTGGCTACCATCAATTGAAGGTGAAAGAACAAGACATTCCTAAGACAGCCTTTCACACGCGTTATGGACACTACGAGTTTCTCGTCATGTCTTTGGTTTAACCAACGCGCCAGCTGCCTTTATGGATTTGATGAACCGAGTGTGTCGGTTGATGTTAGATAAATCAGTGATCGTGTTTATTGATGTTATCCTAATTTATTCTAAGAGCGAGGAAGAACATGCCGGCCACATACGTGAGGTATTGGAGACACTTAGGAGAGAGAAGTTGTATGGTAAATTCTTTAAGTTTGTTTTTTGGTTGTGTGAGGTTCAATTTTTGGGTCATGTTGTTAATGCTGAGGGAATCATGGTGAACCCGGTAAAGGTTGATGCAGTGATGCAATGGAAGTCTCCAAAGACGCCATCCGAGATCCGTAGTTTCTTGGGTTTGGCGGGATATTACAGGAGATTCATTCAAGACTTTTCCAAGATAGCCTCCCCTTTGACTAAATTGACCCGCAAGGATGTGAAATTTGTGTGGGGCCAGGAGCAGGAGTGTGTTTTTGAGGAGTTGAAGACGAAATTAACTCAAGCTTCTATCTTGACATTACCCGAAGTGAGGACTTCATGGTGGATTCGGATGCATCTTATTCGGGTCTAGGTTGCGTGTTGATGCAACGTGGAAGGGTGATAGCCTACGCACCCCGACAGCTGAAGATCCATGAAGTCAACTACCCTACACACGACTTGGAATTAGCGGCTGTGGTTTTCGCGTTGAAGATTTGGAGACACTACTTATATGGGACGAAGTGCACCATCTTCACCGACCACAAGAGCTTGAAGTACTTCTTGCAAAAAGATCTCAATATGAGACAAAGGAGATGGTTAGAGCTCATCAAAGATTATGACTGTGAGATCCACTACCATCCGGGCAAGGGCAACGTGGTAGCCGATGCCCTGAGCCGAAAAGAAAGACCCAAGCCGGTTTGGGTGAAGGCATACCAACTAGTGATGACCTCGGACGTGATGACACAAGTCAAAGAGTTTTAGAATGAGGCGTTAAAAGGAAATCGCCTCAACTCTGAACGAATGAGAGGTCTAGTCGCAGAACTGGGAGAAAACACCCACGGGGTTAGAACCCGCTTTGGACGAATGTGGATCCCTCGTTATGGAGACATGCGAAGGTGAATCATGGATGAAGCTCACAAGACTCGATACTCCATTCATCCCAGTGCCACCAAGATGTATCAAGACATGAAGAAGGACTACTGGTAGCCGGGTATGAAACGTGACGTGGTGGAGTATGTGAGTAAGTGCCTTACTTGCTTGCAAGTAAAGGCAGAGCATCAGAAATCTTACGAGAAGATCTAACCATTGAATATACCTGAGTGAAAGTGGAAGCATATCACCATTGACTTCATTACGAAGTTACCCTACATGACAAGAGGGTACGATGCCATCTGGGTGATTGTTGATCGTCTGACCAAGAGTGCTCACTTCCTACCGATCCGCGAGACTATTCATCCAGGAGATCGGTGGACCTGTTCATCAAGGAGATTGTAACTCGTCATGGTGTACCGGTATCTATCGTGTTGGATCGTGACACTCGATTCACATCGAAGTTTTGGAAGATATTCCATGACGCAATGGGGACGAGGCTACACATTAGCGTGACTTATCATCCTCAGACGGACGGTCAGTCTGAGAGGACGATTCAGACGCTCGAGGACATGCTTCGGGCATGTGTAATCGACTTTGGAAGAAGTTGGGATGACCACCTACCATTAGCAGAGTTCTCGTACAACAATAATTATCATGCCAACATTGGTATGCCTCCATACGAGATGCTATACGGTAGAAGATGTAGGATGCCCATATGTAGGGGAGATATTGGGCAAAAGGAGCTGGGAGGTGTCGAGGTGATCGAGGCTACGACTGAGAAGTTAGAGAAGATCAAACCCTTCATGAAGGCGGCGAAAGATAGACAAAAGTTGTATGCTGACAAGAGTCGAAGACCGATTGAGTTCAACGTGGACGATAAAGTCATGTTGAAGGTCTCACCTTGGAAGGGGATCATCCGATTCAGGAAGCGAGGTAAGCTAAGCCCGAGATACATAGGACCTTTCCGAATCATCGCACGAGTAGGAGAGGTGGCCTATCAACTTGAATTGCCAGATGAGTTAAGTGGGATTCATCCCGCATTCCATGTATCTCATCTGAGGAAGTGCTTAGCTGATGAAGACATGGTGGTACCGCTGGAGGATATCAAAGTAGATGAACAGCTCAACTATGTGGAGCAACCAGTGGCGATCATTGATCGTAAGGAGAAAAGGTTAAGGAATAAAGTGGTTCCCTTGGTGCGAGTACAGTGGGAACATATAAGGGGTTCCGAGTCTACGTGGGAGACTGAAGAAGAGATGAGGCAGCGTTACCCTCATCTGTTTGAGGAATAACAGGTTTCGGGGACGAAACCTATATAAGAGGGGTGGACTTGTAACACCCGGATTTTTGAAGGAAATGAAGAATAAAAGGAGGAAATGCAATTTTACCCTAGTTGAGGGGTTAAATATGTCAAAAGTACAAAATTTATAATAATTATGTACAAAAGATGGCATGCCCGCCCATGTTGCCTGCACACTTCATCTCATTCGATATTTTAGAGAGAGAAAGAAGAGAAGCTTCGGATTTGAGAAAGAACTTCTAGCAGGGTTCGAATTCAAGGTAAGAATTAGTGTTTTTAAGATGTTCTTGACTAGATTCAGCCTTGGTTACATGCTTACATGTGTTTGTATGTTCGGTTGTGTGTTTTTAGTGGGTTTTAGGTGTTTGAGCTTATAGCAAACAGGTTTGAAGGAAAATATACCCAAAGTTGCATAAGGTGAGTTCTAGACCCCGTATTTTACTTGTTTTAAACATTCTTTGGGCTAAAAATGAATAAAAAGGTTTTATAATTATTATGCATGTGTACCCGTAAGTTTTATGCTTACATGATGATGTTTTATGGTTGTTATGTGTTATTTATACTTAGAAAAGTGTTATTAAGCTTAGAATAAGTAAATATGATGATTGGGACTGAAAATATGTTAGAAACATGCCAAACAGGTTGGCCATGCGTCTAAATAAGGCCCATGCGCCTAAAATTGCCTTAGAAAAGTTTCTAAGTTGGGTCATGCGCCCAAAGAGCTCATACACCCAAACAGTACCCCATGCGTCTAGAAATGCCTTAGAATTTCTAAGTATACGTCCATGCGCCTGAACAGTATACCATGCGCCTAGGACTTAGTCTCAGACGCCTAAGTGTACCCCATGCACCCAAATAGTGCCCATGCGCCTGAAATGGCTCATGCGCCTAAGTGTTGAAACGTCCAAGTAAGCCCATGCTCCTGCATAGTTGCAATGCGCCAAAACAGGCCTCATGCGTCTGCATAGTGCTCATGCGCCTAGAACACTTAGATTGTTTTTCTGAAATTTTGAGAAAAACAGAATCATTAAGGTTTGACCCAAGTTTGACCTTAGGGTTTTAATTGTTATTATATTGCACTATTATAAGTTGTTCTTATGTCCATAATAAGTATTATTGTGTGACTTTATGTGGTACATTTATGATCATAAATGCAAAGTATTATCATTAACAAAAGTGAAAGATTAATGATAAAGAAAAGTGGAACTTAATTAAAATAATGAAAGTCTTGCAAGCTTATAGGAGGTGCACGACCATGTTGTCGTTAGCTCAACTGTGATGCGGGTTAGCTACCCCAAAGGATGCACACAGGGTCAATCATTGAGATTGACAGGACCCTTGTGGCATACCCTGGGTGACTGGGTCAGCTTCGAATATAGTTCGTGGTCTATTTATAGACCACAGGCCCAGCACCAGTTTCGTGCACAGTGTTCGGGTATCGCACATTGGTCCATATAGATAGTGAAAGATAAAGTTAAAATTACGAAATGAACAAAGGCGTACAGTAAAGAAAGAAAGAAAGAAAGTAATATCTTGATGTATAGTTGATGCGTGCTCACGTACAAAAATAAGGAAAGTATTTTATTGAAAGAGTATTTTCATATATATATTATCCAAGGTATTTTAATACTTGCAAAACTAGAACTCACTCAGCAATGCTGACTTTTATACATTTTCAGTTGGCAGGTAATTATTGCTGAGGATGGCATGAAGGTGAAGCTACTCGGCGGGACAAGACTGACATCCATTCAATTCTTATGATATTGTTGTTTTGTAATGCAATTAAACAATCTTTTGTAATCCAAACTCCATTGTATTGCTTAACAACAATATTTATTAATAATAATGAATGGCTTTTGTTAAAGTAATTCCGCTGCTTATTTTATAAAATGCATATTATTATGTATCTTTTGTGCTATGAATGACCAACTGTGAGGTCTCCGGGAACGGGGCCTTATATATATATATAAGATATATATATATATCCTTATATATATAATATATATATATATATATATAATATATAAATATATATATATATATATATATATATATAATATATATACACACACAATATATATATATATACATATACATAATATATATAGGTATATATATACATATATAATATATATATACATAATATATATACATATATATATACATATACATAATATATATATACATAATATATATATATACATATACATAATATATATATAGTATAAAGTATCTCAGGTTCTTGTATTTCTTTTGATGCTTTGTAACACTTGTAATAGAACTTGAGAGCAATATACAACATTCTTGAAAACCATACTTATCTTGTTCTTGTTCCTAGTTCTATCTCATTACTTACTTACAATCTTTGTTATTTACGTATATGTAAGTATAACATATATAACAAGTACAACATTGTATTGAACTAAAAAATTTACACATATATAGATGTGGTTATAGAAATAGATAAAAAATTACAACTGAAATATGGTTATTATCAATGCAAAGACAAGTTAAAGATAAAAAAAACATAAAAATATATTATATAATCAAACATTGTTATTGATAGACTCTTGAGCTGTTTCTGCTGCCTTGCTGCTTGTAGCGAGCTGCTACCTAGTGTTGAGTCTACCTTTTCCTTTTAGCTTTTCCATCCTTTCTTCTTATAGAATCTCTTTAGCAGTGAAGATTTAGGTTTTGGAGATTCTGGTTTGGATGATTCAGGTTGGCGAGAGTGAAGTTGAGCTTATGGTGTTGAAGAAAGAGGAATTTTAAGAAAGTCCTCACTGTTTGCACACCCCGGGCCTAAAGAGGGTGGGATGTCATAGACTGATAACAAACATGGCAGCGGAAACAAACCATCATAAGTGCACGCAAGGAGAGAAATTACATGGCATTGCATTTTAATAACAAATCTGGGCTATAACAGTCTAGCGTGAGAACCCTTATTTCACACGAAACCTGCATTTTTAAACATCTTGTCGCGTGAGAACTTCATATCACACGACAACCTCATCTCGTGCGAGAAGTATACTTTTTGCGCGAGAACCCTTGTTTCACATGAAACCTACGAATTCAAATTTCCTAACGTACAACTTTAACTACTCGCGTGAAAACTACGTGTTTCCCGCCCAATTCCCTAACTTTACGCACTTAAGGCTGCCTAACGAGCCTAACATCATAAGATTCACCATTCTAAGCATAATCAAGTATTTTTAAATGTTATAATATGCATAATAGCCCCAAAACATGAAAAATTATGTAAAAAGGGGACTAGAAACTCACCTTGTGAAGTTTTAGCTCAAACACGACCTTCTCGGAGCCTTTAACGAAGGAAAACTACATAACCACGTGTTATATTCATCAATAATCGTTCCATAGTACATAAAACGAGTCACAACACGAATTACATACCTTAACACCTCGTTTCTTCACTTTCACTCTCTAAACCGTCGTTTTCTCTCTATAGCAGCAGCGCTTTTCGCGTAAGTGAGTGCCAGACATGAGTGTTCACAGCTATTTATACGCCAGCTCAACTTTTCGCAGACTTCTCGTGTGAGAAGTACCATTCGCGCGAGAACTCCTTTTTTGCGCGAGAACACCAGTTTACGCGAAAACTTCTTCTGCCTCTTTTTTATTCAAAATTTTCGGGCGTTACACCTTATTGGTCATGGGCTCTTCCAATATAGATGACATAATTGAACCAAAATGTATGTATGGGGGTTCAAATATGGTTTGAAGAAGAGGTTTAGGCTGCATCATCTTGTCTGATCTTCCATTCCATCCTATTGTTGATTAGTGTAAATGAGCCTGAAGAGGCTTGAGCAACATGACTTGCTTTCGAGGCTTCTTTGTTCTCGGAATAGGTTACCATCACCTTTTATTTCAAAGCAATCTTCTTCTTGGAAGATTTCAAAGGATTTCTTTTATTCCTTTGTTTGTTATTAGATTTATCTTCAGAAGCTATTTTCTTTTCGGAAGAATGAGTTTATTTCGAAAGCAATTTAGCTTTGGAGACATGCTTTCCTTTCTTTAACATTTGAACCATATGATACGGTCCAAATGTGAAACCTTCCTTTACTCCTTCTTTCTTAACATTGTTTGCATAATGTGTGCTTGCTAATTGTAGTAACAATCTTTAACCAAGTGGTTATGCAGACCACAAATTATGCATTCAATGTTAGCTTTGATAGGACATGATGGCTATTGTTTCTTGCCATTCTTGTATTCTTTAACAGCCTTCCCCTTTAACGTCTAATTCTTCAGCTAGACAGGAGTACTGGTATGTCACACCCTTAAAAACGGGGTAATACCGTTAGGCGCGTGACATACCAGGATCTCAGCCATTAGTTACACCAAACGACATAATATTTATAAAACATAATTGCTCATTAATGATAAAGTTTCCCGATCAGATTTAATTACAAAATCATTAAAGTAAATGCGGGAGCGTATTAATTTGTATCCAATGACGCAAACACGCGCAAAACCAAAATAAGTACAAGTTAATAGCAAATGTAAATGTATTTAGTTGACCCAGACAATGATGAAATGCAAGGAGATGATCCAATCATGCACGCCTTAAAAACCTGAAAGAAATATGCTAAGTGTTAATACAAGGTTGGTGAGTTCATAGGTTTTGATAAACAGAACATAAACTAAATAGATACAGTAAACAAAGCACTATCAGTAGATAGCTAGTATACTTCATAAGTTACTAAATGTACAAAGTTTGCAATCGAAGCTGAAAATTTAAATGAAGGCCTCGGCTGTGAATACCAGGTCACAACAACAGAAATTAGGTCAATTAAACACCCGTTTGACATACGATTGTGCTAGCATGACTAGCTCGGGTGGGGTTTGTCAAACCGAGTAGATCTACTCAGAATTACCTCGCTATAATACGTACACTAACAGTTCGAGTATGAGGTCTTAAGTGGTATAACATTAGTACATAAGTGATATTACAGTAATACTGATCAATGAAAATGAATTTGAACACACGTTTCTTTCTCCCTAGAAAGTAAGTAAAGTGGGGCTGAGAACTCACCTTGAATGTACAACAACGAACAAACGAAAGCACAACGATTAGGGTTTTCCGATTAACCTGAATTTCAATTAAAATATAATTAATATTAATTATTAATTACAAACATGAGAAGGGTTAGATTTCACATTCCCCAACTCAGTTACGGTGCTGGTTATCGGTTGCTTCCGATCACATGTAGACTCACTCAAATGTCAATTCACTTCGCACACATACACCCAACTATCACATGTAAACATATTATATATATATAATTGTTATTATTATTGTTGTTGTTGTTACTAAAACCATATGTACATTAATACTACCCACAAGTAATATATACGTTTACATGTACTAAATATATGTTACTCACACACATATATCAGATATGTGTATATACATATAATACGCTCATATTGAACACATTAAACACCCATACAATATACTATATGATATGCATGCACACTCAAATGTTCCATCCACAAAATATAGTTATGAACAATTGATCACACTTCCATAAACACATGAGTCCACATACATACATAGTTTCGCACATGAACAATGTAATTTACTTATGTAAACACTGTGTTGAAATCTTGTATGGTTATTGTCATGCATACACTCATATGAATAAATGCCACTTAATCCACTTATTTCCACCACACGCAAGGAGGACACACACAAACATCCATAACCCACAGCTGTGATTTACATATACACTCATATGCACAACCTTGTATATATTTATGCATGCGCACAGAACAAACACACACCACATACTTTTATATATTTAAAACACAAGCACTTCATTCATCCAATATATATATATAAGTTCACATGTAAAATGCAAGGCACACATATGTTTGCAGGAGCACACACCTTCCTATATACATGTATTACCTGCGACCCAAACAACCCCAACCATATACATATGCATGCTTACGATGTTAAGCATTCAAGCAACACACCAACTCATGCATAAGCACATGAACACATTCATATATTACTACACTTGACAATGCAAAAACACACATATGCTGGATGCATACTATACAATTTGTAGGGACATTCACAACCATAAGGCACTCACATTCAATACATATACATGGCAGAAAGCATATATATATATACACATCAAAGCACTCACATAAGCACAGCAAACCCTAATCAGAATGAATACAAAATGCATAAGTACACAGCCTACTGGCCCACATATGACCCCTACAACCATCGGACACATTCATACACCACAAAAAACACAGCTAAGGATACTGGTAGCAACCTATCAACAACAGTAATACACATAAGATCATGCGAAATAAACCGAACACCTCACAAACACAACAACCCAAAATCATAACCGTGATGAAAACGAGTCATGAATAGGGGAGAACCAACCCGAAACCAAACAACATTGAACGATAAAGGGAAGAATCATACCAAACAGGGCTGTTTTGGTTGTCGATCAAAGCTGTCGGAGACGATGTGGGTTGTCAAATGCCCGCTGTTGCAAGCAAAGGAGACGTCAAAAGGTGCACGGTTGTTGCCGGAGGTGATTGCCGTGGAGGAGGTTGTCGTTGTTGTGCCAAGAAGTCTAGGGTTGCTATGGGTGTGAAGTCGAGAGGGAGGGATGAATGGGTCAGTTACGAGGGTGGGGTTTTTAATGTCACCATCTTTGCGACTTGGCATAACGAGTCCATCCATTTGGTCTAATTGCTATTTTGTATTAATTAAATTTGGTTAGTAAATATATGTTAATAATCTTCAGTTGGTATTGTTGGAGTTATACAAGATAGTCTATATTATCAACATAGTCAAAGTCAACAAAAATCAACGTCTCAGTCAAAGTCAACAGAGAAGTCAAATGTCAAATTCGAGATGAAGAACCGAGTGAAGATATTGAAGATATATTATGTTTGAGACTTTATTGTATTAAATATATTTTATGTGAACAAAATATATTTTATCTTGTTCTAGTCTTGTTTTAGTCAAGTTTAATAGTCTAGGGGCTTAATGTGTCACTAGTGAATATTATATTCACTATAAATAGATAAGTTGTAATTAGGGCTTGCAAGCTTGAATGAGCTGTTGATTGAGGTTTCCATGTAAACAACACCTATTGCAATCAAATTTAGATTAAATTGGGATTTTATTTGGTGTTCTTCATTGTTCATCTTTTTATCCATATTTTATTACTTTTGATCCAAAATCTTTATCAATTTCATGATTCAAAGCTGTTAGGGACCAACAATTTGGTATCAGAGCCTAAAGGAGATCCTATTGAGTCATTATTGTTGAAGATTGCTACCAATTTTTGAAGATTAAAGAAAAGTTTTAGAGAGAGAAATTGGGTTTCTAGAGAGAGAAACTAGATCTGAATCTCAAATCTCATCACAAACATCAACAATTCATCAGATCTGAATCACATGCAACATAGTTTGTAACAACAATCAAATTTAAAGAAATCCACAAGAAATTGACAGATTTAGACATTTTCTCACACACAAGGGTGTGTGTGTTCTTGGTGTTCTTGGAGCTTCAACATCTTCATCCAGCGAAACTAGCATCATTCTGAATGAAAGTTCAAAGTTTCCAGCGAAATTACAGCCGAAACTAGCAGTTTCGCTCGGCGAAATTGTACTTTTCCGGTGAAACTGCAAATTCCGGCGAAACTGCCAAAACTCCGGCGAAATCCAATTTCCAGCGA
The DNA here is from genome assembly GCA_024085815.1 of Flaveria linearis. Classification (NCBI taxonomy): domain Eukaryota; kingdom Viridiplantae; phylum Streptophyta; class Magnoliopsida; order Asterales; family Asteraceae; genus Flaveria; species Flaveria linearis. The sequence goes on along the minus strand of CM044007.1, from coordinate 41,690,675 downwards.
AATTACACATGCGAAATTATAAAAATCAAGCTGTGAAAATTAAAAAAAATTGAACATATAGTATATTCATTTGATGTAAACAACTGTAATTAGTTGGACTTTCCTGTTCAAACTTAAGGACACGTGGGTGTTTTTTTAATTTTTGTAAGGCAGTCTCCTTCACAAACACAACTGTAAACCTCAACCCTCAACTGTAAACCTTAACAACCGCAAACCTCAACAACCGCAAACCTCAACCCAACCACAACCACCACAAGCACCACAACCGTAAACCTCAACCCACGCAGCCACAACAACGTACAAAAGCTAGTCAACCTGCACCTAACCCCAAGAGACTAAGTGTGACTCAACCACAGGAGACTAAAGAGCCACCATATCCAACTGTGAGTTCATCAGCATCATCACCATCATCATCATCATCATCATCCAATTTAGGTTCTGATGAAATAGATCACAAATCAGATGTGCGGAAGCCACAAGTGCCACAATTGCCAGCTGTCATGAAAGCATAAAAAACAAGCACAAACACAACCCATCTATAGCCGAGCCCTAGCCGCCGTCCTCAACACCGCCGCCATCCTCAACACCGCCGCCACCCTCAACACCGCCGCCACCTTCCTTCCATGATATCTCCCACATCATTACACATCTCAGCGAACCACCACAACCACCATTGGAACCAGCATGACGAGAGGAAGAAGATGATATATTGTACGTACCGTTACTCGCCGGAAAAGTTCGCCGGAACCCTAGCCGCTGCGAACTTCTCTCTTCTATATCTCCTTCGTTATTGACTTTCAGAGCAAACCGAACCCACCATTGGAATCAGGAGGTTGTATTTAGTTGGGATAGAGGTTGTTCCGACCATAACTCGTCGAATTGTTTTCCGGCCGCCGGAACTCTCGCCGGAAAGGCGGCTCCCCGAAACCCTAGAAAGGGTCTCTCATCATTCGCCTCTTTCTCTCTTCTCTCTAGTGTGTGTGTTTTAGTTGATGTGAACATTATGTGTATTAGGGTTTGAGTATATTCAATGGACTTTGGGTTGGGTTAAAAATTGGGCTGTATTTGCTTTAGAAAAATGATGTGTGGGCTAATAAAAATATCAAAGAAAATTAACTAGTTGGGATTAATTGATTTCATCCCGATAAAGAAATATTCAATGCTTTTATAGAGTGAAATTTAAAAAAAAATATTTTTCCCGGGGGAGAATTATTTTAAAATTTTTGAGAAAAATATTTTTGGGGCGTTTAATTGTTCAAAATTTTTAACACAATAATAAAAAAAAGTGGCTTTTGCATAACTCTTTAGAATCCTTTGAATCTGATAATCTCACAAGTGCACAATGTCGGTTTGATAATTTTGCAGCTTTATAGAATGAAAGGATGTCCGAGTTTGTTGATCGTTTTCTGTTGGTGGCAAGCAATCTGAAGAAGTTTGATGCCCAATTGGGAAATCATGAACAAGTTCTGAGATTGCTTGATTCCCTCCCATCAGAATGGAGCTCACACGGAAAGTCGATTAAATGAGATAGAGGCTTTCGGGATTACAAACTGATGGAGGTGATCAACAAACTGAAAGAAATTGAGTTGGATATCAAACGTTGTGAGTACTATGAAGCGACATATCTAACTCCAAAGATCACTTCAAGCTCCAAAGAGAAACCAGAAGAGAGATCAGATTCTGGCACCAATTCTGAAGGTTTACCGAAACCTGGAATTGAAGAGGTACAAGAGGAGCTTAAGCAGACACCAATGGGTAAAGGTGGAGCTGAGGTGAATGATGAAGTTTATGATGCTAAGAAGGAAGAGGAATGAAAGCAAAATACCAGAGTTTGCAACTGCGAGAAGGCTCTTGCTTGCTGAAAGAGTCATCTTGGATTTTCCATACGAGACAGTTCAGGATACGTGTTCTTCTGCTTGTAAAATTCGTTTATGTGGTGTGTATAAAGCTAATAAGTTACTTTTAGATAACCAAAAGGAATTAACCACCATAAACGCGGAACTTAAAAAGAATGAAGCCAAGTATTTCATAAAATTAAATGAAGCTTTAAAAGAAAATGATCATTTAAAACGAACTCTTCTTGAAAGAAATATTGAAATTAATCTTTTAAACGAAAGAGTCACCTTGGCTGAATTTGAAACAAGCAAGCTTAAAACAAAGCTTGATAGATGGACCATATCCAGAATGAAACAGGAAGAGCTACTGTGTAAACAAAGGCGAGCTAGGATTAAAACGAGAGTGTGGTGAGAATCCATACGTCTATCCTCCTCCTAGCACCCATTGTTACTCTCCTATGCCTCAAACTCATCCATCTAATGATTTGATTGAAGCTGCAGACACTAATAGTTTAAATGCAAGTTTAAGCGGTGTTAATTTTCAAGAGGTTAGAGATGTGCAGGATTCTCCTGTAGGTTTGGGATTCTTCAGGCAGGGATCTGATAAGAAGATTAATGATGATTCCACCTCTGGTGTTCCAAAACCAATATCAGTTGCTTCTCCAATCTTCTTCAACAAATTCAAAATAGGTAACATTTCTTCATTTGTTCCTGTCAGGTTTGTCAAAGAAGGAACGGTTGTCAAATCGTCAGGCAATCAGAATCCAATAAACAAAGCCGACATAAAAGGAGGTATCAATCAAGATGCGTTGGAGAAAGATCTGTGTATATGAGACTAGATAAGCTCAGATGATGAATCAAACACAGAGGAGCGTGTTGGTTCCTCACAGATAAAGATATCTCCTGAAATTGTCAAGTCAAGTCTCAAAAGCTTCCAAAAGTTGAATCAAGACCTATTTGGATCTCATCCCTAACTGCTAAACAAATCAGCAGTTCCTCCAAAACTTAGCAGAAGCACTCACCATCTTCATCTGCTATCCATTAAGCTTGTCACAAATCTACCTCAAAGTTTGCCAAGTCACCAGTCATACAAAAGGGTTCTTAGGAGAATGCTTAGATTTCATCTCCTTAAACATCACACTTCAAATCACAGCCCAGTTTGAAATCCACATTGACAAAGCCTCAAAAGGTTCACTTTCCTGATATCCAAAAGAAGAAGCTTCAAGGTTGTCAACAAGCTGCAACAACCTCAAAGGAGGATCCACCCTCTCCTGATGAAACAGGACTACAAAGAACCAAAAGCCTTTCAAGGCTTGTTTTAGATGTGGAAAAGAAGGTCACGTGCTAAAGAAGTGCCCTCAGGTTCAAAGGCAAGTTCCAGACGATAAAGACAACACGGGTTGCTTCTCTATTTTGAGGAGGTAAAAAGCACATATCTTTGAATGGTTGGATGATGAACATTCTATCCAAACCTTTTCATGTGAAGCCGGTTTCACATGATTCAAAGATGAAAATGACCAAAGGTTCAAAACCAAATTCTTTTCCTTCGGTTTTAAACAGAAAATGATTTCCAAATTTAATTCATTCAAATCCAAATTAATTGAATCGAAACAAATTTGGCAAATTAAAAAGAAGGATACAGATATCCCTGATATTTTAGCAGATTGTTTGTTGAAGCAGGATACTTCTACCGTTACAAAAGGAACACCCTAGACTACGATGGCCGGGGTTCCTCTTTCAAACTAATCTGTTTATGAGTGCAGGAACAATTCAGGAGGACTGTTCATAATCTGGTTTACTGACAGAGATTGTTCCTAATTCAACCTTGAGGTGGAATAAACAGGTTAAGGTCATGGTATTTTATCCACAATCTAGATTTTTATCTGCACAATCGCAGTTCTTACTTCACAATCACTGCATATTTCTTGATAATTCATTTCTTTTCTTCATATTAGTGTAGTTTGGAAGACCTTCTTTGAGAAATTTCTATTTTGTACAGTATTATAATAAAATTTTAATATATATATATATATATATATATATATATAAAATAAAAAAAAGAGAAACGTGGTTTGCAAAAATAAAATTTAGGGGGAGAGTATATCATATAAAGATAAAAAATGAAAAAGAGAACTGGGAACTTGATTCCAGATGATTGAGAAATGATTGTATATCTTCTTGAAATGCTTGTTCTTGCATGACTTGCGCTTTAAAATGAGAAATGCTAATAACTGATACTGTTATTTGATTCACATCTTATTTTTAATTGCAAGTAAAAGAAAAACAAATAGATTCGTTTATGATATGCTTGGTAGGCTCAGCCTGAAGAATAAAGTAGACAGTAGCATGATGATTTAAATTAAATACATGCTTAAGGATGTCTGGATTTACGCAATCATTTTGGCCTGCATGAAAACTGAGTCCCGACAAAAATTGGATTGAGAATTGCTCTTTCACCCACCATGATGCAAATCAGATAAGCTATATCTTTTTGCCATGTTTGGTGTATTTATGTGTCTTGTGTTTATGCTAATCTCTTCTGCTGTACGAAAGTACTGACCTGAAGTGATGATCTCCTTTGCTGTATGATAGTACTAACCTGGAGCTCTCATCGACACATGATTAAATAGTCATCTTCTTTATTATACATGAGTATAGACCTGGAGCTCTTACCATTTTGGTCTAAGTTGTGTCAAATCATCTAACGATGAATTCATCATAGAATGCAATATTCTGATGATAATCTCTTGCATACTAATACACAAGTCTTGTTCCATAAAGATCATAATAAAATTCAAGAAATCCTGAGGTTGGGTGAGGGTTTTTGCCAAATGATTGTGGCGTCCTAGCATTCTGAAGTGCTTAATCGAACCTTAACGAATCATCTGCTGCTTGTTGAAAAAGATAGGGCATGGGTTTTAGTGGACAAACATATCAGCAATCATTATTGATCTTTTTGAGAATTTCAAAATCATTCAAAGACTATGATTAGATTCAGTTATCAATTTGATCTCATTGCTTGTCGATGTTTAAATTCATCTTTGTGCTAAAGTATATCATGAGCATGTGATCTCATGATCGATTCAGTTCTCGGTAATTAATTAAAAAATATGTTATAATAAATGTATATAATAAAATAAAAAAAAACTATAATAAATTTTCATTTCAAAGTTCTTTTAGGTCTTCCATATTATGCTATTACAATTTTATCATTTTTCGTGCATTTCACAAAATTGCGCACAAACGAACACGGGTTCGCTTGTTTTTCACACACATAAACATGAGTTTATTTTGTTAAAATAAAATGATCTAATTAGATATGTCGAGACTGTGTTTGATGAGAAAGATTATTCATCTCATAAGCTCCCCCTATTTATATGCTCCCCCTTTTTAGTGCATCCTTTCTATAGATATTGGAACAGCTTTCCCAAATCTCTAATCTCGAGTGCTTTAGAAGATGTAGGAGGAGGATTCCTAGCTCGGTATCTTCTGCAAACTTGAGGAACAAGTTCTCTGATCAGGTACACTACTCAACTGATGATAAATAATCAGATGAATAGGGGGAGCTTATGAGATGAATAATCTTTCTCATCAGATTCAGAATGCTTCAATTTGAAGATCTTTCTATGGTTGACTTCTTGGGGCTGAATTTGTATGAGGACGTTGATAATGATATGTTGATACACTGTTCCTAGTTTATGTACTTCAATGTAAATGTCTTTCATTTCTTACACATATGTAATGCAAATACTTAATGAAATATGATATGCATTTTGATGTTTAATTGTCTTTGTTTAAATCATATTCTTATTGTTATTGGTATTACTCATATTTATGAACATTATATATGTAACACTTGCGAATTTTCATATTATATTTGTCAATAAATAATCATAGTTATGTTGCAAGCGTGACTTCATGACTAAGTTTTTTAGATAAATACTTAATGGCTAAGCCTTCAGATGCAACTTAATAGTTAAGTTATGGATAAAACTTAACAATTAAGTAATGGATAAAACTTAGTGCCTAAGTTTAGTTAAAGAATAGAATAAAACTTAACGGCTAAGTTTTGGATAAAGCTTAATAGCTAAGTCTTGAATAAAATATAAAACTTAATAGCTAAGTCTTGAATAACATATAAAACTTAATAGCTAAGTTTTGAATATAATATAAAACTTAATGGCTAAGGTTTGAATAAAATATAAAACTTAATAAGTAAGAAATACTTAATGAGCAAGAAATATCCATATATAAATAGATGCTTCTAGCTTCATTTCATTTAACAATCCTTTTCCTTACTTTCACACACACGAAACTCTCTACTATCTTTTAAACACCACAAAGATAACCCGAAATTAGGAAACCGGTGTATATGCTCCAGACAACAAGTATAGGAGTTCTGAATTAATCAAGGTGTTAGAAGCTCGTGACTTAATCCTTAAGTTACTTCGAGGTTCAGAAACAAAAGCTTATCAAGTTTAGAAGCTCTGTTCAACTTGCCAGGTGAATACGTTTAATACTTTTAAAACATTAAAATGATTTTATTTTGCGAAAATGGCATTAGTACGTTAACCATGTTAATGCATAGAGGTATTCTTCTAAAACATTTAGACCAGAAGTATATGTATGTTTGATCAAATTATATCCTGGGGATGGGTGAAAATCCCATACTAGGGCTGGTTCAGACTCAGTGCAGATCCGGAGAGTCCCGTAGTAAGACTGCCTGAGCACAATACCAGTATATATGGAGGGGGACTTCTAGTTGAAATAGACTTCTAAATGTGTGGTTTATCGTTAATTTATGATTAACTGTTTATCGTTATTCATGCCGAAATATTTTATGTCAAATTAAATGTATTCACCAGCTTTTCGTTGGTGTATTATTTTCAAACCTTTTTAGGTAAACATGAATAAATATGTTTAGTCAGGTGTTAGTACTGGATGGACTATGAATCCTAGGTATGGAAACCCTGTGATGAACATATTAGCAAGAATAGTGCTGGAAGGACTAAAGTTTCCTAGGCATAGACCTTGTGGCAAGTTTTGAATATCTGTCAGTAGACAGAAAATTTTGTAAACATTGCATTGAACAATGCTATGTAAAATTTTGGGTATTGAATTCCCAACGAATATATGAAAGTTTGTTTTTTTATAAATCATCAGAGTTATTTTATATTATGAAATGAATTGTGAAATGGTTTTCCGCTGCGTAAACATCTTTCAAAACAAACAAATAAAAAGTGAACAATGACGCGTACAAATCGTTCGCACTCCCGGGGTGCCCTGAGGCTGGGGTGTGACAATATATAGGTTTGAGGTTGTTGTACATAGTTCTGAGTCAATAATGATTCAGAAATGTGTTCAACTTAGTCGGGTGGTTATTCATGCTAATGGACCATACTTATGGACCATACACACGAATGAACCACACTTATGGACCAGTCACACGACTGAACCAGGAGACTGGATCAGTCGTATGATTGAGACATAAGATTGACTCAGTCGCACGATTGAACTTTCAGTCGTGCGTATGAGTCAAACATATGAGTCAGTCGCACGACTGAACCATGCTAATGGTTCAGTCGTATGAATGGATACAAAAAACCTATAAATACCACATAATTCGTGGAAAACCATAACACTTCGAATACTATCATACCCTAGCTGTCCAGAGCATCCCAGTTCGTCCATCCAACTTCATAGTTCGTTCCTGATCGATTCTAACTCGTTCTTAACGTTTGTTTAATCGTTAGATCGATCAGGTTGTTCGCTCTCACTGATTTGATCGCCAATCAAACAGAATTTCACGCTATTTGATCTGGTCTCACGCAGAATCCGTTAGTACTCCGTACGAAAATGGTCCTAATAGTGGTATCAGAGCTTTGGCTCGTGATTTTGCGTGGATTCGATTAGTTTTGGTGTTAAAATTAACGTTTTTTAATCAAAAGAATCACTTTTTTGCTTCAAAACGTGTTTTTGACGAGTGCATGTGTTAAAGTTTCGACTTTTCATCATACGGCAGATTATGGTTCCTGAAAAATTCGTATTTTGTGTCAAAGTGTTCAAAATTCGATTTTTTCCAACCACAGCAGCCTCAGTCGCACGATTAGCTCAATCGCACTACTGAACCTCATTCGCATATTTCAATTACACGATTGGACTCATTTGTATAGCTCATTCGCACGATTAAGTTATTCAAATCGGTTGACCTCAATCGTCCTCTTCATTCACACGACTAAATCCAATCACACGATTGACCCAGTCACCTTGCTCAATCGCACAAGTGAATCTGTCTTGTCTTAAGTTTGCCATGTTCTAAGGCATGGAAGATCAGTTTGCTGCGTTCACTACCGGAAAAGACTCGCATATCCATAATCTTCTTCTTCTGGAAAATGAGATAGGGAATCACAACAAACCGCCGAAGTTGTTGACGTTGGACGAGTACCCACAGTGGAAACAACGGTTTGAGATCTACTTGAATGGTGTAGACGCAAATCTTTGGACATCTATAGAGTCTGGTTATACTGTACCAGTCAGTGCAAATGGGGTGAAGTTGACTTTGGGGGGTATGAATGAAGCTCAGAAGGTTTTACATAACACTGAAAAGAAAGCATATGCATTGTTCACTCAGTCGATACATAAGGATATATTCCATCAATTCTCTGAAAACAAGCAGTCGAAGAAGGTATGGGAGGCTTTAGAAAAGAGATATGATGGTAATGCAACCTTGAAGGTGCTGAAGGCTAAAGCTCTCAAAAAGGAATTTGATAATTTCTCACCAATAGGAAATGAGAGCTTAGATGATATCATTGATCGGTTTTATCATTTGATGAGTGAACTGCATACTCATAGTATGACTACATCTATGGAAGATAAAGTTTCAAGTTTTGCTGATGGTCTGCGAGACAAATGGGATCCATTTGTGTCTAATCTGAGACAGAATGACACTCTTGCTACTTTAGACATAAATGATTTCATCTTGAAGTTAAGGGAGGAAGAACTACGACTGAAATACAAGTCTAAGAAAGGATCCTACGGTCAGAATCCTTCACTGTACAACTCTATTCCTACTCCAGCTTCTTCAGGGGCACCGCTACAAATGGCGTTTGTATCTAATTCATCTGCTCCTTCCCAAAGCAGTTCCTCGGGAAGCAAAGCATCAGGTTCATCTGGAACCCAATACATAGTTCCTGATTCCAACCCTACCAAGTTGAAGACCAAGAATCCCGAAAATGTTACTGTGGAAGTTACCAAAGACCACATGGATCTTCTAGCAGCAATTGTTCAGTCTTATGATGGGTTAGTCGCTGGTAAGATTGGAAATTGTCATCTAGCTGACGAGGACTACAAGCAGGTGGATGAGACTGAGTTGGAGCGTATGGATATAATGTGGGCTTTGGCTAGTGCAGTTAGGAGAGCCAAAAAGTTTGTTAAGAAGACGGGGCAGAACTTGGTTGCCACCAAAGACACTACATTTGGGTTTGTTAAAACCAAGGTCACATGCTTCAACTGTGGAGAAAAGGGGCACTTCAAACGTGAATGTGTAAAGCCAAAGAAGACTGGTAATGGAAACCCTTTTCCTTCGTTCAACCGTCAGGACAAAGAGAAGATTGGGGCATCATCAAGCAAAGAGTCAAAAACTATGGTCACTCAAGGCGACGAAGGACAAGACCGGTCCTTCCGATTTGTATCTGAGGGAGAATCAAATATAGCACTAGTTGATGAATTGGATGATGGATCTGCGAGCGAAGGAGACATCATAGCTGAGCATGCACATTCAGAGATTGAAGAAGCTATGGATGTGGTAGATCATCTTGTTGAGGAAGAGTTGAATGCTGCAAACTCAGAATCTCCAGTTATTGTAGAGCCTGACTCTGTATATATGGCCGATTCATCTAGTTCTGCACATGTATACTCTAAGGGCGAATTGTTTGATAAACATGCTTGTGATGAATGTGATAAATTTAGAGAAAGCATTGACTTTAAATTTGCTAGGTTATTAGAACACAATGATAATCTGGTAAATGATTTAAAACTGTGCACTGAAGCAAACCTTGTTTTAAAACAAATGAGTGCAGTTTTAAAGAAAAGATAGAACTGCTAGGGAAACAACTAAGGGAAACCGAGGTTATTGCCCTAAATCAATCAAATGACATTAAGTTCTAACTACTTTAGAGGAAACTAAAAAGGAAAAAACAGTGTTGCAAGTTGAAGTTGAATCCTTAAATAAAAAACTGCATAGTTTAGCAAGTTCCTCTCACATAGTTCAGAACTTAGTGAAAGAACGTAATAGTGGGGAAGGTCTGGGTTATAAAGTAGTACCACCACCACATGCAATCCTTTTAAATACTAAATGTAGACCAATAAATAATAACCTAGTTAAGGATCATGTGGTGACTACTCTTCTGGTTAGTGATCCAGAGTCCACAGGTAAACCTGTGCAGTCTGTCACTGAATAGAAGGCTACTGCTTCGGGATTGAAAGATAAGGTGCTTAAAGAGGATTTGTGCGATAAAGTTAAAAAGGATAATGTCGGGTCGGGTTCACAAACATCTACGTCAGAACCTAACAATTCTAAACCAACAAACCCAAAACGTGTTAATCATCAAAATCCTGATAAAAAGAGAGAAAAAGGTGTTCAAAATCTCAAAACAATTAAGTTTGTTAAAGAAGGTGAAGCATCTAAGAAGGACGAGAAACAAACCAGCTCCCGACCAGACTCAACCCCTCACAGAAGATCTCCCCCACCTATCGAAGGGAGATCCTGCTATAGTTGTGGAAAACGAGGACATATTTCTCCAAACTGTCCTCATTATCAGACACCTAAAAGAAAATTTGAACTTTTTGATGAAAAGCAAAGATTTTTCAAAAATAGATCTAATACTCCTCCAAGATACCAAAGTCAACACAGATAACCTCAAAGCGAAGCTGTGTTACCTAAGATTAAACCTAGGACTATTAGTGAACCAAAAGTTCATACCATAAGCCAGTCGTCTGTTTATCACAATCAGGCCTTGCACAAAACTGGATTATGGAAAGAAAAATCAAGTACTGTGTCTGATATCAATGGGAAACCCAAGCCAGTAAAGGCTTGGGTCCCCAACCTGAACTAATCATTTTCATTTTTTTTGCAGGTTGTCTGTTACAGTGCTATCACTAATACCTGGATTATTGATAGTGGGGCTTCCAGGCACATGATCAGGAATTCGTCTCTCCTTTTCAACGTCAAGCAAATTAAAGGGGGACATGCGTCTTTCACAGGAAAGAAAGGAGGATATATCACCGCTCAAGGCGAAGTGGGAAATGAGAAGGTAAAGTTTGACAAGGTAAACTAGGTTTAGCAATTGCAAAACAACTTTCTTTCTGTCTCCCAAATTTGTGATAAGGGCTTTAAGGTCGTGGTTGACAATAAGAAGTGCTACATACTTAAGAAGGAGTATGTTATCCCGGAGGAGCAAGTTCTAATGTCAGCCTCAAGATATAACGACCTGTATATCTTGGACCTTTCAAAAGCCTCTATAATTGAGTCTACTGCTCAGTGTTTCTTGTGCAAAGCTACTGAGAGGGATTTAGTTTCCTGGCATAGGAGAATGGGACACATCAATCCCGGAAGATGAATCATCTGGTTTAGAATGATCTGGTGGACGGAGTTACTGTTAAGAATTTCCAGCTTCCATACTTCTACATAGCATGCAAGAAAGGGAAACAGACAAAGTTGTCTCACAAATCAAAGAAAGTTCATTCTATCGAGATTCCTCTTGAGCTTCTACACATGGATCTGTTTGGCCTTGTCAGCACATAGAGCATTGCTGGTGATTGGTACTGCTTTGTGGTGACGGATGATTACTCAAGATTCTCTTGGGTGATGTTTCTGAAAGCGAAGTCAGAGACATTTGAATCATTCAAACATCTAGTTACTACATTGGAGTCACTCTACAAGCTGAAAGTAAGGAAAATACGTTCAGACAACGAGATAGAATTCAAGAATCAGTGGATAGAGGCATTCTGTCATGAGAAAGGGATTGTTCATCAATTCTCTTCTGCCTACACTCCACAGATGAATGGAGTTGCTGGACGAAAGGATAGGAGCTTAATAGAAACAGCAAGGACAATGCTAGCTGACTCAAAAATACCGGTTCAATTCTGGAACGAGGCAGTGGCTAATGCGTGTTATACTCTAAATCGAGTCTTAGTGGTCAAACGTGATGGAAAAACCTGTTATGAGTTGCTCCAGCAACGTAAACCCAACTTGGAGTATCTGGAACCATTTGGCGCACCCTGCATGATGTTAAAGAATAATCAGTCTGGGAGGTTCTATGAGAAGGTAGAAGAAGGTATCTTTCTTGGCTACAGTATACCAGACAAAAGGGTTTATAATAACTCAACTGATCAGGTAGAAGTGTGGTGCAATGTTGATGTACAGAGATACACCACCCCTGCGGGAAAAGGACCTCCCTTCTTCTTTGACTATGATGATTTTTTAAATCCTTTAATCTACCTTCTTCCCATTCTGATGAAGTGTTGGCCACTCAAATGATGTACGATGTTCTGAACACTCCTACTCGAGACTCGACGTCCTCGGCTCCATTAGAAGGTACTACTAGCCCTTCAAGAGGAGAGCTAAAGGTAAGTGATTCCTCCTCTGATGATGAAGAAGCTGAAACTGAAAATGTGAACCAGGAGGAATAGGTCCCCACTGCTGAAAGTAAACCTGCAACTGATCATGACGTAAATGGAACTTCTGAACCCAGTCCTTCAACAGCCACAAAAACTGAACCTGTGATTCAAAACCTGGATGATGAAGTAGCAGTTCCCATAACTCCTAAAAATAGGATTAATGTGAATCATCACCTGAATAACATCATCGGGGATATTCTCTCGGGAGTTCAGACAAGAAATCAGCTTTACTCAGCTGACTATGCTGCGGTCATGGAAAAGGGGTACATACACGATGGTGCATATCGATGTTTTGTGTCTCAAGTTGAGCCCAAGTATGTAAGCGAGGCCTTAAAGGATGAGGCATGGTTAGGTGTCACGCAAGAAGAACTCCTACAGTTCAAGAAGTTAGGTGTCTGGACACTTGTCGACAGACCAAAAGGTGCAAAGGTAATTGGCACTAAGTGGGTTCTTTGATGTAAGAAGGATGACCAGGGTCATAATCAGAAACAAGGCTAGGCTTGTTGTTCAAGGGTTTAGGCAAGTCGAAGGAGTTGACTACAATAAAGTGTTTGCACCAGTGGCCAGGATGGAAGCAATTAGAATCTTCCTAGCCTATGCATCCTTTATGCAGATCAAAGTATATCAACTGGATGTGAAAAGTGCATTTCTTCATGGTGAGATCCGTGAAATAGAGTACGTCAGTCAACCCGAACGATTTGAGGATCCTTATCATCGGGATAAAGTTTATAAACTAGACAAGGCTTTGTACGGGATCCATTAAGCTCCTCGAGCCTGGTATGAGAAACTCTCTACTCATCTGCTGAAACTTGGATTTTGAAGAGGTGTAATTGACTGCACATTGTTCATAAAGGAAAAAGATGGTGATTTATTCATGGTGCATATATACGTCGATGACATAATCTTCGGTTCCAAAAATGAAGCATTATGTAAAGAATTCGAATCAGTGATAAAAGCTGAGTTTGAAATGAGTGCCATGGGAGAGATGAAGTTCTTTCTTGGTTTACAGGTAGACCAGACACCAAATGGAATCTTCCTGCATCAGACCAAATATGTTGGAGATATCCTTAGTCGGTTCAATATAGAGAATGCAACGGTTGCTGGTACTCCACTTGCCACGAACCATGATGTGGCACCCGACAAAAATGGTGATCTGGTAGATGCCGCTATGTATTGAGGAATGATCGGATCTCTAATGTACCTCACAGCTTCTCGCCGCTATGTTATGTACGCCACAAGTCTCTGTTCCAGATTAAAGTTATATCTTCATGCTTATGATTAAACTTTGAAAGATAGGAATGTCAATTGGTTGATATGTTTGGTTGTTGTTTGTTTTGACAAACAAACCCAAATTTTCAGTTTATGTTGGCTGAAAATTTGGGGTTTGATGGGGTTTATTTTGTTTATTGAATGATGTTTATGATTGTTCATATGATAGTGCATAACCTAGCTTAGACCTTGTGTTGTTTGGATGTATGCAATGGTTGGTTTTGGTTTATTCAATGGGGTTGTATATTAATTTATTTGTGCTTTGTTTAAAAATGTAATTTATCTATTAATTCATTGGGATGTAATAATAGATTAGGAGTATTTTTCTTTTACTAGAAAATATGTATTAGGATATATATTTTGTAAAAGAAGATGCTCGGGAAGGAAGCACAAGTGGAAGACACAAAGAGAAGGACTTGAAGCATATGGATGCAAGTTCAAGTGGGGGTCTATGAAGACCTCAATTTTGTGTTGTATTCAACCCTTAGGAAAGACCAAATGACCACACTTGTGATGGCAAACAAGTGTTGTCACAATAGTAGCTATGGTTATGCACATGTGGTTGTTTATATTATGCTTGTTTGATTGTGATGTTATGAATGATTGTGCGATATTTGGATATGATAAACAATCTTAATAAAAATGATCTTAACAAGCTAATATAAAAATGGTTCTTAATCATTAAGTGTTAATAAGTGGTTATTAAAAGGATTAATGATTTCATAATAAAATGGGTTTTATTAAAAAGGACCATAGGGTATCTTGTATTTGAAAGCATGCAAATACAAGTACATAGAGTTTTCTAAACTAGAATTATGAAATCTCTAAACATTTGACAAACAAGTTTAACACCATCCTTTTGCACAACACTTGAGTCATTTGGAAACTCTTTATGGGATAAAGGTCACCTAACCATTTAGAGGGAACTTGTGACTTAAGGTGGGGATACCACATTGGTGGGATAAAGGTCACCTAACCACTTATGTTGGTAAACTCACATGTGTGGTCAAGTAGGGTAAATTTATTTGCAAACCATGTTAAATGGATCACCTACAATATGGTTTCCAAATGGTGTTGATGGGATTAACATGCTGACTTTACATATGATGTTTAAAGTCGATCCCATACCTCTAGAAGTTGCAAATGGTTACAACCGTCAATTGTTGACCACCTAATTAATTTAAATTGTGGGATAAAGGTCACCTAACCACAATTTAAATGTAATGTTGGGTTCTAGATTTTAATATAAAAATGACCTTAAAAGATATTAATTATTAAAAATAGCAATATCGAAAATACTAAAATAGATCTTTGTTAAATTTTGTAGATGGCCACCAATAATGACAATCATGATAACTCATCCGCGTCCACCCAATCATTATGAGCGATCCTCCAAAAGGAACGTCTAAATCATAATAATTTCATTGATTGGTATCGAAACTTGAGAATCGCTCTCAAGCAAGAGAGAAGATCATATGTTTTAGACGACCCTATCCCCGGTCAACCTACTGAGGATGATGAGGAGGCCTACAACGATTGGTTGAAGTACACTGAGGACTCCATCCAAGTGTCTTGTCTCATGCTAGCGAGCATGACTCCGGATCTCCAAAAGGAGTATGAACATCACGGAGCTTATGACATGATAACCCTGCTGAAGGAAATGTTCTAACAACAAGCAAGGGTTGAGCGCTTCGAAACGGTTCGAGCACTCCATGCATGTCGTATGGACGACAACCAATCTGTTTCATCTTATGTACTTAAGATGAAAAGTCATATTGATCGCCTCGAGAGGCTTAATTGTCCCGTCTCGAAGGAATTGGCCACGGATTTGATCCTAAATGGCCTTACCAAAAAGTTTGAGACATTTGTGTTGAATTACAACATGAATGCATGGGACAAGAGCATTGGTGAGCTTCACTCAATGCTTAAAACGGCCGAGGCGGCCATGGGTAAAAGGGTTTTACCCATTCTCACCATCAATGAAGGTGGGAACAACAAAAGGCCTAATCCCGCACCCAAGGCAAAGGTTGCCAAGGGCAAGGGACCCGTTTGGGGAAAAGGGAAAGGGGTGGCAAGGGTGCCACCCAAACCATAACAGAAAAGGCAAAAGGTTGCTACTAATGACCCATGATTCAAGTGTGGGGAGATTAGAAATTGGGCAAGGAATTGTCCTGTCCATCTCCAAGAGTTGAAAGCAAAGAGGGATGCCGGGCAGACCTCAGGTACAATATACATGATTCATATTGATCTTACTGTTACATCTTCTAACACTTGGCTATTGGATACCGGATGTGGAACTCATATTTGCAATTTGTTGCAGGGGTTCACAAGAAGTAGGGACTTTAATCAAGGGGATGTTAGTCTCTTCATGGGCAATGGAACCAAAGTCTAAGTTGAAGCTCGTGGGGACTACATCCTAAAACTTCCAAGTGGCTTGGATGTTATTTTGAAGAATGTTTTGTATGCTCCTAGTTTGACTAGGAACATTATTTCTGTATCCCAATTAAGACAATATGATTATGTATTATCTTTTGTTGAAAATGATATTCATGTTTCTTTAAATGATATGTTCTATTTTAAAGCTATTCCCATTAATGGTATTTATGAATTGGTTTATGAAAATGCTTTAAATAGTTCATTGTACCAAACTAACTCCAAGAAACTCAAATTGGATTTGAATGATACCTATCTTTGGCATTGTCGTCTTGGTCATATAAACAAGAAACGTATACAAACACTTCCAAAGAATGGTCTTTTAAAAACAAATGAATGTGATTCATTTGATGTATGTGAATCTTGTTTACAAGGAAAAATGACTAAGGCACCCTTTAGTGGAACTAACGAAAGGGCAAAAGATTTATTAGGAATCATACATTCGGATGTATGTGGTCCTTTTAAACCAATGACCAGGACTGGTAAAAGATACTTCATTGCCTTTACCGACGATTATAGTCGCTATGGATATGTGTACTTATTAAGGCACAAAGTTGAAGCTTTTGAAATGTTCAAAATCTTCAAGAATAAAGTAGAAAATCAAGTCAACAAGTCGATTAAAGTTCTCCGCATCGATAGAGGAGGTGAATACCTAAGTGATGTTTTTCAAGATCATCTTAGGAATTGTGGGATTGTCTCATAACTCACTCCACCTGGAACACCATAACATAATGGTGTATTTGAGAGGAGGAATCAAACTTTATTAGATATGGTTCGATCTATGATGACTAGAAGCATATTGCCACTATCATTTTGGGGTTTCGCTTTGCTCTCTGTGGCCCGTATTTTAAATATGGCCACAACCAAAAAGGTGGAAAGGACACCTTTTGAGATATGGTATGGAAGAGTTCCATCCCTATCATACTTAAGAGTCTAGGGTTATGAGGCTTATGTTAAGACTCCTACCCCAAACAGTTTGGAAATCCGATCCACCAAGTGTATCCTTGTTGGATATCCTAGAGATTCTATAGGTTATTATTTCTATGATCCACTAGAACAAAAGGTGTTTTGTTGCCAGAAAGGGTGAGTTCTTAGAAGCAAAGTTCCTTATGGAAGGAACTAGCAGTAGAACAGTGGATCTTGAGGAGGATCAAGAACCACAACCCGATGCACATTTGGTTGAAACTAGCACTCAATATGAGGGTGTTGAGGATGATCAAGCGGTTGATCAATACACACAAAACGTTCGCAGAAGTGGTAGAACTAGTAATCCACCTGAAAGATACAGATTTTTCATGGATGGATGCTATGTGGTAGATTCAGATGAACCAACCACATACCATGATGCAGTGTCCAATTTGTATTGTGACAAATGGCTTGAAGCCATGAATGTTGAGATGCAATCCATGTACGACAATCAAGTTTGGGAACTTGTTGAACCACCTCTTAACTCCAAGATAGTTGGAAGTAAGTGGGTTTTCAAGAAGAAAACAGATATGCATGGAAACTTGGATACTTATAAAGCTAGACTTGTAGCAAAGGGTTTGACTCAAACTCAATGGGTTGACTATGATGAAACTTTCTCACCTATTACGATGCTAAAGTCTATAAGGATATTGTTTGTCATAGCTGCTCATTATGATTTTGAGATTTGGCCAATGGATGTCAAAACCGCTTTCCTAAATGGATATCTTGAGGAAGATGTCTATATGGTTCTGCCTGAAGGTTTTTTCGATCCAAAACATCCTAATAAAGTATGCAAGTTAAAGAAATCAATCTATGGATTGAAACAAGCATTGAGAAGCTGGAATCAGCGTTTCGATGAGGAGGTAAAGAAATTTGGCTTCATCAAAAACGCTGATGAGGCTTGTGTGTATAAGAAGGCTAGTGGGAGCATAATAACTTTCCTAGTATTGTATGTTGATGACATACTACTATTTGGAAATGACATTCCAACCTTGGTGTAAAAACCTGGCTTGGAAGTTGTTTTTCCATTAAGGATCTTAGTGAAGCCCCCTATATTCTGGGAATAAAGATCTATAGGGATAGATCAAGGCGGTTGATTGGTTTAAATGAAAGCGCATATATTGATAAAATCTTGAAAAGGTTCAAGATGGAGAAATCCAAGAAAGGTACCATACCTATTCAAAGAGGAACGATATTGAGTACGACTCAATACCCTAGCTCAAAGGATGAGCAAGATAAAATGAAGGCAATCCCATACGCATCTGCTATTGGATCCATCATGTATGCGATGATATGCACTCGACCGGACGTGTCATGCGCCTTAAGCATGACGAGCCGATACCAGCAAAATCCTAGAAACAGTCATTGGATGGCTGTTAAGAACATACTTAAGTACCTGAGGAGGACAAGAGATATGTTCCTAATCTATGGATCTGGTGATGAGGAACTCGTTGTAGAAGGTTACACGGATCCGAGTTTCCAAACCGATCGTGACGATTCACGGTCACAATCGGGATACATTTTCATTTTGAATGGAGGAGCGGTCTCTTGGAAGAGCTCCAAGCAGGATGTGGTGGCTCTATCAACTACAGAATTAGAATACGTCACCACCTCATTGGCAGCTTAAGAAGCTGAATGGTTGAAGAAACTAATTGCCGATCTAGGGGTTGTCCCTTCCATTCAGGACCCCCTAGAAATCTTTTGTGATAACGAGGGTGCGATTGCTCAAATCAAGGAACCTCGTGCTCATCAAAAGACTAGGCACATTGAGCGGAGATTCAACTACATACGAGATGAAGTTGAAAAGGGAAAGATATGTATTCGCAAAGTTCACACGGATCAAAACATTACGGATCCTCTCATGTAGCTCCTTGAAAAGGCAAAGCATGAAGGTCATACTTGTGCCATGGGACTTCGATATTCTAGTGATTGGATTTGATCTGTAATTTTTGTATTTGGATATGTGGAACTCTTTATTATTTGAATAACATTATTTGGTTACAATGTTCTAATTTAGCATGTTTAAATCCATGGGTAAATTGTTTACTCTAAATGTCCGTAGTCATTCATACTTGTGGGAACAAGTGTGAGGGTAAGATTATTATGAACTTGGATTGGTTGATATTCATAAGGATGAATATAGAGCAATGGGTTGCTACCAAGGTTCATAGATATTTGTGGGATACAAATATTGGACTAACCCGCATCTCAAATTTTACTACATGGAATCTTCTAGATTGATCATAAGTGAATTTGAGTAAAGGCGAATATCATTTGGTATCCTTCGACCTGAGATACATATTAGGTTTTGATATTCACCAAGTATTATACCTTGAGCTAGTTCTTCACTGTCCTGAGATAGTGGACAGTACATAAGGGTATGTTCAGGTATGACACGAGGTGTTTGTGAGAAACGTATGTAGTCAAGATGGAATTTGTTCCTCTTATTCGTTGAGAGTTAGATGTCTAAGGCCTGATAAGTTAAATCAACAAGGAATGATCATTATGTGTCCTTGGATTTAACATGACATCTGTAACGAAAGGATAGATGATTGATTCACCTAAATCATTTCAAGTGGGGAACTTGAATGGGATGATGTTATTGAATGGCCATAAGTCATGTGTATTAAGGGTAGTTAACCGTTGTTAGGTGGTATTTACTGCTTGCAACAATCTTCTATGAATCTTGGGAAAGTAGGAGATTGTAGGATTTTATATGCCCAAGACATATATAATATTGATGCGGTTACTACGTCATGATCCAAGTCGGGTTATACCCAATAACAAGCTTTGCAATCACCAGGAATTATTTAATTGATGATGGGATCATGCAATTGAATAATTGCACCATGTTTAGGAAAAGGGTTTTCTTAACAAACGCATTCGAGATGGAACAAATTATAAGGATAATTTGTTGATGGGTTTTATTATTAATTTATGTTATTTAAAAGGGTTTAAATAACACTAATAATATGTTAGTATCTTTTAATTAAATTTGTTTAATTAAGATGATACATGTCACATATGTTATATAAATCCTAGTGAGTGACTTATTTAATGTGTTGTGGAAGATGGTTTTTGGTGGGAAACCCCTTTTCCACTTCAAATTCGGCCGCCCCCTAAGGGCCAATGGCCTTTAATCTCTTCCATTGACTAAATACACACTCTTAATGAAAGAGTGTTGTAGTTGCAAAACCCAACACAAGACTTCTCCATCCTTTGCATGCTCCAAAAACTCTCTCTTTTCTTTTGGTGTTCTCGGCTGAAACAAGAAGAAGTGAGCAGCTTCGGGTGTTTTTTGGTGCACTCTCCCTAGCAAGAGTGGTGATTGAATCAAGAGCTTTGGGTATACAAGCTTGAGGACTTCTTCTCTTGGAGTCTTGACCGATTTTGGACATCCAATCTTCTTTCTTTGGTCTTTTTTTAGAAGCTGAAAGAGGTAGTAATCACAGCTTATTGTGGCTGTGATTTTATGCACATATACATATGTTCATAGCTTGTTTATTCACATAAATGATCCTTTGTTCTATGGGTTTGTTTCATACATAAATATGGTCACTTAAGAACATGTTTTTCAGCTTTATAATCAAGTTTATAAAGTAATTATTCCGCTGCATTTTTCAGAATGTTTAAGTGGTTAAACTTTGATTTAGTGTTCTAACAAACCCTACATACCACTGCTACACAGCCTGAACCATCTAACTCCAAGAACAATCCTATGCCCAAAGGGAATGTCTCATCATCTACAAAGATGAAGGTGTAGAAGGGAAGTGATCAAAGTCAGCCTTGTTCTCAGAAGAAAACTCTTGGGTGGAAAAAGATAAGTTGTATGATGTGTGAAAGTACTTCTCATCTTGCTATGCATTGTCGATACAATCCAAAAAGTACTTTTCATTTGACCAAGACGGAAACTCCTATGAGATTTAAGAAGAACTCAGCTTCGGAAGGAAAATCTGTTTCCTTCGGAAGCTCCAAAGGAAAGAAGAAGGTAAGTGGAAAATTGCCTTCGGAAGAAAATTTGGTCTCGGAAGAAAGGAATAGTTCCGAAGCACTAAAGTCTGTTGCAGTGCTAGAAGAATCTTCCGAAGGTTCAGTCATCAAAACTTCCGAAGTCTTAAAAGCTTCTGAAGTTATTAAGGTCAGGTCTAAACTTCCAAAGGTGGTGTGGAAGTCACGGAAAGACCAAATGACTGAAAGTTTTCCATCAACAACAGCAACAGATTCCCAGAGCACAACCATAGGATCTATTACTGTTACATTACCTTCTACCTCCTTTGATGAGCCCAAGACCAATGAGGCTTAGGTTTCCAAATGTAACTAATCATTTTTTGTGTGCAGGAATAGCGCAAGACAAAAAGAATGTCTGGATCATTGATAGTGGCTGCTCTAGGCACATGACAGGCAATAGGTCACTACTCCAGAACATTGAAAGGATTGATGGAGGACCAGTTTTCTTTGGAGGAGATGAAGGAGGTTACATATCTGGAAGGGGCAAGGTCACAAATGGTAAGCTCAGCATTGAGAAGGTAAACTTTGTCAAGGAGCTTGGGTACAATCTTCTGAGTGTATCCCAATTTTGTGATTAGAGTCATAACATGCTCTTTACTGAGCATGAGTGCATTGTTCTCAAACCTGGGGTGATTATTCCTCATGAGCCCCATGCAAAGGGAATATGTACAAGATGTATTTGCAGAAAACATCTCCCATAGGAGAAGTTTCATGTTTTCTATCTAAAGCTAATAGTGATGAGTCTTTTCTTTGGCATAAAAGAATGTCCGATGTAAACTTTAAGAACATGAATAAGCTAATTAAGAATGATTTGGTAACTGGAATGCCAAAGAAAGAGTTTACAAGTAATGACCATTGTGTTGCATGTCTAAAAGGGAAGCAACACAAGGTAGCTCACAAGCCTAAGGAAAGAAACTCCATCACTACACCCCTACACTTGTTACATATGGATCTCTTTGGCCCCACTAGTGTAATGAGTTTAGGAAGGACCTCTTACTGTCTGGTGATCATAGATGACTTTACAAGATTCACATGGGTCTTCTTTCTTAGAACTAAGGATGAGACCCCTGAGATCCTAAAAAATTCATCTTAAGAATTGAGAATTAATGTGATCATAAGGTCAAAACCATAAGATGTGATCAAGGAACTGAATTTAAGAACCAAATCCTTGATACATTTTATGATGAAAAGGGTATTACAAGATAATACAGTGCTCCCAGGACTCCTCAGCAAAATGGTGTTGCTGAGAGGAGAAACAGGACACTAATTGAACCTGCTGGAACCATGTTGTCTGACTCTAAACTGCCCATCACCTTCTGGGCAGAGGCAGTCAACACTGCCTGCTATGTGCAGAACAGAGTCTTAGTGGTTAAGACTCATGGTAAGACTCCTTATGAACTTTGGCACAAGAGAAAACCTTTCATTGGTTTTCTCAGGTCATTTGGATGTCCATGCAACATCTTGAATACCAAAGATCAAATTTCCAAGTTTGCTGAGAAATCAGATGATAGACACTTCATTGGATACTCTTCTCAAGCTAAGGCTTATAAAGTATACAATCTCAGAACTAGAATAGTTGAGGAGTCAGCCAATATGACTTTCAATGAGCACACTCCCAGTGTGAAAGGTTCTGGTCTAGATTGGCTATTTGATCTTGACTTAGTTACAAACGGTTTTAACAAATCTTATGAGAATGTTTCAGGGTCTACAGACATTCTATCTCCTGGTGATCCTGATCCAAGATTTGAGCTAAGGAGACCTTCAAGCTATACATCTTCAGCTCTAGTTGTAACTACTTCAGCAAATGAGGTTTCTATCAGTAGAACAATGACAACTACAGCTGATCCATCTTAGATGCCTTCAAGTTCCAACTCAGAGGCACAACAGACAAACAAAGAAGTTTCAAATGCAGAAGAAGATGATGGTGGTGGTGACAGTGATCAAGAATTTCTTGATGCTGATAACCATCCCATAGATGAACATATCAATGATGGCACACACTCATTGGATCAAGTTTCTCTTGATAAGTGTGTTGAAGTGGTGGAGTAAGCTTCTGTGCCAGATCTAAATTACTCTAATTTAGATCTGTCTCAGCAACTTGTTGTGATTCCTCAGTTAAGGATCCACAAGTCCCATCCTACCACAAACATCATTGGAAATGTTGACACCAGGGTAAGAACAAGAGGACAAACACATGAAGCAAATGTTTGTCTACACTCTTGTTTCTTGTCCTAGATAGAGCCCAATAAAGTTGATGAGGCTCTGATGGATGGAAGTTGGATTGAAGCCATGCAAGAGGAGCTACTTTAATTCAAGAGACAGAAGGTTTGGAACCTATGTCCTCTTCCTCATAAGAAAACTACTATAGGAACCAAATGGGTATTTAGGAACAAGAAAAATGATAGAGGAATTGTCATCAAGAGCAAAGCTAGACTAGTTGTTCAAGGATACACACAAGAAGAAGGAATTAATTACACTGATGTCTTTGCTCCTGTAGCAAGACTAGAAGCTATTAGGATATTCTTGGCCTTTGCTGCATCCAAGAACTTCAAGTTCTATAAACTTGATGTCAAGTGTGCTTTTCTGTATGGGGTGATTGATGAAGAAGTGTATGTCAAACAACCACCTGGTTTGCAGACCCTGATCACCCTGATTATATCTGCAAGCTTGATAAGGCTCTTTATGGGCTACATCAAGCACCAAGAAAGTGGTATGAGACTCCATCTTAGTATCTCTGCAAGCATGGATACTGAACAGGTACTATAGATTGAACTCTCTTCATCAAAGGATAGGGAAATGACTTACTACTAGTTCAAGTGTATGTAGATGACATCATTTTTGGTTCAACTAATCCAAGGCTCTACAAAGACTTTGAGAAGCTGATGAAAGACAAATTTGAAATGAGTTCCATGGGGGAACTAAATTTCCTTCTAGGCATTCAAGTGAAGCAAGTTGAAGATGGAATCTTCATAAGCCAGTCAAAGTATGTCCAGGACATACTCAAAAGATTCAACATGACTGATTGTAAGATTGCTAAGACACCCATAGCAAGAAACCACTCCCTTGGGCCTGATCTTGAGGGGGAGTGTGTGGATGAACACCATTATAGGGCTATGATTGGGTCTCTTAAGTATCTTACAGCTAGCAGGCCTGATATCATGTTTGCCATATGCATTTGTGCAAGATATCAAGCCAACCCCAGGATGTCTCACCTCATCACTGTCAAGAGAATTCTAAGATACCTCAAAGGTGCTCCAACACTGGGCCTTTGGTATCCTAAAATTCTGACTTCAATCTGTATGCATATACAGATAATGACTATGGTGGTTGCAATATGACTGCAAAGTATACATCTGGGGGATGTCAGTTCCTTGGTGGAAGGGTTGTCTCATGGCAATGCAAGAAACAATCCTGTGTCTCTGCATCAACTGCTAAAGCTGAATACATTGCAGCTGCAAGTTGTTGTGCTCAAGTGCTTTGGATTTAGAATCAGATGCTTGACTATGGTTTTAACTTCAAGGAGACTCCCATTCATATAGACAACAACAGTGCTATCTCTATCACAGAGAATCCTGTGCAGCACTCACGGACAAAACACATAAACATCATGTATCATTTAATTAGAGATAACTTTGAAAAGGGTTTAATTAAACTAGTTAAGGTTAATACAAATGAACAATATGCTGATCTGTTCACAAAAGCCTTTGATGAACAGAGATTTAAATATCTTATATCAGCTATTGGGATGATTAACCTTGAGTAGCTTTTCATAAAAACTAATTAATTTTATTTCTTAAAATCTTTCTGAAGAGTTTTTCATAGATTTTTGACAAATTTTCATCTTTCGGAAGATATGTTTTTATATTCGGAAGAAAATATCCCTTCAAGACAAATAACTATCTAAATGAAAGTTACCTTCGGAAGAAAATTTTCAAATATCTACCGAAGCATAAAAACTCTCTTGGGCACTTGCATGTCTTTTAAGGATCATTTCTCTTCCGAATGATATTAACTCTCGGAAGCTTTGTTTTTATGGAACAAAGCATCTCAGTCTAACAATTATCTTCCGAAGCAAATTTGTCAAAACTCTTTGAAAAATTCTTCCGAAGCCATTTTGGCTTCAGAAGCTTTTTTCTTAAAACTTCCGAAGACATTTTACCTTCGGAAGATTTTCGAATTCTAAGAAATCGCCTTCCGGATTTTCAAAGTTTATCCTCTTTCATTAACTTTGTCTCAAATCCTTTTCACATATAAACTGTGTCGGTTCCCCCTCTTTTTATCATCTTCATCTTCTCTCTAAACCTAAATTCTGAGATTTCTCTCTGAAACCGCCTTCGTTCATCCTTCCTTCACATCAAAACTTACTCAAAATGGCCAACCTTGATCGACGAAATGACCCAGACTTCTCTATGCAGTTACATAGGCAACACAATCAGGTTGCTCTGTTAAACTCTGAGAAAGATCCCCATTTCATAGAGGTATGCCAATTTTTGACTCTGTCTAACTACTTCACCTCCCTTACCATGGATCCTCCTCTCTATGAGGATCATTTGCTTCAATTCTGGAAGACCTACCAAGAGGTCATTTTGGATGGGGAGAAGGCACTGTCTGCCACAGTGCAGGGAAGAACAGTCTTCATCACTCCGGCCATTATCAACACTCATCTTCAGCTGATGATGTAGAAGGTGAGGTGTTCTTCCCAAACGAAGTTGTGAACCATTCTTTTGAGCAAATGAGTTATGAAGGAGTTTTATCTGTAAAGACCTTCAGGAAAGGGAAGGTCTCATCCAAGTGGAAGTATTTACTTCATGTGATTTTCCACAGCTTGTCTAACAAGCATGGAGGATGGGACCAGATTCCTGAAGATCTCTCCTTCATAGTACATGGAATGGTTCAGGGGGTCAAGTTCAGGTATTCTCAATTCGTATATACAAATTTAATAGCAAACTTAGACTCCTTAGAATCTTACATGTTTCCTAGATATGTTCAATATATTCTCAACTGTGAACTGGGCTCACAGTTGAGGGAAACAGGTAATATTCTTAAATTGGGACAGATGAAGCCTGACATCTTTAAGAGCTTGAAAAAGCCAACTGTTGCCTTCTCAGGGGTAGAAACAGCCCTTGTCCCAAAAATGTTAGAGCTCAATGCTCAAGGTGACAACCTAGCAACACAAGCTAGTGTTGAACCCACACCTTCTACATCCCAACCTCCAAAATAGCCACAAATCACCCTCACCTACCAAAGAAAACACAAACGAACCCCTGCACAAGATATTGAGTCTGTGCAGGCCCCCATATACTCACCTACACAGGAGGAAGTGGACACTGGAGCTCCAACTTCTACTCAGGAGCAAACCACTCCCATCATTTCTCAAGCTAGTGCTGAGGTTCCTCATGCTGAGCCTGATGAGCTCACAAGCCCAACATCCTTAAGCCTTCACTCTGAGTCTCAACACTCAAGTGAATAACCTTCAGGGGACAGCTACCATCCCCAGCCTTTAGATTTAAACCAACCAATTCCCAGCCTTGACTTCTATACTGTTGAGGACGTAGATGCCAGTGAGTACCATGAGTCTTCCTACTACACTTTTCCTCAAAGGGAGATGAGTGCTCCTAAGTCATCTAAGTCTAGCCCACATCAGTCACCTATCACTGAGGTGGATACTTTTGAACATGTTCAGGATATCCACATGGAAGAGGCTCTCACTTCAGCAAGTGATTACATCATTAAGACCTCAACCATGGCAACTCAGCCTATTGACACTTCAACTGAAGTTGTCACTGAGTAGAGGAAACCCAGCAGCCAAGAACACCATGCTGGTGATGAGGAAGAGGACCCTGGTCCCGTTCTCTCATCCCCCAGTGACTCTTCTGATGAAGATAAGGGGAACTTGAGACTAAAGGTGAAAAAACTGTCCAAAACATGCACCTATTTAGTTTCCAAGGTTCATCACCTTGAATCTCAGGTGACTACCTTGCAACACAGGGGTCAATGATCAGCAACTTGAGATATCTTATCTCAAGGAACAACTAGCTAGGATACCCTTAAGAGAAACTCATCCAAGAACACAAGAACCTATGGATGTAATTGACCTAACTCCTAGCTCCCCTGTGCAAGAGGGTGATGCTACCAAAAGGGGGAGGAAGTCATTACAATCATAGAACCTGGGAGTTCCTCAGGGAGTATGGACATTGAGGACTCACCATCCACACTTGCAGTTGTGCATACTTAGCAACTTTTTCAAGTCCATATTGATGTGGATAGCATAGACTCAGTCATAAGAAGTTTATTTGAGAAAGGCATACCAAGAGCAGCATCATCTCCACCAACTCTAGGTCACACTTTTGGGTGGAGGTATGATACTGCTAAGAAGAACTCTTATTCTTCAAAGAGTTCAATAGAGGAACATTGCAGAGTTCAGCCTCAGAGGAAGACAAAGGAAATCAGGCAATACCATCGGTCAACTGGATGTTGAGGCAGACCCTGAGATTAGCTTCAAAGGGAAAACCTTGACTAAAGGCCCAGTGGTAGAACCTGAGAGCCCTGTCTCACCACAAACAACTGTAGATGTTCAAACCCTTGATGAGACACCTGCTGGTGAAGGTGCATCTCAACCTCTCTCTGGCCAGAGCTTGGAAGCTACACCAAGATATGAAGGCCAAAGTTCTCTCCACCCTGAGTCACAAAGTTCTGTGAATGACAAAGGGAAAAGAAAGTTAACTCCTGAGGAGATTAAGGAGGAAAAGAGAGAGAGGAAAAGGAAGCTAAGGGGAGAAAGTTCCTCCGCTGGGTCTGCAAGACTTATGGAAAGTGCTATCAGGGCTGCCCCAGACCAAACACTCAGGATGATGAGTTAAGGTTAGTCAGCATAAACTACTTGCAGACTAGGAACTATGATATTGATGATATCATCTCTCTCCCCTTAGATGAGTTGAATGAACTGGCTGACACAGAACTATCAAAAGAGAGAAAGGAACAAGAGGATGCAGAGCTTCTTCTGAAAATCAAAGAAGAAAGACGAAGGAGAGGCTCTATAAGCACATGCCTGCTCTCTCACCAGTTCAAGAAACTCAGGAACAAGAGGATGTGGTACCACAAGAATCTCAGGTAGACAAAGAAAAGGATAGGATCAACATGATCAACTACCTGAGTGTCACAGGCCTCTATCAAGCTGAAACACTTCTTCCTTACCCTTTGATTACATTCATTGAGTTTGAGTACCTCAAACAACTTGAACTTGATGTATCCAAAGAAAGAAAGATCACCAAAAGGAAATTAAGGGAAGAAGTTGTGAAATCAAGAGCCATCATCCATAAGAATCTGAAGGAGTCTACTGACAGACAAAAGATGATGAGCTTCTTGAAGCTATATGGAATCTCTGGAAGGAGACTTGGTCCTATGTCCCTATCCACCATGGATGAGCACATTAGGGTGATCAAGCATAAGAATTAAAGAGATGAACTTATTGACTTACACTCCCCACCAAGTCAGGTCCCTCCGAAAGTAGAGGTTAAGGTTGAAACACCCAATACAACACAACCTGAACCTGCTGCTAGATCTCAGCATACTTCCACTTCTGATCCATAGCAGGTATGTGTCCCTCTCAATCTGAACCTGTGAGAGAGGAATATCCAACTAAGAAAGACAAAGAAGATCAATCAGGTGTTGCAGGCCAGTCTTCTCAGTTAAAGAGTTCAAAGAGGAGGAAAAGGATGGTTTCCAAACCAAAGTCAAAGAAGAAGAAGAAGGAAACATCCACCTCCAAACCTCAGCATGAGTCAGAACAACCTGAGGATGTGCAACAAGAGGATGCTCCATCAACTCCAATTCAAGCAGCTCCTCTGGCATCAGGAAGACCCATCTTATCTTGGACATACTCCACAAATCCAGAAAGATGGCATGTCATAAGAGATCAAGGTATTGAATATGTCTACACATGGCAGGATATGTTCAATCTACCTCTGCATGATCTCTTTGACATGAGAAGACACTATGAGAGTCTGAGTGATCCTGACCATCTCATGAAGAAAGGAATGGTCATCATCATAATATGGACTATCAATATCTAGTGTCTTAAGGTGTTTTGGTAGCATCAGCCTAGGGGGAGTTTGTAAGGTTATCAGTAAGGCTGATGCAACCCAAACACTCACAGTCTTTCTACATGCATGCACATGTACACTGAAGTGGAATGCTTCGGAAGATTCACACTAACTTGGAAATTATTCTAAGTGTGAAATCTTTCGAAGCCAAGACCAATATCTTCCGAAGCCAAAAGATGAAGTCTTCCGAAACCAACCATTGAAGACAGATTTCTTCCGAAGACTTTTTTTGTACATGCTTTATCTGATGTACTTTTTACCTAATGCTAAACCACTTTCTGCTGCCACTCTGAAAAGTCACCAACCTTTGCTTTTGGTAAACTGTACATTGAGGTCTTGAGTCTATAACTTTCCACTTAATGTACTTTATCCTTTTTGTAATATATTAGGATGTGAGCTATGGCATGTCATAGTCACTAGTCAAAACGCAATCTTCCTTTTGACTCTACATGGATTTTGTTGTCTAGTTCATGTATCCAGCTGGCCTTCAAAGCATGGCCGGCTGTAGGCTTTAGTATAAGTATTTTCTGTTCTTTGTAACCTTGTAAGGTTTTGAGTTGAACTTTGTAAACCACTTTGTAAGGAACTAGAAGATCAATATACTTTAACCTTGAAAACTAACTGCTTGTGTATTGCTCTAGTTTTCTATCTTATTTTTACATCTTGTGTTTCCAAGTTCTCTAAACTCATTACTGATCAGTTCCCCATTTGAATTGTTAAGTGTTGAAATACACTCTCCACTTTGTGTTATTGTGTTGCACAAGTGCATAAACCCTTCACCCGGTCCTGCAAAGAGGTTTAGCAAGTCATGCAGACAATCATACCGTCTGTGGTGACTGAGGTAATAAAGGCTGTAAGAGAAGGAGAAAGGAAGGAGAGGAACAGGTCGTGGGGAGGGAAAGAGAAACCGGAGACTGTGAAGGTTGTCCCTAATGATGAGGAGGAGGAAGAAGAGCATGTACCGAAGGCAGCACGAGGCTCTAACTATGGGGCATTTCAAAGATGCAAGCCCCCAATTTTCGATGGCAACGACACGGCTGCTGCTGCACATATATGGGTAAGAGAGATGGAAGTTGTGCTCGACATCAGCAAGTGCAGAGAAGACCAGAAGGTGAAGTTTTCCACTCACTTATTTGTGTACTCGGCCTTATACTGGTGGGACAATATTGTCTAGGACGAGGGTAGTAAAGCGATTGGCAGGATGAGGTGGAGTGAGCTGAAGAAGTTGGTGATCGAGGAGTTCTATCCTCATCGGGAGTTGTATAAGGTGGAGAGAGAGTTCCTGCAACTGGAGGCGGGAACCATGACACATCAACAATACACTACCAAGTTCAACGAAATGGCACGACTGGTGCCGCATCAGGTGCGCCCCTGTCACGGAAGATCAAAAGATACATTCAGGGCTTGCCGGCGGATATCCGCAGGCACATGATCGCCTCCTGACCGAGTACGTTTAGGTCGGTGGTTGATTTGGGTGGAAGATTGTATGATGAAAGGGAGGTGATAGTGGTTGAGGGGAAGAAGAATGGTGGTGATGACCAGAACTGGAACATGAAACGGTTTGGGCATGGCAGCTTTACCCCAAGTAACAAGAAAGCAAGGGTGGATGATCGACGGGTGGTTGCAATAGGCTTGGGAACGGAGAAGTGTGGTAAGTGTAGGATGGATCACGCTAGAGAGTGCAGGCTGGGGCTAAATGTTTGTTTCAAGTGGGGGAAGCCCGGTCATATCTCTAGAGATTGCAGAGTAGCGATGTGCTACAACTGTGGCGAAGTAGGCCACCTGAACAAGGAGTGCAAGAAGCCGAGGGCAGAGAGTTTTGGAGCAGGGACAAAGACCAGAACTGAGGGGCAAAGGGCAAGCACCAGGGCATTCACAATGACCAGGGAGGAGGCTAGGACGAACCCTGGTGTTGCATCAGGTATGTTTCTAGTAAACCAAACTCTTGCTTCTGTGTTACTTGATTCAGGTCCTAGTAGAAGTTTTATTTGTGCAACCTTTTGTGCTATGCTGCCTATTAGGAGTAGATGAATTGACGAGCCCTTCGATGTAGAAACCGCCATAGGTAAGTCTACAAGGATTTTTGACTTGATTGAGGGTTGTCACATAGAACTAGAAGGTCATAAGTTCCCTGCTAGACTGTTCATGATGACCTTAGGAGGATTCGATGTAGTCCTAGGAATGGATTGGTTAGCGGACTACCAGGCCAAAATTTTGTTTCGCAAGAAGATGATTAGATTGACAGCGCCTGATGGGAGTTCGGTGACGATATACGGTGATCGAGTTACGACGATTCCAAAAGTGATTTCAATGGCGGTGGCGCGAAAATACATGAGACGGGGATGTAGTGCCTATCTGGCCTACGTAAAGGATGAGAACACATCAACACCACAATTGTCCGAGGTACCGGTAGTGTGTGACTTTTCGGACGTGTGTCCAGAAGATTTACCAGGTGTGCCACTGGACCGCGAGATCAAGTTTCAAATTGACTTGATACCCGGTGCTCAGCCTGTAGCTAAGGCACCGTATCGGTTGGCTCACACTTAGATGAAGGTATTGATGGAGCAACTGTAGGAATTGCTTGATAAGGGGTTCATTAGACCGAGTATCTCTCCTTGGGGTGCTCCGGTCTTATTCATGAAGAAGAAGGACGGTAGTATGAGGATGTGTATTGACTACCGTGAATTGAACAAGTTGACGGTGAAGAATCGGTATCCATTACCGAGGATTGATTACTTGTTTGATCTGCTCCAAGGTGCCAGTTGATTCTCGAGGATAGATCTTCAATCTGGCTACCATCAGTTGAAGGGGAAGGAGCAAGATATCCCTAAGACAGATTTTCGCACGCGTTATGGACAATATGAGTTTCTTGTTATGTCTTTCGGTTTAGCTAACGTGCAAGCTGCTTTTATGGACTTGATGAACCGAGTGTGTCGGCCGATGTTGGATAAATTAGTGATTGTGTTTATTGATAATATCCTGATTTACTCAAGAGCAAAGAGGAGCATGCCGGTCACATTTGAAAGGTGTTGGAGCAATTAAGAAAGGAGAAGTTGTATGCTAAGTTCTCCAAGTGCGCGTTCTGGTTGCGCGGAGTTCAGTTCTTGGGTCACGTGGTAAATCACGAGGGGATTATGGTAGACCCAACGAAGGTAGAGGCAGTGATGCAATGGAAGTCTCGAAAGACGCCATCCGAGATCTGTAGTTTCTTAGGATTGGCGGGATATTATCGAAGATTCATCCAAGACTTCTCCAATATAGCTTCTTCGTTGACTAGGCTAACTCGTAAGGATGTGAAGTTTATATGGGGTCAGGATCAGGAGAAGGCTTTTAAGGAGTTAAAGGCAAGGTTGACTCAAGCTCTTGTCCTGTCATTACCCGAAGGATTTAGTGGTCTATTCATATGCTTCTTACTCGAGGTTGGGTTGCGTACTGATGCAGCGAGGAAAGGTTATAGCTTATGCATCCCGACAATTGAAAGTTCATGAGGTCAATTATCCTACTCATGACTTGGAGCTAGTAGCTGTAGTCTTTGTATTAAAGATTGGGAGGCACTACCTATACGGAGCGAAGTGTACAATCTTGACGGACCACAAGAGCTTGAAGTACTTCTTCGAGTAGAAAGATTTGAATATGAGGCAAAGGCGATGGTTGGAGCTCATAAAGGATTATGATTACGAGATCCACTACCATCCGGGCAACGCCAACATGGTGGCGGACGCCCTTAGCTGAAAGGAAAGACCCAAGACGATTCAGGTGAAGGCATATCAGTTAATTATGACATGTGACGTGATGACGCAGGTAATGTAATTTCAAGACGGGGCTTTGAAAGAAGATCGTCTTTACTCTGAAAGGATGAAAACTATAGTTATGAAATTGGGTGAGAACACTCTTGGTGTTAGAACCTAATTTGGATGAATTTGGATTCCTTGTTATGGGGACTTATGTGGAAAGATCATGGATGAGGCTCATAAGACTCGATACTCCATTCATCCCTATGCTACCAAGATGTACCATGATATGAAGAAGGATTATTGGTGGCTAGGTATGAAGCATGATGTAGTGGAGTATGTGAGTAAGTGCCTTACTTGCTTGCAAGTGAAGGCAAAACACCAGAAACCCTACGGGAAGGTCCAACCATTGGATATACCCGAGTGGAAGTGGGAGCATATCACCATGGACTTCATTACGAAGTTACCGCGTACCCCGAGAGGGTATGATGCCATATGGGTGATAGTTGATCGTTTGACAAAGAGTGCTCACTTCCTACCGATCCGAGAGACGTATTCCTCCAAGAGATTAGCGGATTTATTCATCAAGGAGATTGTAGCTCGTCATGGCATACCGATGTCTATTGTATTTGATCGTGACACTAGGTTTACATCTAAGTATTGGAAGAAATTCCATGATGCGATAGGGACGAGGCTACACATCAGCACGGGTTATCATCCTCAGACGGATGGTCAGTCTGAGCGGACGATCCAGACACTCGAGGATATGCTCCGAGCATGTGTGATCATTTTGGAGGAAGTTGGGATGACCACTTACCATTAGCTGAATTCATATACAATAACAGTTACCATGCCAACATTGGTATGCCCCCTTATGAGATGCTATACGATAAAGATGTAGAAGACCCGCTTGTTAGGGTGATATTGGTCAGAAGGAGTTGGGAAGTGTCGAGGTGATCGAGGCTACGATTGAAAAACAAGAAAAGATCAAAGCTTTTATGAAGGCAGCCAAAGAAAGCAAATGTCGTATGCTGATTAATGGCTTACACCGATTGAGTTCCAGGTGGGTGACAAGGTTATGTCGAAAGTCTCACCTTGGAAGGGCATCATTCGGTTTAGGAAGCGGGGCAAGTTGAGCCCAAGATATATAGGACCTTTCCGAATCATCGCACGAGTAGGAGAGGTGGCCAATAGATTGGAACTACCCGATAAGTTATGTGGAATTCACCCGATATTCCGTGATCTCGTCTGCGAAAGTGTTTGGCAGATCAAGATATGGTTGTACCACTGGAAGATATTGAAGTAGATGAACGACTCAACTATGTGGAGCAACCAGTGGCGATCATTGATCGGAAGGAGAAGAGGCTAAGGAATAAAGTGGTCCCACTTGTACGAGTGCAGTGGAAGCACAGGAAGGGTTCCGAGTCTACGTGGGAGACTAAAGAGGAGATGAGACAACATTACCCACATCTGTTCGAGGAATAACAGGTTTCGGGGATGAAACCTATATAAGGGGGGTGGACTTGTATCACCCGAATATTTTAACAGTTGTAAAAGAAGAATAAAAAGGAGGAAATGTAATAAAACCCAAATTGAGGGGTTAAAGGTGTAAAAGTACAAAATAATATATTATATTTTGTACAAAAGATGTATGGTCGCCCATACTCCTTGCACATCACCTTTTGTTCAGATTTTAGAGAGAGAAAGAGCAGAAAGCTTCGGGACTAGAAACAAGAAGAGAAGTTTGAAGGTGAGTTTTTTTATGTTAATTGGCTCGGCTCTTTGAGGTTTTCCACCTTAGAAACTGATTTCTAAGTGTTGGTGTGTTTTGGTCATTTGTTATGCTTGTTTTAGGAGTTTGAAATCTTATGCACACAAGTTTGGAAGAAGATATACTCATGAGTTGCAAAGGTGAGTTCTAGAATGCCCTGTTTACATGTTTTAACTGATTTTGTGGCTGGAAATGCATGTATGCATGTTTTTATAAAAATGGGTGTGTATACCCGTATGTATGTGCTAATATGAATGTGGGTGGGTGTATATCATGGGTGATTTATGGTTATGATGATGTTATTGATGTGTTTCTAATGCTTAGAGTGTAAGAACTAAGCTTAGAACGTATAGAATTTGATTTGGGAAAGAATTAGGATGACGCAATTATAGTTAGTTGTCATGCGCCTAAGTCCCATACGCCTGAAACTCATGCGCCCAAATAGTAGCCATGCGCCTAGAATTAGGCTGAATTTCGCTAAGTGTCCATGCGCCTACACACTCATGCACCTGCATAGTGCCCATGCGCCTAGAATATTGCCTGAAATGACTATGTGTTGGGCCATGCGCCCAAATAGTGCCCATGCGCCTAGAACCTTTCCCATGCGCCTAAGTGTTCCCATGCGCCCAGAAGGCCATGCGCCTGCATAGTGCTCATGCGCCTAAGACTTAGAAATATTTTTCTGAGTTTTTGGGGCTGGAAATGCATACTAAATATATATGATTTAAATGACCAAGATTTTAAGAAGTTTTAACAGGAAGAACGATTTTTCTATAACAAAATGTGTTAAATGACCAGGTCAGCACGACCCCAGCAAGGGGCGTTGCCCCTTGGACCCCACTTGGTGTTGCGCCCGGACCCCGCTATCAGGGGCTGCCGCCCCCGAACCCCCACTGTTCCGTAGAGGGTCAGTAATGTTCTATGATGACTTATACTTGATGTGCATGTGCTTGTCTATGTGAATGAATTATCCATGATGTATGTTATGTATGATTATGTGTGATAATGTTGTGCTTATGTATGATATGTTCCCTATTATGTTTTATGATGTGACTTTACATGGTGTGATTATGATGATGAACGTAAAGTATTAACTTATCGAATCGAAAGATTTAAGATAATGAAAGTGGAATATAATGAACGAACGAATGAAAGTCTTGAAAGCAAATAGAAAGGGGGTGCACGACCACGTTGTCGTTAGCTCAAGTATGTGCGGTTTTAATAACCCGAAGGATGCATGAGGGGTCAATCATTGAGATTGACAAGACCTTTGTGGTATGCCCTAGGTGTCTGGGTCAGCTTCGTGCACAATGTTAGTGATTTAATTACCACAGGCCCAGCATCAGCTTCGTGCACAATGTTTGGGGTATTGCCAATTGGTCTGAATGAAAGGGAGAGATGACTTGCCCTAGGTGACTGGGTCAGCTTCGTGCATAATGTTCGTGATTTAATTACCACAGGCCCAGCATCAGCTTCATGCACAATGTTCGGGGTATTGTTCATCGATCTGTATGAAAGTAAAAGAATGACGTAACGTACGAAAAGAAAGTTAGAAAATAAAAGAATGATGTAAGGAACGATACGAAAGCATGAGAATGAAAATAAGAGATAGTGAAAAGTACGAAACGAAAGAATGTATACAAAAAAGAATGTTAATGAAAAGCATGAAAGGAAAGTAAGTATATGTAAGCGAATGCTAACGAAAAGAATGGAATGAAAGTATGAATACGATGATGAAAGATAATAATGAAAATATGAAAGAACCAAATAAACAATGAATATTGTCTGAATGTGCGTATGATGTGTTTTCTTATACGAAGGTAAAGGTAACTTATGGAAAGGTATATTTTGTACATAAAACACACAAGGTATTTTGATACGTAAAAAACTAGAACTCACTCAGCAACGCTGACTTTTATGTATTTTCCAGTTGGCAGGTGATTGTTGCTAAGGATGGCACGGGGCAACTACTTGACATTTTTGGGATCGCATCCATTTGTATAACAATGACGTTTTTGTGATGTAATGCAAATTCTGATATTTTGTAATAGTCAACTACATTGTATTGTTTTGCAAAAGCTGTCATTAATATATGAAATGATTTTGAGTTATTCTGCTGTGATGTCATAAATAAATGTATATTTATGTGTTATGTGCAATGATAGTCCAACAGTGAGGTGCCCGGGAACGGGGCCTTACAAATAAACTTTTGTACTAACTCAAGTTCTCGCACGAAATCTTAGTTTTCATACAAATTCAAGCCTGAGCTTGTTCTCCTTGATTTCAAATGTTTTACCCTTAATTCTTCAACAATTTGATTAAAATTTGATTAATCAAGTGTTCAATTAGTGATTTAAGTTCGATTATGATCCTAATTGTCTCTAATTGATTCAATTAATCACGTTTTAAGCTCAAAATATCACCAAATCGTTGAACATCAAGTCTAGCAGCTTCATTATCTTCACATGATCAATTTTGGCAGAAATCAAAGAATTACTTCAATTTGTAATGAATTCAACCTCACGAACTCCTCAAAAACACTTCTTCAATTCAATCAATCGATCAAGAGCATACCAAGCTCCGATACCAATTGTAAGGATCAACACATTACATTGATTGATCTCGCAATGAATATGCGGAATGTAGTCATCACAGTTAGATTGAAACAATTAAAGAAAAAACACACACAATGTATATAACTTCGATTTGTATTGCACTCTGATTTGATAAGTGTTACAAGAAAATTAAAATCGGGAAATATGACAAAAGCTTGACAATTACAAAACACAAACTCTATTTATACTAATAACTAGTGTTCTCGCATGAGTGCTAGTTCTTGTGCAACAAGTAGTTGTCACGTGTGAAGCTAGTTTTCGCACAGTAACTTTACTTCTCACGTGGCTTGGATCTTGATCTTCATCTTGATTTTATTTCCCTAGCCTCTAGGTTCAACCCCTACAACTGCCTCTGCCCAGAAGGTGATGGGCAGCTTAAAATCAGACAACATGGTTCTTGCAGCTTTAATAAGTGTCATGTTTCTTCTCTCAGCAACACCATTTTGCTAAGAAGTCCTGGGAGCACTATATTGTTTTGTAATACCCTTTTTATCACAAAATATTTCAAGGATTTGGTTCTTGAATCAGTTCCTTGATTACATCTTATGATTTTGACCTTGTGCTCACTTTGATTCTTAATTTTCAGAATGAAGTTCTTCAAGATCTTAGGAGTTTCATCCTTAGTTCTAAGAAAGAAAACCCAAGTGAATCTTGTGAAATCATCTTTGACCACTAAATAGTATCAGGTCCTTCCTAGACTCGGTACGCTGGTAGGGCCAAAGAGATCCATGTGTAATAAGTGTAGGGTAAGTGTTTTTCCCTTTTAGACATGCAACACAGTGATCATCACTTGTAAACTCTTTCTTTGGCATTGCAGTTACCAAATCATTATTAATTAATTTATTCATGTTCTTAAAGTTTACATGGCACATTCTTTTATGCCAAAGGAAAGACTCATCACTATTGGCATTAGATAGAAAACAAGAATCCTCTCCTGCAAATCCATCTTGTACATGTTCCTTTTCTGCGGTGCTCTAAGAAGGATATGCTCTTGAGGAATGACCACCCCGGGCTTGAGAACAATGCACTCATTCTCAGTGAAGAGCATGTTATGTCTCTGGTCATAAAATTGGGATACACTCAGTAAATTGTACCAGCTCCTTAACAAAGTTTACCTTCTCAATACTAAGCTTTCCACTTGTGACCCTGCCCCTTACTGTAATGTAACCACTAGCATTTCCTCCAAAAGCAACTGGCCCTCCATCAATTTCTCAATGTTTTGATGCAAAGAACCATTGACTGTCATGTGCCTGGAACAACCACTATCAATGATCCATAAATTTCTTTTGGTTTTCAATTGTTCCTATATAATAAAAAGAGAGTTAGTTACATTTCAAAACCCAAGTCGTATTGGTCTTGGGCTCTTCAAAATGAACTGAAGGCAATACAACAATAATTGATCCTATACTGGGAATTTTGGGATCATTTGCTATTGTCACTAAAGAATTCTCAGTGACATGGCCTTCCATTATCTTCCACACCATCTTTGAAAGATTAGACTTGACGTTCAATGCTTCGGAAGTTTTTACAACATCAGAAGTTTTGTTTTTGAAGATATTGCTTTCACTACAGCAAGCTTTAGTGCTCGGAAGCAATCCTTTTTTCCGAGACAAAAATTTCTTCCGAAGGCAAATTTTCACTGGTCTTAATTTTCATTTTTGAGCATCCGAAAGAAACACATATTTCTTCCAAAACTTTCTTCTTCTTGTTCTTCTCAGAAGTCTTCTTCTTTGTTATGTTGACAGTACTTTTAGGATTGTAGAAGCAATCCTTAGCAAGATGAGAAGTACTGCTACCCATAATACAGTCAATTTGCTTCCTCCTAAAAGTCTTCTTATGAATGAAATACTGAGTTTGATCACTTTCCATATCCATCCCTATCCTTTCAGATGTTATGGCAAGCCTCTTAGTATGAAGCTTGCCTTTGGAGGTGGATAGTTCATGCTATGTAGCAGTGTTATAAAGCTGATCAGCCTTCATTCTTTCACAGGGATGAGTTGAACATGTACTTGAACTCTTAGTACTAGAGTTCAAAGTTGTGCCCATAATCTTTACCAATTCAAAACCAGCAGAGATAAAAACTTGTTTCTGCTTGGAGTTGAATGTGGCCTTGATCACTTGAGCTCTCTTTGATCTTCTCTTTGCTACTTGGATCAAGTTCTTCCTCGTTGACTTTATCATCTCTGACTTCTTCCTCTGCTCAGTAGGAAGAGGCAAAACTGAACCAACCACTAAGCCTTACACTCCTGAACCCACACCATCAACCTTACTTACACCCTCGCCTACTGATTTCGAACAACCACCACCACCTCTTATCCTTAAACTCAAAACACAACCCAGAACCCAATCACTACCCAAACCATCTTTTGAACCTTCTAAGCCCCTGACCTTAGAAGAGTTCAAGGAGATCAAAAGAAAGCTCATCAACTGCATAACATTAAGCGACATCGCTTGTGAGGAAGAGTCAATTAAGCTGAAATATCTTGATGGCTCTTGCAGTTCCCTCATAAGAGATGCAATCCTTGATCCGCCTAAGGGGACATTGGACCAAGCTATCCAACTTCTTGAAACTAATTCAGACACACTCAAGTTGCTGCTCTGACTGGGGTTTTGTAGAATGATATTCTTTGTTGATATGAATCAACAAGGATCAAATATGAAGATTGAGTCAATGATTGAAAGGCGGAATCAAGCAATCAATGAAGATAGAACTCTTGATATACTCATAAATGCACTCTTGTATTAATTATCTGAACTGTTACAGAGTAAATGCTAGGGTTTAGCAAGCTACATTAACAAGACAGGTAACATGGGAGAGAAACAAAGTGTATTCTAATTGTCTCTTCTTAAAAGTTGTGTAAACAGTCACACAAAAAGTCTCCCTCATATACGAGGTTTCTATTCTATTTATATGCTGACTTACAACTTGTACACAATGACTAAACTACCCTTAGTCTAAGTCTTCATCAGCATTTGTCCTTTGTCATCTGCATTGACTAATGCGGATAAGTAATTCTTCATCAGCATTGGTCTTCTTGAAAGGATCTCAGCATCTAGTTTGATCAATTAGATTGGATTTACAACGGAATTAGTACACGAATTAACAAATTCAAAGCAAGAACATAATAGATTTATCAATGAAATAGTACAGTTATAGAATAAGAGAGAATTTCTGCACAAAAGATGTATTTCATTCAATATGAGCTTCTGCCACATTACAATTAGGTCATCTTTCCTTTTATAGGGAAAGATGACGTCAGCTGATGTCACTTGATAGTGACATCTAACTGTTATTACAACAAACTACTGAGTGTTACACAACTACTGAAGATGTCAAACAGCTGACATCTTCTTACAAAAGACAACTGTAAACTATCTCTAACACTACTGATAAGAAACTACTGAAACTACAACTACTGAAACTACAACGACTGAAGAACATGCTCTTCAGTCGTTTTACAAGTGCTGAAATAGAAATGAAACTACTAAAAAGAAAAGACTGAAAGGAAACCATCACAACAACTGAAGAATACTTCTTCAGCTATTGTGACAAACACTGAAGGCTTCAGTACTTGGACTTCAGACTTGAACTTCAGTTGTTGACATCAGCTGATGTCTTCAGTTGTTGTCATCAGCTGATGTCTTCAGTCTATGTCCTTAGTCTTTGTACTTCAGCTGATGGTCTTCAGTACTTTAGTCTTCAGCTGATGATCTTCGGTACTTTAGTCTTCAGCTGATGATCTTTAGTGATTTAGTCTTCAGCTGATGGTCTTCAGTACTTTAGTCTTCAGCTGATGATCTTCTGTACTTTAGTCTTCAGCTGATGAAGTCTTCAGTCTTTGTCAAACAGCTGATGAGGCCTTCAGCAGTTGTTGTGATGTCTTATGGGACTTAAAGGTTTTTCTGATCTGCCTTATTGGTTCTTTTGGTCCAACAAACTCCCCCCTAAACCAATGTAGCCAAAACCTTTAAGCTTATTGAATGTCCCACTTATTAAGGCAGAATGATTGGTCTTTTTTCTTCTGGATCAGCTCAGAATGACCCATACCAGCACAGGCATGGGAAGCATTCTCAAAGATCTGATTGGCAAAGGATAGATGGGAACTCTGTGTTGGGGAACTGGACACAGGGCTGTTACCCCATCCATGAGACCTACTTCCCAACTATAAGCCTATATGATTCTCTGGTGTAGGCTTCCAAAAATACAATCTGTTCCTCCATGGTGAGCTCTTCTGCCTCACCTTCAAAGAATCTTTCAGGCCCATAGAACTCAGAGAGGAATTTGACCTGTTTACCATTCTTGAGCTCCACTGTTGTGATCTCTCTGTATGCAAACTCATCAGGATGATTACCCTCTAGTAGTAAGTGAAGCTCATCCTTCCTGATTTCCTCAAGCCTCTTATACACCAACCCCCTTTTCACCATTCAATTTTCTAACATCTTTTGTGGGGGCATGTTGGATGTATATGCCTTCTTGAAATCTTCAAGGATCTCCCAGGGTGATACTACAATGGCAAGTGTGATCACTGCATCTACGATATTTTTCACTTGCCCATTGTATCTCTGAGGAATGTTTCTCTTTTGGATCCTGTGAGACACCCTGGGATCAGACCAAATCATCACTCTCTCTTTCTGATATTGGAAAGTATGCTTGAGAGTGTATAACCTCTGAGCTCGTTTCCTCATGCTTATGATTGATGAGGAGGCTACATATGCTTTGTCTACCCTTCTCAACAACGCCTCATCATGTAGTTTGTGATGCTCTTCTTCTTCTAGCTTCACTTTAACTGTTTGTCTTTGGAGCTCAGGAGTAATTGTTGAAGGAGACTTTCGGCCTTAGGCAATGACATGACAGTCGAGATTGGCAGCCTATCTTCTTCCTCATCTTCTTCTTCTTTTTCTTCTTCTGCTAGCCTCAACACCCTTCTCTTCCTCTTCAAGGGTGCATCATCGGCTAATGGTTTTGTGGGAGAGGGAGTTGGTTTAGTGGGTTGTGGTAGTGGTTGTTTTGGTGTGGGAATTTTGGCTGGCTGTTCTAGCAGTTTGGATGTGAGTGAGGCTTTGGTTTGCTTGGCTAGAGCAGTCCTGTTCCCAGCACCGGCTTCACTCAGGGCTTCCATGACCAGCCCCTTGGTAAATTCCTCAGACGAACAAATCTTGGTGGTTATTGCCAAGATGTTGTCCATGGTCCATAACTTGATCTCCAGGACTGATCTCCCCAGATACTTTGAAGTGAATCTTGCCATAGCCTCAAGTCTCTCCTTCTCTTCTTGGCTATAGCAAGTCCATCGGTTTTCTATCTCTTGTACCTCTAACTTTTGGATCTCTGAGTCAAGTTGAGCAGTATCAAAACCTTGCCTAAACAACTGATCAATGCTGTTATCCATTGATCGGATGTGTTGGGCATCAGCTTCCTTTATCAGCTCATCCAACTTCTTCTCAGACTCCTTTTCTCCCTTCTTCTTCTTGTATGTGACATGAAAGTGTTTTGCACTTTCAGTCACTTTCTCCATGTCAGTTCCCTTCTCAACCTCCTTCTTCTTCTCAGTCTCCACAACCAACTCCTTCTCTATTTCCACCTCTTTCTCAGTTTCTTTCTCTTTCTCTTTTTCCTCCTCAATCCTCTTTCTCTTGATGGCTTTCACTGACTGAGTCTCCCCCTTTTTGGTTGCATTGGTTGCAAGGGTTTGACTGTCAGAAAGCTTCTTAATCACAGCAGCATCCACCAGTGGCCGTATAGTAGAGGGAACCCTCTCATCAAGGGTTTTAATCACAATATCAGTGATAATGGGTGTGATGAGAGGCAAGGAGTTTTGAAAGATAGTAGCTATTTGCTCAGGGGGGTTCTGTCCCTGAGAAATAGTGCCAGAAGCAGAGGCTGGTGGTCGAGATTTTAGGAGTGGCTCGGTGTTTGTGAGGCCTTCAGATGAAGGTGCCATCTGTTGGGTTATTATGGTGGTAGATGGACTTGATTCTTGAGAGAGTTTGGCAAGTAGCTCTTTTAATCTACTTACCTCCTCCTCAAGAATAGTGTTCTGGGCTAGAACATCATAAAGAAGCCCAGGTCATCATCAGCTGTAGCTGAATCACATGACCTCCTGATTGGATCAGGATGTATATGTGCTGAGTGTGGCTCAGTGATCACATGTGCCCCTTGTTCTTGGTACTGGGGACTTCCTGCCTTAGGATTAGATCCTTCATCGGCAGTTGCCTCTGGTGAGGACTTAGAGATGGTACCAGCTTTGTCCTGTTCATGTGCTGAATCAGGGGAAGTGGCAGCCTCACCAGATGTTCTCATCTCATCTTCCACACTAGGAGATGGAACATTGTAATCCCTGTGCTGTGGGATCTCATCAATAATTTGATCCCCCCTCTCATTGGTTAGGGTCTTCCCAGTTATGTTAGGTGCCTGGGGAGAGGGTGGAGTGTTGAGATGAGTCAGCACTTCTGCAATAATGAATGTTGGGCTTTGAGGGGCGGTTACAGTGGGAGATGGTGTAGAAGCAGTGTGCACCCGGGGAGATTGGTGCGTTTCAATGGCAACCTTCTCAAGTGAGAAAGGTTCCAGATGTGTGGGTGCCCCTGAAATGGTTGCTTCAGGCTCCTGTTGAGAGGATGCCTGAGCGGTTGAGTCTGGTTGAGTCCTTGTAATTACTGGGGGATTAATGCGAGTAATTACTTCCTGCGTTTGTGTTGCAGGGGCATCCTCAGGGGACTCATCTCCGTGAGTAGCCTTTTTAGGCTTTTTGGGTTTGGGTTTGGTAGGGACTTTGGATTTGGAGGTGGAGGCTGTGGGTTCCCGCTTCTTAGGTTTTAGCAACTTGGCAGCCTGTTTCAGTGTTTGGTCAGAGTTGTGCCTGGAGTATACTTCAGGCAATACAGCCATAGCAGGGACTCCAAGGCCAACAAGTCCCTCAGCATTCAGCTGGTCCTCTATAATGGCCATAATGAACCGTGGATATAGTATCCATCGGTTAGCAAGAGGTTTTGAGGCCATATCCTTATGTTCTAAAAATATGATTTCAGAAAAATTCAAGTTTTGTTGCTCAAGGATAGAAAATAATACCTGCTGCCACCTAGATGACATTTGATCCTAAGAAGAAGTCTTAGGGGCTAAGCAGACATTCACCATGTGAAAAATAAGGCGTTCTGTATCATGGAAATGCTTCTTCGGGATGGTAGAAGCACCGAGGTCACCCTGGTATCCATGGTGGGCAAAGGATAGATTAGTTGTGCCCTTTGGATATCCAGTGGGGAAGGTGGCATCATTCAGGTTTAGGGTTTGGCGAAGGGTTTCAGGAGTGATGACCACCGTCTGGTTGTT
Source organism: Flaveria linearis (assembly GCA_024085815.1). Lineage (NCBI taxonomy): Eukaryota > Viridiplantae > Streptophyta > Magnoliopsida > Asterales > Asteraceae > Flaveria > Flaveria linearis. The sequence goes on along the minus strand of CM044007.1, from coordinate 41,645,944 downwards.
AACGAACGACTGGAGAGAGAGACCTCGGTGTCATTCTCCCCAGTGGTAAGGTTGATGTTCGTCCAAAACTAGTTTAGGGATTCGGCGTAGATGGTAGGATTGATAAGGAAGGCCGTTTTGTATGGGGAATTGACCATGAGATCAATGGCATTGTCAAACTTGGTCTAAAATGGTGATTTGGTAAGGTAGGCAACACAGTTGTGTCTGGGTTTGAGCTGCATGGTCGCCATTAATGTGAGGAGAGAGGTTTCAAAGTTTTTGAATGTTAGGTTATGAGAGAAAGAAAAACTCTGGTTAGGGTTAGGTATTTATAATGGTTATGAAACAGCTGAAAGGAAACGACTGAAGGTTTTGGTGTTAGTCATCATTCATTTGAAACGACTGATGACATGGTTTTAACCTTTAGAGGTTGTAAATGACTGAAAGCTTGGTGTTAGTCATCAGTAGTTGTAAACTACTGAAGACATGGTTTTGCTTTCAGAGGTTGTAAAAGATTGAAGACTTGTTGTTAATCATCAGTAGTTGAGAACTACAGAGGATATGGTTTCCATCTTCAGACGTTGTAAACAACTGAAGACTTGGTGTTATTCATCAGTAGTTGTAAACTACTGAAGACATAGTTTTGCTTCAGTTGTTGTAAACAACTGAGGACTTGGTGTTAGTCATTAGTAGTTGTAAAACTACTGAAGACATGGTTTTGTCCTTCAGTTGTTTGGATATGAAACAGCAGATATTGAAATCAGCTGAAGAGTAAAATTTACTCATTAGCTGTTGTCGTCAATTCAGTTGTTTCATTCTAACCTCAACATTTACTCATCAGACTTTGTCTGAATTTCAGATGTTTCATTGGCCTTCAGCTCTTGTGAATATTTATCTTCAGAGCTTGTGAACAAATATTGTCTTCAGTACTTGTGTAAAATTACTTATCAGTACTTATGGACAAAATTTGTTCTTCGGTACTTATTTGTGAAAACTAGGCATCAGTGGTTATAACCACATCAGTAGTTGTAATAGTCTTCAGTAGTTATGAAAAATGCTGAAGACTAAATAACTCATCAGTACTTATATTTGACTTTTTTATACTAATGCTCATCACTACTTGGCTGATCAGCACTAGTATTAGTCAATTTATTCCAGCTGCAGCGTACCAAGCCTTAGCACCCGATTTTGAAAATGTGGCACTATCTAAAGGCTTAGTAAATATATCTGCAAGCTCATCAGCACTAGGCACAAACTTTGGATCAATCAGACCTTTTTCATAACAATCCATAATAAAATGATGTCTGATCTCAATATGTTTGGTCCTAGAATGCTGGACTGGATTCTTAACAATACAAAGAGCTGAAGCACTATCCATTAGTAATGGAGTCTTAGTCTCTGTAAGGCCATAATTCAACAATTGATTCTGAAGCCAGAGTTCCTGAGATGTACAACTTGCAGCGGTAATGTACTCAGCTTCAGCAGTGGATGTAGCAATTGATGTTTGTCTCTTACTCTACCAAGAGTCTAAACAATTGCCTAGGAATTGGCATCCTCCAGAAGTTGATTTTCTGGTCACTTTGCATCCTGCATAGTCACTATCAGAGACAACAACAAATTTGCAAGAATGCCCAGTGGAATACCAAAGTCCTAGTGATTGAGTACCTTGCAAATATCTAAAGATCCTTTTGACTGCAATCAAATGGGATTCTTTAGGTGCAGCGTGAAATCTAGCACTGACACATGTTGCAAACATAATGTCTGGTCTAGAAGCTGTAAGGTACATCAAGGACCCAATCATACATCTGTAAAGGGTTTCATCAACCGCTTTACCTTTCTGATCAACATCCAGTTATGTGGTGCTGCTCATGGGAGTAGAACAGGGCTTACAGTTTTGTAAATCAAATTTATTCAAAAGATCTTTTGTATATTTGGACTGATGAATAAAGGTTCCATCAGTCCTTTGTTTGATTTGCAAACCCAGAAAGAACTATAATTCTCCCATAGCACTCATTTCAAACTTCTTTTGCATTAAGTTTGTAAATTCAGCACACAACTGTGGATCAGAGGATGCAAATATAATATCATCAATATAAATTTGAACAAGTAGCTTATGTTGTCCTACCTTTTATATGAATAAAGTTTTATCAATGGAGCCTCTAGTGAAATTATTTTGTAGAAGAAAATTTGATAATGTTTCATACCCGGCTCTAGGAGCTTGTTTCAACCCATAAAGAGCCTTATCAAGCTTATACACCCAATCAGGATGTTTATTGTCCTCAAAACTTGGTGGTTGACACACATAAACTTCCTCTCTTATTTTACCATATAAAAAGGCACTTTTGACATCCATTTGAAAAACTTTAAGATTGTGAAAGGCAGCATAGGCTAAGAACAATCTAATTGCCTCCAGTCTGGCTACAGGGGCAAAGGTTTCATTATAATCGATACCTTCTTCTTGTGCAAACCCATGTACAACCAGCCTGGCCTTGTTCTTAACAATTTGGCCCTTTTCATCAGTTTTATTCCTAAACACCCATTTAGTGCCTATTGCACACTTACCTTGGGGTAAAGGAACAAGCTCCCACACTTGCTGCTTTTTGAACTGAAGAAGCTCAAGCTACATTGCTTCAACCCATCCATTGTCTCTTAGTGTAACATGGTAGTTCTTTGGCTCTTGCTGACTGATGAAGCGAGCAAAGAAGCAGAAATTAGACAATTGACTTCTGGTTGAGACTCCAGCATTGATATCACCAATGATTTGAGACATTGGATGATTCTTCAGCTCTTGATAAACAGTAAGGTCTGTGCAAGTGTTTGTAGGACCTTCAGTAGCAACAGATGTTGATGAAGATTCTTGAAACCATGTTGGTGATGGCAATTCAAATGAAGTTGAGGATGCAAAAATCTCATCAGCATTTGTTGTGGATGGAGCTGCTGAAGCTACAGGAGCATCAGGTATAGATGACTCAGGCAGATAATCACCAAACCTGAAAGGTGAGTACTGGCTACATCATCATCAGTACCACCAGGTAGAGAACTGTTGACAGGAGCAACAGCTGGAGCCTGATAAGGAACATATTGCAGCATGTCCAAATCAAATAACTCCACAGGGTTTTGTGGAATCTTGTCCTTTGGAGATTCATTAAACTTCACATGCAAAGTCTCTTCAACTATCTTTGTTCTGCAGTTGAAAACTCTATATGCCTTGCAAGTTGATGAATAACCAACAAAATACCCTGCATCCACCTTTGATTCAAACTTCTGGAGTGGATTGCTTGCGTTGAGAATGTAACATGGACACGCAAATGCTCTAAAGAATGAAATCAAAGGGGCCAAATGATGTAGTACTTCATAAGGAGTCTTCATCAACCTATGATTCACTAACACTCTATTGTGCACATAGCAAGCTGTGTTGACAGCTTCAGCCTAAAAGGTCAGTGGCAATCCTGAATCCGCCAACATTGACCTTGCAGCTTCAATAAGGGTCCTGTTCTTTCTCTCCACTACTCCATTTTGCTCAAGAGTTCTTGGAATGCTGAACTGCCTCTTAATTCCCTTTGACAAGTAAAATTCATCAAGTGTGTGATTTCTAAATTCTGTGCCATTATCACTCCTCACACACTTGACTGGAAGGGAATACTGCTTCTCCACATATAACACAAAGTTCATAATAGCTTTTGCAGCTTCATCTTTGGAATGCAAGAAGAAAGTCCATACAAATCTAGAGTAATTATCCATAATTACAAGATAGTATTTCTTCTTTGCCATGCTCATCACTCTGACAGGACCAAAAAGATCCGTATGCAGTAATTGCAAGCAGGCAGTGGACTTTGGCTCTTCTATTGGAGGGAATGAAACTTTGTGTTGCTTTCCCTTTAAACAAGCAGTGCAGTTGTCTTCACATTTGAACTCCTTCATAGGCAACCCTCTTACTAAACCATGGTGTATTAGCTGGTTCATGTTTTTGAGATTCACATGACCCAGCCTTCTATGCCATAGAGTAGATTCTTGAGGAGAAGCCTTGGAGAATAGGCAAGGATGGCCTTTTAGATCTATTTTCTTGGAAAGATCTAAGGCATATACTCTTCCTGTCCCGTTGGCCTTCAGGAGAGTATGATCATCCAACACCTTGTCAATCAAACTCAAAACTTTGGATGATAGAATCCTGCAGTTCTGGCTGGTGAAAAGAGCAACATGGCCTTTATCACACATTTGACTGACACTCAAGAGGTTGTATTTGAGATTCTCCACATGGTTAACATCATCAAACCTTATTTCCCCATTGGAAACAAAGCCTTTGCCGATGATGTAACCCTTAGCATCATTGCCAAAAGAGACAAACCCCTTCTTTCCTTGAGAGTAGTCATAAAGAAGAGAGCTGCTCCCTATCATATGCATGGATCCTCCACTGTCTACATACCAGATGCTTCTTTGGCATGCTAAAGAACCCTGCATTCATCACAACAAATTAGTTAGTTTTTGAGACCCAAACCTTTTTGGTTTTGGGTCTGTTCTCATCAACAGATGGTATACTAACTGGTTTGTAATGAATGATAGCCTGAGGTGAAGGAGATGGTGTAGAAGAGGATTCCTTTGGCTTAGATTTCCATTTCTATGGTTTCAGCACAGGAGCATCTAATTGGTTGAGTCTCCCCAATAGATGTTGAACCATCATAAGAAGTTGTGTCTGATTTTGCGATAAAGCCTTCAGCTCATCAGACACATTAGTACTTGAGTTTGATTGATTCCTGTGTTGTACCATCTTTCTTTGAGCAACCTCAGCTGTTTCCTTTTTACCCCCTTCCTTTTTGGATTTCTTTTTGGACTTTGGGGTTACAGGTTTTGATGTTGCTGGTACAAACTTGGTCTCAAACTCAGTTTTCATTTTGTCCATTTTCTTTTTAATGTTCTCATTGTGTTTGAGTTTGGAGCCCTTTTTATACCAGCAATCATCAGTAAGATGATTGAATAAGCCACATATTTCACATGGCTTTTTCTTCATCTTTAGTTGATCATCTGTTGAAGAAGATGAAACTACTAAAGACTTGTTCTTCAGCAGTTTTCTATCAGTACTTGCAGTTTTCTTCCTTGCAGTACTTGCTTTCCTGATATCTTCTTCAATAGTTTTCCCACCATTTCTACTTGCAGTTTTCTTCTCTTTAGTACTTGCAGTAGTTTGGGTTTGTTCATCAGGTGTTATAACTTGCTCTTTAGTACTTTCAGTACTTTATCAGATAACACCTGAAGTGATCAACTTTTTGATCATGTGAGTGTCAGTATTTGAACCATCAATATCAGCTGATTGGTTCTGTGAGGAATTAATGCTAATCTCAACCCCTGATGGTGCTGTATCAGATAGTAAATCACATGATGAGAAGGATTGGTTATTGCTTTCTCCTTTAGATTCTACTTCTACTCTGGGAGTAAAATCTGTAGGAGGAGCAGTGTGATTATAACCAATGCCAAACTTCACATTAGAAGCTGACTGCTTGCTAAGAAGCATTTCAAAACCCTTGCAGGATTGTACCCAGCGATCAGACTCTACCTGGGTATCTGCAAGTGTTTCTTTGAGGTCTCTATACTTCTCTAGAAGTACCTCTTCCCTAGCCTTATCATCAGTGATTTGGCATTTAAGTTTATAAATCTCATCATTCTTATCATTAAGCACAAACTCAAATTCAGCTTTTCTTTTGGAAATTATTTGCTCAAACTCAAGGTTTTTGGTAATTAAAGCTATATTTGCTTCTCTAATAGATGCAAATGTGGCTATGCATGACTAAGAACATAACTTGGCTTTAGCCTTAGAGGATACCTGTGATACCTGTGATATGGAGGCATTGGAGGATGAGCTATCAGCAGACTCCAGGGCCATGAGAGCAAGGTTTCCAAAAGGATTGTCACCACCATGTTGACCAGCACCAGGAAATAGTTGGTCATGACTAGACATATCATCTGGTAAACTGCTCCAGTCAACAACTCCTGGGGTGAAAAAGCTGTGTTGTTAAGGTTGAGATTGTTGATGAGATTGGGATGGTTAAGGCTCAGGAAGAGCATGTGGTTGTTGAGCAATGGGTGCTTGAACTTGACTGGTCTGTGGCATGTAGAAGCAGGGGTAAGGATATGGCATATGAACTTGAGGGACAAAATATGCAGGTGATGACTGAGCTTGTGACGGATGACCAGAACAGGTAGAATGTTGCCCTTTGTTATGTGAGCTATTGCTTGGGAAAGTCACAAAGGGTGCTGATGAGTTACATCCAGATGATCTACACTCTCTAGCAAAGTGTCCAAGCCTATGGCATTTGTGACACCTCAACTTGCTCTTGTCAAAACCAACTTTGGTTTTGCCAGAGAGTCCAGGGAATTTCCTACCAGTTCTTTTGTAGAACTATTGAGATCTGATATTGATCAATGCCATTTGGCTCAAAATATCCATCTCCTCCAGATCATCATCTGGAATGTCCTTCAGATCCTCTATCAAAAAGCATAAGTTATCACTGCTACCACCTGAACTACCATCAACACCAACAACAGCATGTTCAATATTAGTAGAGAAATCAATATGCTCATCATAGGCACTCTCTGATGTAGCATATTCTGACTCCTGACCTATCAGTGCAGTATTGCCTGATATAAAGTCATCAGTGAGCTTACCAGATGATGACAACTTCCTTTTTTGTTCTATCTCTCTTTCAAATGTAAGTAGTTTCCCATGAAGTTGGGTGAGAGATAGAGTGCTCAGATTTGCACTAGAGCGTAGGACAATAGTGTATGTGTCCCATCTCTCAGGCAGGGATTTAAGGAATCGGTTGTTAATCAGGCTGTTTAAATACTCTTGTTTAACTATTTTCAGCTCAGAAATCAAACATGAGAATCGCTCAAACTGTTGAGTCAGAGTCTCACCCTTCCTATGAGAGAATGTCTCGTATTGTTAGGCGAGGATTTCCCTAGTGTTTGCTAAGACCTCATCAGTTCCTCTGAATTGTTCCTTCAGAGCAACCCAGAGATCATGAGCAGTTTCATGATGCATAAGCCCTGAATAGATTTCATTAGGCAGTGCCATGGCCATAATTCCATGGGCTTTTGCATCAATTTCGAATAGCTTTTGATCTTCGTCCGAATATTGATCAGGTTTCTTTGGAACCTTCTCATTTGATTCAGGAATGCTCACCATAGGCTTGTATGGTCCGTGCACCACTGATTTCTAACAACCAGCACTGTTGATAGACAGATGATGGAGCATACGTCATTGTCATATGTTATACTCACTCCTAACAAGCATCGGAGGCTTTGTTGAGGAGCCAGTATTATGAGGATCATTTGTTGGTGTTGCCATTTCAAATTTCAGACAAATTCAAGGTAAACTAAACAAATCTAGCTCAAAACCACTTAGAACCTCAAATTGAATGGCCAGAAGCAACAGAAACTCAATCTCAATAACCGATTCTTGCAAATTCGCTAATTCGATCAAACGTAGATAGCAAAAGAGCAGTTTCAATGATCAATTGTTAAATCGATCAATGATTAACCAGCTCTGATACCATTTGAAAGGATCTCAGCATCAAGTTTGATCAATTAGATTGGATTTACAGCGGAATTAGTACACGAATTAATAAATTCACAGCAAGAACACAATAGATTTATCAATGAAATAGTACGGTTATAGAATAAGAGAGAATTTCTGCACAAAAGATGTATTTCATTCAATATGAGCTTCGGCCACATTACAATTAGATCATCTTTCCTTTTATAGGGAAAGATGACGTCAACTGATGTCACTTGATAGTGACATCTAACTGTTATTACAACAAACTACTGAAAGTTACACAACTACTGAAGATGTCAAACAGCTAACATCTTCTTACAAAAGACAAGTGTAAACTATCTCTACAACTACTGATAAGAAACTACTGAAACTACAACCACTGAAACTACAACGACTGAAGAACATGCTCTTCAGTCGTTTTACTAGTGCTGAAATAGAAATGAAACTACTGAAAAGAAAAGACTGAAAGGAAACCATTACAACAACTGGAGAATACTTCTTCAGTTGTTGTGACAAACTCTGAAGGCTTCAATACTTGGACTTCAAACTTGAACTTCAGTTGTTGTCATCAGCTGATGTCTTCAGTTGTTGTCATCAGCTGATGTCTTCAGTCTACGTCTTCAGTCTTTGTACTTCAGCTGATGGTCTTCAGTACTTTAGTCTTCAGCTGATGATCTTTAATACTTTAGTCTTCATCTGATGATCTTCAGTACTTTAGTCTTCATCTGATGGTCTTTAGTGCTTTAGTCTTCAGCTGATGATCTTCTGTACTTTAGTCTTCAGTTGATGAAGTCGTCAGTCTTTGTCAAACAGTTGATGAGGCCTTCAGCAGTTGTTGTGATGTCTTGTGGGACATAAAGGTTCTTCTGATCTGGCTCATTGGTTCTTTTCGTCCAACACTTCTATTAGCTGCATTAGTGTTTGGTCATCAGTATTAGTTAATGCGGATGAGCAAACACTTGGTCGCATTTGTTGCTGGTCATCCGCATTTGTTAATGCGGATGAACAAATGCTTGGCCACATTTCTTGCTGGTCATCCGCATTAGTTAATGGCAAAGAACAAATGCCTTATCTGCATTTCATCGGCTGTCCGTATTAGTTAATGCGGATGAACAAATACTTGTCAGCATTTGTTCTTGGTCATCCACATTAACAAATGCGGATAGCCGACACTTGTATTTTTTTCTTCTTATGCAGGATCTTCTTTATGCGCATTTCTTCTTGGACTTGTGGAGAAACTAGCAGAACAACCATCCACCTCTTGAATTGGCATGTATGATCCTTTTAGGGTCTAACAATACTCCCTCTAAGGATTATACATCCTAAGTACTTCAAGGGTTTGAGGGTGGATCAGGTTGTGAAGATTCTGTTGGGTCTTGTGCAGTAGGAGGAGATGACACAGGTGCTGGGTTTGTGTAAGAAGGATCCAGTATGAAGATCACCACCTGTATCACCATGTGGTGACACTGACCTCTGTCTATTCTTAGAACTAGCAGCTTGCTCCTCAACATGTTGTTGACTAGGGGCAGCTTGTTCTTCTTCATGAGCAGGCTCATCAACAGGAGCCTCTAGTTCTTGTACTCCTCCTTGATTGATCTGTTGCAACATCCAAGGCAATAGAGGGAAGGATGTACCACTGTAGAAATTCCTTGGATCTCTCTTTTTGATGTACTAATAGTTCTTAGCATTGTAGTGAGGGATGTCCATCACTGTTCCTATAGGTGCAAGATCAGGGAAAGCTTCATTGATGAAGCACTGTATAAATCTGGGGTACATCAAGAACATGTGCCTTCTACCCTCTTGGACATTTGAGACCAATCCATTGAAGATGTATGCAGACATGTTAATGGTTGGTAGTGCACATAACACATATGGCTGAGGATGTAGTCATGGATTATCATTCCATCAAGTCTTCCTCTTGGATAAGCAATGTTGGAAGAAGTGAATCAAAAACCTCCATTGCAAATCTACCAACCCTTTCACTGTTTGCTTTCCTTCATAACCACCTTCATAACCAATATTGGCAAAGAAGGTCATAATCTCATCATCCTCAAGCTCTAAAGGAGTGTTAGCATCATCTCCAAACTGTAGACACTGTCTCACAGTTTGCTCAGTGATTGCAAGAGTGTGGTCATCTGTGATTCTTCCAGTTAAGGTTCTCACACCATCAACTTCTACTACTTCAGCAGTTCCCCAAAATGATCTAATGAAATTCTGATAGATAACGGGTCTAACTGTAATGGCATGAACAACTCTTGTAGTCAAAATGAATCGAATCATATCTCTTAATCCTTCTGCCTCAATGACATCAGGGTCAAGAAAACCACTGACATTATAGAGCTTGCTCCATGTGAGGTTAGCTATTGTACCCTGCATTCAAGGCATATGAATTAAAAAAATGAATACGATATATCAGAAGGTTTATCATAAATCAGACTAAGTTTATCACAGTTTGACTTTTCTTGGTCAAAATTGAGTGTTCATGTATACTGTTTCATATGAATTTGACCTAATCTGATTTAGTGATGCATGTTCATTTTGATGAGTTATTCATGATTGTATTGATTATCCTCTCTCAATTTTAACTCGTTTCAACCATTGAATTATCTTTTGATTTCAACATTTTAGTTTTGACTGCCCTGTTCATACGACGAACAGAACTTATGAAAATCCTTTGTTCGTTGATTTTTTCATGATTAGCATGTGTCTTTCAGTTGAAATTGTCAATGGTTCATGAACATTTGTTTGATTTTACATGATTCTTTCTTGACCTAGGTTACTAAGTTCATGCTTCGTGTGAATGTTCGACAATTAGGGTTATGAACATTTTGGATTTTCACCTTTTCCTTGATAATACTGTTGTAGTGAATCGAAGATGAGTAAATGGTGTGATGAATCAAACTTAGAGCACAGGTTTGGAAGATGAAGAAGATGATGAAGATAAACAGTAACTTTAATGGCGCTCGTCGCACTTTTAAATCTCTCAATTTTAAAAAGTATTAAATGACCCTTTGATTTTGGTATATATAGTCAATTTAATATGGATTTCAAAATTTGATATGTTTTAAAACAAATGCGCCCAAGTTTTAAATTTACTGTAGCAAATGCGGTTGAAGAAATGTTCAGCAGTATTTGTGTACTGTAGCAAATACGGAAGAACAAATTCTTCAACTTTCATCAAATGCGGTAGAGTAAAAGTCTGTCCGCATTTCTTCCACACTTAATGACACGAGTGTGAGCACATATCATACTTTATGATGACACAAGTTTACACCCAAGTTTAAGTGTTGATTTCATCTTTTCAAAAGAAATGCAGTTTTGGAAAACAAATGCGGATGAACATAAATTTCGACCGCATTAGCTTTGCATACTTAAAACTTGGTGGTGAGACTAATGTGGTAGAGTGATTTTGTCCGCATTAGATTTTCACTTGTGTTTCTGTTTACAAAACCATTACCCGCATTGGTTAAATGCTTGGGTTACCTTCACCCGCAGTAACCAATACTCTTACCCGCATTAAGTTTTGTACTTAATGTTTTTTTTCTTTGGTTGGTTTTGGATGAATTTTCTCTGCTCCTCTGCTGCTTTATGAAGCAATGTCTTTGCCTTTATGAAGATGTGTCTGTTGCTTGATTCTTATGAAGTTTTGACTGATTTTTGTGATATCAATTCTTGCTTGGATTGACTTGTTCATCAGTGGTGAATCAAGTTTCCCATTGTTGACTGATCTTGGACTTTTGTGCATCAAGATGACTGCGAGAACTGAGATACTATGGTATAACTTTTGCGACAAGACAGACAGATTTTCTGATTTGACAAATTGTTTTTTTTGGTTTTTCTAATTTTAAGAAAGGAAACACCTGTAGAACATTGATCAAAATTTTAGATTACTCCCCCTAAAGTTTAAATCCATAATAGATAGAAACTTTTAAGGATTTGAAAATTTTTGAAAATAAAATCTTTTTGTGATTTTTTGGTTTCTTCACTGTAGAAGATGTTGAGTTATACCTTTCTTTGGGATCATATCAATCTTACCTTTCACAAGTGCAAGCAATTGTTAGTAATATAGACATGGTCATGAACATATTGATTGCAGGTATGTTTGTCCTCTTAAACTCATACTTGGTTAGTATTCTCATGCAAATGATCTTATCACGTTTTTGGGTTGATTAGGTATTCAACATGTCCCTCACACTCAAAAGCATGGCAAGGTCAACCATCTGCATGCAATGTATGGTAGAACTTTCAATATCTTACTTGACCAGGACACTTAAAATTAGAAATCTCATATTACTTGATCCTCATTGGGATTCTTCTATCACTTTTGATCCACATTGGGATCACTTCTGATCCACATTGGGATTCTTTTCACTTCACTTTGGAAGGAGATCTCTTAGGATTCTTTTGTTTCATTCATTTTGAATGATTTTTTGTTCTGTTTGTTTCATCCAAGTTGGATGTGTTCCTCATTGGGAATCTTGATGGATCAGGACATCAACACTATGTGCTTGTTTTTCCAGGTCTTTGCTTAGCAAAACAAATGAGGAACTGATGTGAGTAAAAGAGATTCATAAGTCATCATTACCTGGGGTGTTTAGGTTGCTACACACACACACATTTGGATAAGTCAAAACTTGCACATACTATGAGATGACAACATCACAGTTGAATATAAGCTTTAATTTATCACTGCATGTGGTTTCTTTTCCAAGTTGAGCCTACCAACATATCAAATAAGTCATGTCAGTCATTTAAGTTTTATAAATAAGCACAGTGAATGATATAACGACTGTAATTATATCATTTCCCATAGATAAACTATATACTTCTTCTTTTGATTTCTTTTTGATAATTTTTGAAATATTTGAATGTTTTTGTTTGTTTTCATTTTACTCAAGATTAATCATGCCAATTGATTGAACTAAGAATTCAAATCTGGTTGGATCAAATGCCTTAGTGAATAAATCAGCTAATTGATTATCAGTGTGAACTTGCATCAATTTGATTAATCCTTCTTCAGCACAATCTCTCAAAAAGTGATATCTAATTTCAATATGTTTTGTTTTTGAGTTTTCAACTGGATTATTAGTTATAAACACTGCTGCTGTGTTGTCAATGTAAATTGGAGTGTGCAGAAAGTTAAAACCATAATCAAGCATCTGGTTTTGAATCCAGAGAACTTGAGAACAGCATGCAGATGCTGCTATATACTCAGCTTCTGCTTTTGAGACAGAAACATTGGTTTGCTTTTTGCACTGCCAGGATACGAGTCTGGGACCAAGAAATTGACAACTACCAGAAGTGGATTTCCTGTTAAAGTTACATCCCCCATAATCACTGTCAGTGTATGCATAGAGATTGAAATCTTCTTCCTGTGGATACCATTGTCCAAGAGCAGGCTTGCCCTTAAGATATCTGAATATCCTCTTGACTGCATTGACATGAGATTCCTTGGGATCTGCTTGATATCTGGCACACACAAAAACACCAAACATAATGTCAGGCCTACTAGCTATTAGATACATTAGTGAACCTACCATAGAACGATAATGTGTCTGATCTACTGATTTGCCTTCAGGATCAGGTCCAATCTTCACTTTAGTATCCACAGGAGTTCTCATGGACTGACAGTCAGCAAACTTGAATTTCTTCAGTATTGTTTCCACATATTTTGATTGATTGATGAAGATTCCGTCTGCTGTCTATTGGACTTGTACTCCCAGAAAGAAAGTGAGTTCTCCCATAGCACTCATTTGGAATTTAGAGTGCATGAGATTTTCAAAGTCTTTGCATAGAGTCTTGTTTGTTGAGCCAAAAATGATATCATCCACATATATCTGTACAAGCAACATGTCCTTTCCTTTTCTTTTTCTGAAGAGGCTCTGATCAATCTTTCCTCTTTCATAACTGTTGTCAAGAAGGAACAATGAAAGTGTCTCGTACCACTTCCTTGGAGCTTGATGAAGACCATACAAGGCTTTGTCTAGCTTGTACACCCTGTGGGGAAAATCTGGGTCTTCAAATCCAGGAGGTTGACTCACATAGACCACTTCAGCAATCTTTCCATACAGAAAAGCACATTTCACATCCATTTGATAAACAGTGAATTTCATGGATGCTGAATATGCAAGAAAGATTCTTATGGCTTCTAGTCTAGCTACCAGGGCAAATACTTCATCATAATCAATTCCTTCTTCTTGTGTGTATCCCTGAGCTACTAGTCTTGCTTTGTTTCTAATGACAATTCCCCTGTCATCAGTTTTGTTTCTGTATAGCCACCTAGTACCAATAGGGTATTGTCCTTCGGGAAGATCTACCAGCTGCCATACTTCTTGTTTCTTGAATTGTAACAACTCTTCCTGCATTGCTTCAATCCAACTGTTGTCTTGAAGAGCCTTTTTGATATTTTTGGGTACTGTTTGACACAGAAAGCATGAGAACAAGCAGATGTTAGCTACCACCTGGTCAAGTTCCCATTGGTACTAAGTGGGTGTTTAGGAACAAAAGGGATGATAGAAGTTTGATTATAAAGAACAAAGCAAGACTTTTAGTTCAAGGATACACACAAGAGGAAGGAATAGATTACCCTGAGGTATTTGCACCTGTAGCAAGACTTGAGGCTGTAAGAATCTTTCTTGCTTTTGCTGCATCCAAGAACTTCACAGTGTATCAACTTGATGTCAAATGTGCATTTTTGTATGGGAACATCGACAGAGAAGTCTATGTGTGTCAACCACCTGGCTTTGAAGACCCATAACACCCCCACTATGTGTGCAAGTTAGATAAAGCTCTCTATGGGCTGCATCAGGTACCAAGGTTGTGGTATGAGACGTTGTCTCAATTTCTTCTTAACAACGGCTACACCGGAGGTACCATAGACAAGATATTATTCATAAGAAGATCAGTGAAGGACATGTTGCTTGTTCAAGTCTATGTTGATGACATCATATTTGGTTTCTCAAATGATCATATGTGTAAAGACTTTGAAAGCACCATGAGAAAGAAGTTTGAAATGAGTTCCATAGGAAAGATGGATTTCTTCCTGGGAATTCAAGTGAAGTAGATGGAAGATGGCTTCTACATAAATTAATCTAAATATGTCAAGGACATATTAGAAAGATTTGAGATGAAGGATTGTAAACCGGCTAAGTCACCTACATAAAGAAATCACAATCTTTTTCCTAACTCTAAGGGGGAGGATACTGATCAGCATCAGTATAGGGCAATTATTGGATCTCTAATATATCTCACTGCAAGCAGACCTGATATCATGTTTGCTACATGCATATGAGCAAGATATCAAGCTGCTCCCAAGGTGTCTCACCTTATCGCTGCCAAAAGGATACTTAGATACCTCAAACGAGCTCCCAAACAGGGCCTTTGGTATCCTAAGAACAAAGACTTTAACCTTTATGGTTATACTGACAGTGATTATGGTGGTTGTAACATCAACAAAAAATCCATATCAGGAGGATGTCAATTTCTTGGTAGAAGGATCATCTCCTGGCAATGTAAGAAGCAATCATGTGTCTCTATATCTACTACTGAGGCTAAATACATTGTTGCAGCTAGTTGTTGTGCTCAACTACTATGGATTCAAAATCAGATGTTAGACTATGTCATCAACTTCATGGAGACTCCCATTCATATAGAAAACAAGAGTGCTATCTAAATCACTGAAAATCTAGTCAAGCACTCCAATACAAAACATATCGACATCTGGTGTCATTTCATTAGAGATAATTATCAGAAAAATCTGATCAAATTGGTCAAAGTTGACTCAAATGAACAATATGCTGATTTGTTCACCAAAGCTTTTGATGAACAAAGATTTAAGTATTCAATTACACCTATTGGGATGATAAATCTTGACTGATTATTTCGTACAAAATGTTAAGTCAAATGTGTCTATTTACAACTTAAGCACTGTTACAAAATGTATTTCTTCAAAATTTTTGAAATATAAACTCTTCCGAAGAAAAATTTACCCTCGAAAGATAACCTTAATCTTCTTCCGAAGGAAAATTCCTCTAATCCAGACAAATCTTCCTAATAGAATTATGCTTTGGAAGAAAATTTGATCATAGATCAACCTTCTTCTGAAGGAAACTTTCTACTACTACGAAACCACATTTTCCCTTTGAAAGCAAAATAGTCTTATGACATATTTTGCTTCGGAAGCAAATTTGGCTTCGGAATATCATCGGGAGAGAGAAAACTTATAGTTCTCTCGGAAGCAGGTATTGTTGGAATAATACTTTAAAATTGTAATAGAAACATTTGGATCCCGCTCTGCAAAAAGTAAGATTTTCTGGAAGATTGTTGGAGTATTTCAAATAAAACATCCTTACCGCCTCTGTCAAATCAAGCCGCATAAAGTCATTTCACCTTATCGGTTTGATCTTTTACTCCATATTTAAAGGACTCCAACTCTCTTTTATACTTTCTTTACCACTGTCAAAACCCTAGCCTACTGTTTTCACTATAATCTTCAAGCTTGAATCCCCTACTTCTTAAAATTCCGAAACAATGGCTCTAAACCCGGAACATAACCAAGTTGCTATCCTACATTCATCTGTAGATAGCGACTTTGCTCAAATCATTCAGTTCCTCACACAGTCCATATACCTTCCTGCTCTCACAATAAACCCTACCATCTACTCTAACCATATGTTTGACTTCTGGAGAAATGGTCAAAATGAAATCATCAACAATGAAAGGGTAATTCATTCGAGAGTCTGTGGACAAGAGATAGTGGTGAGTGAAACCACTATTAGGGAACATTTGGAGCTTCATGATGCTAGAGCTCCAACTGAATTTCCAAGACCTGATTTAGAAGACACCTATGTTCAAATAGGATATGGAGGTGATGTCAGTATGTCCACTGTCTACAAATTCAACTTCTCCTACAACTGAAAGTACTTACTGCACATTGTCCTTCACAGTCTGTCTATCAAATAAGGCAGTTGGGATCAAATCCCTTATGAACTAGGCTGTTTACTGCATAGGTTGGTTAAAGGCCCGAGGTTCAACTACTCCAGGCTTGTACTAAATAACTTGAGGGGAAATCTCATCAAGAATACATTCTACATGTATCCTTGATTTATTCAGCACTTTATCAACTGTGAACTAGACCTGGATAAACTAGAATATGAAGATATTCTAGTAGTTCCTCAAATACGGTCGGGTATCTTCCGAATACTGAAGAAGATATCCACTAATTTCACTGGAAGGCTCACTCCTCTGCTTTTAGGTATGCTTGAGCCTATGGCTCCAGGTGACATCCCTGTTAAACCAATAGGTGATGAACCCACACCAGCAATAACCACTCCACTTCAAAAGGCCTCTTCACCTGTCAAATACCTTTACCAAAGACTTCCCAAGAAAACCCTTGTTCAATCTACTCTGATTAAACAAGCCCCCTCTGTTCAGTCCAAAAAGGCTAGAATGGAACACCAGGCTCCCACTCAGCCTGAGGTCCAACTTTCCCCTCCAATTGACCTCAATATCAGTGTTGAGTCTCCTCAATCTCAGCCTGATAAGCCCATCACCCAAACATCAAGCCCTCAGAAAGAGTCACAATACTCTCCTGAGCAACCAAAAAGGGACATCCACATCACTAGCTCTGAGTCATTAGATGTTAACCAACATCTCGGGTCGTTAGTAATACCTACCATATCCTTCACTGACCTTTTAACCCAAACTGATGAGGATTTCATGTTTCCTCATAGCTACAAGTTGATCTATCACACCTCTCTTTAGATCAACAGAGCCAAACAAAACCTTAGATCTCTGACCCACATCAGCAACCAATAACTGAGGTGAGTCCCACCGGTGTGTAGGAGACTCATGTAAGCTCAGCTACCACTCCTAAGAGTCTCTCATTGAGCTCTCAGGACAGTGGTAACATCTATGAGAGTGAGTGTATGGCAACTCTACCCATTGACATCTCTGAAAGAGATATCATTGAGTAAAAGAATCCAGGGTGCCAAGAAACCACTACTGGTGATGAGGATGTACATACTAGGTACGTTGTCTCATCTCCCCATAACCTACTTTGGAGCAGAAGAGCTTCAAAGGCTCAGTGCACCACCTACCACTTAGGTGGAAGTTGGTTAACCTAAGGTCACTATGGAACCTGAGTTTTACTTTAAAGGGGAAATAGGGACTGATCGCCTAGCAACTGCCTTAGTTGGGATAGATGGTGCAACATCACTCTCTTCCGAAGCAGAATCAGCTGCAGAAGTAATTATTGGCATACCATCTCTGTCTGATGAACTGATTCTCACAGAGGACATCCTTGATCTAGCCTCTAAGGTGAACAGTGACGACTTTCTTCCAACTCCTATCCTTTCACAAATACTACAAGATCAATCACAAACTTCTCAACCTCATCCTTAGTCCTATCAACCTCATCCTCAGTCCTCTCAACCTCATCCTCAGTCCTCTCAACCTCAACCCTCAAAACCAGAATAACCAAAGGAAGTATCTCCTCATGATTACAAAGGTAAGAGGAAGATGACTCATGAGGAACTTCGTGAGGATGAGAGGTTATACAAATTGAGAAGAAAGGTTGACTCCCTACTGAAAAATTGTTGGCTGCAAGCAGCAAAGCAGCAGCAACATCTCAGGAGTCTATCAATGAAAAGAAGAGGTTGGAAGTAATTGATAGACTCGTCAGCCTGGTTGTAGCAAATTAAGAAATGCTACTACTCCCACTTGATGAGCTTGTCAAATTGGAAGAGGCAACCTTGCTGCAAAAAGAAAAGGAGAATGCAGCAAGGATGGCTTGTGTGAATAATGTCATGCCATATTAACTGATTCTTCATGTTTGTTACTGACGTTTGAACATGTTTATTAAGTCATAACACATTTGAAGTAATTTTCAACATTTTCAAAGATCAAAAACTAGTTTTTGAATCATTTGGCTTAAACATCATGACTGATCATGAATCGATGAACACTTATTCAAATTATATCAAAGCAACACTTAATACACAGTCGACTAAGGTCATATAACACACATTCAGTATTTGATTTGGTTTAGAACATCAAAAGATTCGAGTTTTGATTTCGGTTAGATTTTCGACCTAGGTCGAGCAATGTCTGAATCAAAATCATAAAACAAGATGTTTTAATGAATGTTTGATGCTTAGACACATGTTGTTATACCTATTTGATTCTGAATAAGGAGAAAGATCAAATAGATTTTGGTATGGAATCGGATAGGGGTTTAAGGGTTTATTAGAATTTTGAATGTTTTGAAATTTGTAATTTTCTTACTTTCACATAGTTGAACTATATATACAACGGACAAACTGTGCGTCCGCTCTGTATACAGTGTGTGTCCGCTGTGTAAAAACAGTTTTAACCTAAATTATATTTTAAGTGCCCGCTGTGGATTACACATGCGCTGTGTGAACAGTGTCCACTGTAGAATTTTAAACTTGTATGTTGTGGACCTGTTTGATTGATTTTGAGTATACAACAGATGACTTCTTAGGAATGCGCTGTGGATCCTTGGAATGTTTCTAAGTGTACATCGGATGACTTTTTTGCCATGCTTTGTGGATCCTTTGAATTTTTAATTGTTTTTCACAACGTATGAAGATTTTTTTTTCATCCGCTGCACAAATTGGTTAATGGCTTAAACTTCACAACTAATGAATAAAAGTCATACGCTATGGACTTTTGAGTGTGTTTGGCTGTTCACAGCGGATGAACATTTGTTCATGCGCTGTGGACACTTTAAAATTTTTTCCAGTTGTTCACAGTGGATGAACATTTGTTCATGCGCTGTGGGCACTTTGAAAACATTGTCTATTTTTCACAGTGGATGAACATTTGTTCATATGTTGTGTGATCATAAAATGATTGGTTTAGATGTTCACAACGGATGATTGGTTGTTCATACGTTGTGGACACTTTAAAAAGTTGTGTTTTTTATTTTACATGGCGGATGAACATTTGTTTATGCGCTATATAAACTTTGTTTGTTTAAATAACATTCAGACTGGGTGACTTATTGTCATGCACTGGAAAATGTTATTGTATTCACAACGGATGCCTCACCAACATCATCCGCTGTGGATATGTTTGTTTATCTGTTACAAAAACTTGGTATGTTTTTGCATTTTCTAAGAACATTGTAGCTACAGCGATGAATGTTTGCATGTCCGCTGTGTGCACTTGAAAATTATTTTGTTTGTTTCAAATGTTTATTTTTCTTCCAAAGCATAATTTTGAAAAAATTTTCTTCCAAAGCCAAAATATTTGTTTTTCTTCCGAAGGAAAAATTTGTTTGTTTTATAATGTATGTTAAAATATTAAAAATTTTAACATGATCAATATATGGATGTTTAAGATATCACCCTCATAACCAATATTATGCATATGTATGTGTGTCAAACTACTGTGTTTGGGTGCTTGCTTGACTTGGATTTATTTAAAACTTCAAAATTTAATACTTTTTAAATTTTAACATGTATGAGTATGCACTTGTTCTATTGACATTGATATTTCCATGTTCAATTTCTCCACCTAAAGTTTTGCATAGTTATAAAAACCTTTCATAAAATGACAAAAATTTTAATTTTTTGGAATGGAAAGATATCAAAGTCCAATTTGATTGCTTTGCATGATAAGAATTTAGAAAGATAACACTTCATTTCACTAATAAATGATTGCTTTTCATGTTTTGACATGAATCATTTGCACATAACATGAGATCATACTAGTCATAAATCCTCATAGAGTTGTTTGATGTAGTTTGAGAATAGAAATAAACTAATACAATATTGATTGTAGATATTTGGATCCACTTAAACTCATGCATGGTATTAATGATTCATTTAAACAGTGAGTGATTATCATGTTTTGGGTATATTAGGATGATATGTATATACCCCATATCTGAATGTATGTTAAAATCAATCCACCTCATGGTATACTAGCAAGCACTTTCAATACTTAGGACCTAGTTACTTGGGAGTATAAATGCCCAATTTGATCCTGTTATTTGATCCACATTGGGATTCTTTTGCACTTCACTTTAGAAGGTGATCCTCTTTGGGATTCTTTTGATTGTTCATCCTTAATGGATGTGTTCCTCATTGGGAATCGTTTTGGATCTGATCTTGGTCATTTAGGTCTGTGCTCAGCATAACAAAGAATGCCATGTTGTACTCTAGGTTTATGATAATAATAACAAAGGTGACAATTGTATGATTGAGCAATTTATAAGTTGCTTCACTTGGTTGATTTAAACTTGGACTTTCACAAAATCAAGCTTGTATGACTTAATGTTTTAAAAAACATTACTTGTTTGATTCATAGTTGATCATACCAAGTCACTGAACCAGAAATTCAAATCTTGTTGAATCTAATGGTTTGGTAAACAGGTCAGCCAATTTATTCTCTGTATGGACTTTGATCAACTTAATCAGACCCTTTTTTTAGCAATCTCTCAGAAAGTGATATCTGATATTTTTGTTTTGTTTTTGAATGTTGAACTGGATTGTCAGTGATAAACATGGTAGTAGAGTTATCAACGTGTATGGGTGTTTTAAGAAAATTAAAGCCATACTAAAGCATTTGGTTTTAAATCCAAAGCACTTGAGAATAGCACGCAGAAGCAGCAATGTATTCTTCTTCAGTTGTTGACATAGAGACATTTGTCTGTTTCTTGCACTGCCAGGAGATCAATCTAGATCCAAGAAACTGACAACCTCAAGTAGTGGACTTTCTGTTGTTATTGCATCCACCATAATCACTGTCTGTGTATGTATATAAAGAGCAGTCACCGTCTTTGGGATACCACAAACCAAGTGCTGGTTTGCCTTTTAAGTATCTAAAGATTCTCTTTACTGCATTTATGTGCGATTCTGTTGGATCTGCTTAGTATCTTGCATATATGCAAACTGCATACATGACGTCTGGTCTGCTTGTTGTTACGTACATCAATGAGCCTATCATGGATCTGTAGAGCTTCTGATCAACTGATGTTCCTTCTGCATCTGGTCCAAACTTCAAGCCAATTGCAAATGGTGTTTTGCTTGATTTACCGTCAGACATATTCTATTTCTTCAATATCTGATGAACATACTTGTTTTGGTTGATGAAAATTCCTACACCAGATTATTGAACTTGAAGACCAATGAAGAAGGTAAGTTCTCCCATTGAGCTCATTTGGAACTTTGATTGCATAAGAGTTTCAAACTCTCTACAAAGTTGGATGGTTGTGGAGCCAAAAATGATGTCATCCACATACGTCTTGAACCACTAACACGTCTTGTTCTTTCTTTTTAAGCACAATGTTTTGTCTATTTTCCCTTGGGTGTACCATTCTGTAGTAGAAACTTAGATAAAGTTTCATACCACTTCCTATGTGCTTGATGAAGACCATATAAAGCTTTATCTAACTTGTAGACTCTATGAGGGAATTTTGGATCTTCAAACCCTGGTGGTTGAGCAACATATACCTCTTCATATATCTTTCCATAGAGGAATGCACATTTTACATGTTGGGTTTGATAGAATACAGAACAAGTTTAACCATTTAAACTTTCTGAAAACGCAACGGAATAATAGCTTTATAACATTGTTTATAAGCTGAAAATTTCATGTTCTATTTGATGTTTTAAAGTGTAAACAAACCCAAGAACAAAGGGGATCTTATATGTGAATAAGCAAGCTATGCACACATGTAGAAGTACATGAAATCACAGCTACAATGAGCTGTGAAAACTACCTTTCAGCAGCCTCAAAAGTCGACCAAAAGGAGATGATGTGAGAGATGATGTGAAGCAAGAAATCCGACCAAGGGTCCAAGGAAAGGATCCCTCAAGCTTGTATACCCCAAGCCCTTGAAGCAACCACCACTTTTGCTAGGGAGAGTGCACCAAAACACTTCTATAAAACCTCTAATACTACTGCTGCTTGGCCGAGCCTATTAGAGGAGAGAAGAAGTTGCTTTTTTTGTAAAAAGATGATATGAAAGAGTCTACATGCACAAGTCTTCTAATGTGTGTTTTTAAGACTAAATGAAATAATCTTATTGGACCAAAAGGTGGCTGAATTCAGCCTTCTAGAAGGTGTTTTCCCACCTAAAACCTTTTAAAAAAACGCACACTAAAAGGGTCATGTACATTTTTTAAATTAAACCCACTTTTAATTTAAATGACTCTTTCATTTTATTATTTAATGTTACTTAAACCTATTTAAATAACAATACAAATAATAAAATTCATCAATAAAAAATCCTTATAATTTGTTTCACTACAAATGCAATATTTAGAAAACCTATTTTCTAAATTTGGTGCGATTATTTAATTGCATGATCATATCATCAATTAAATAATTGTTTGTGTTTGCAAAGCTTGTTATTGCGTATAACCCGACTTGGATCATAACATACTAACCGCATCAATATTCTACGTGTCTTGGGCATATAGAATCCTTCAATCTCCCACTTGTCCAAGATTCATAGAAGATTGATACAAGCAGTAAATACCGCCTAACAACGGTTTACTACCCATAATACGCACGACTTATGGCCATTCAATAACATCGTCCCATTCAAGTACCCTACTTGAAGTGATTTAGGTGAAGCAATCATTTATCCTTTTGTTACAGACGTCATGTTAAATCCAAGGACACAAAATGATCATTCCTTGTTGATTTAACTTAATCAGGCCTTAGACATTTTGCTCTCAACAAATAAGAGGAACAAATCCCATCTTGACTACATACGTTTCTCACAAACACCTCGTGTCACACCTAAACATAGCCTTACGTACTGTCCAATATTTCAGGACAGTGAAGAACTAGTTCAAGTTATAACATATGGTGAATATCCAAACCCAATATGTATCTCAGGTCTGAGGATACCATCCAAGCCACTTGGAAGTTTTAAGATGTAGTCCCCACGAGCTTCAACTATGATTTTAGTTCCATTGCCCATGAAGAGGCTAACATCCCCTTGATTGAAGTCCCTACTTCTTGTGAACCCCTGCAGCAAATTGAAAATATGAGTTCCACATCCGGTATCCAATACCCATGTGTTAGAAGATGTAACATTAAGATCAATATGAATCATGTATATTGTACCTGAGGTCTGCCCGACATCCCTCTTTGCTTTCAACTCTTGGAGATGGACAGGACAATTCCTTGCCCAATGTCCAATCTCCCCACACTTGAAGCATGGGTCATTAGTAGCAACCTTTTGCTTCTTCTCTTGTGGTTTGGGTGGCACCCTTGCCACCCCTTTCCCTTTTCCCCAAACGGGTCCCTTACCCTTGGCAACTTTTACCTTGGGTGCGGGATGGGGCCTTTTATTGTTCCCACCTTCATTGATGGTGAGAACGGGTAAAACCCTTTTACCCATGGCGGCCTCAGCCGTTTTGAGCATTGAGTGAAGCTCACCAATGCTTTTGTCCCAAGCATTCATGTTGTAGTTCAACACGAATGTCTCGAACTTCTTGGTAAGTCCATTAAGGATCAAATCCGTGGCTAATTCCTTCGAGACAGGACAATTAAGCCTTTCGAGGCGGTCAATGTGGCTTTTCATCTTAAGTATATAAGATGAAACCGATTGGTTGTCATCCATACGACATGCATGGAGTGCTCGAACCGTTTTAAAGCGCTCAACCCTTCCTTTTTGTTGGAACGTTTCCTTCAGCCGGGTTATCATGTCCTAAGATCCGTGATGTTCATACTCCTTTTGGAGATCCGGTGTCATGCTCGCTAGCATAAGACGTCGTCTAAAACTCATGATCGTCTCTCTTGCTTGAGAACGATTCTCAAGTTTTGATACCAATCAATGAAATTGTTATGATTTAGACGTTCCTTTTGGAGAATCG
This sequence comes from Flaveria linearis, assembly GCA_024085815.1. NCBI lineage: Eukaryota > Viridiplantae > Streptophyta > Magnoliopsida > Asterales > Asteraceae > Flaveria > Flaveria linearis. Next base: position 41,621,557 of record CM044007.1, on the reverse strand, counting down.
CTCATAAAGATTGGGTGGACGTGGATGAGTTATCATGATTATCATTATTGGTGGCCATCTACAAAATTTAACAAAGATCTATTTTAGTTGTTTCGATATTGCTATTTTTAATAATTAATACCTTTTAAGGTCATTATCATATTAAAATCTAGAACTCAACATTATATTTAAATTGTGGTTAAGTGACCTTTATCCCACGATTTAAATTAATAAGGTGGTCAACGATTGACGGTTGCAACCATTTGCAACTTCTAGAGGTATGTGATCGACTTTAAATATCATATGTAATGTTGGCATGTTAATCCCATCAACACCATTTGTAAACCATATTGTAGGTGATCCATTTAACATGGTTTGCAAATCAAGACATCCTACTTACACACACATGTGAGTTTGCCAAAATGAGTGGTTAGGTGACCTTTATCCCACGAATATGGCATTCTCACCTCAAGTCATAAGTTCCCTCAAAATGGTTAGGTGACCTTTATCCCACTAAGAGTTCCCAAGTGACTTAAGTGTTGTGTAAAAGGACGGTGTTGATCTTCTCTTAGAATATTTAGAGGTTTCATAATTCTAGTTTAGAAAACTCTATGTACTTGTATTTGCATGCTTTCAAATACAAGATACCCTATGGTCCTTTGATTAAAACCTATTTTAATCTTTAAAATCATTAAATAATTTAAATAACCTTTTATTACCTTTTAATGATTAAGAACTATCAATTTTCAGCTTGTTAAGTTTGTTAATTAGTTTGTAATGCATGTCCAAATATCAACCATACAATCAAACAACAAACATTCAAACAAGCATAAACATAAACAACCACATGTGCATAACCATAGCCACTATGTTGACAACACTTGTTTGCCATCACAAGTGTTGTCATTTGGTCTTTCCTAAGGGTTGATGTAACACCCGAAAGTTTGACCTTTTGATAGGTTGTGCGACTGAGCCTCAGTCGCCTGGGATTTATGCGACTGGAGGTTCAACCGCATGCTATTCAGCCGATTGATGCTCAACCGCACGATTGGAGTTCAACCGTCCGAATGAAAGACGAGCCGCATGGAACACATGCGACTGGGGTCCAATCGCATGGTGTTCATGCGACTGAAGGTCCAGTCTCCCCTGGAGCAAACGCGACTGAGAAGTACCTATAAAAGGGGAGCAACTCTCATACTCCTCCCAACATTTAACATTTTCAGTCGGGGAGAGAGCAGAGAGCGACCGAGAGAAGAGAAAGAAAGAGGGAAAGTGCTGACCGAGCTCCGGATTTGTCGAGAAGCTAGCCAAATCGAAGCTCATCAACTCCTACCTGTTAAGGTGAGTTCTAGGACCCCTCATTTACATGTTTTCTAACGATTTTGGGGCTGGAAACATATATAAACCCTATTTTTGAAATAGTGTAAGTTTGACCCATTTGGGTAAATCGTGAGTAATGTGTTTATGGTATGAATTAGGACTAGAATATGCTTGTAGGAGGTCCTAGTAGGAATCCTTGAGGCTTGGGAGGGTCGAATTGGGCTGAAAATGGGCTTATGGTGAGTGTGGGGACGGGAGTTCGCGACTGCAGTGTATGAAGAACTCCAGTCGCTGCCCAGTTAGGGTTATGCGACTGAAGGGCCATTCGGCCGACTGAGGAATAGTTGATGTCCAATCGCCCGATTGAGGCTCAGACGCACGATTGAACCTCAGTCGCATGATGGACTATGCGATTGGGGGATTCGGTCGCATAGGTCCAATCGCAGGGTAGTTCAATCGTACGGTTAAGAGTTAGTCGCTTATAGCCCAGTCGTGTAGTGTCTATTCGTACGGAAGGAAATCCAGTCGCACGATTGTATGCCCATTCGCATGACAGCCTAATCGCACGGTCCAGTCGCATGGTGGACATGCGACTGAGATAGGTTCAGTCGCCCCTGAAGGCTGATGTGAATGACGATGCTATGTATGATTACGTATGTATGATGCTATGTATGATGATGAACGTATGATGTATGATACTATGTATGATGATGAATGTATGATGGATGGGTGTCCCTTATAATTGTGTATGTTTATCTTTCCAAAACTTTACGAATAACGAGAATGAATGAATGAAGTATTATGTAACGTAAAGTGAAAGATAATGAAAGAGGAACACGATGATGAATGCATGTATTAACGAATGAACGAAAAGAAGAATGATGATGAATACATGCATTAATGAACGAATGAATTATGTCTTGCAGCATTGAATAACGCGATTGGTCCTTCTCTGTGATCGACCATGGTCATAGTACCTCTACCGCTTACCTCTAGTACCGTGGCATACGTTTTGTTGTTCATATGTTGACTTCGGCCCGGTAGCTAATAACGATCGGGGTATAGCATAAGGTATTGGTACAATTCACCTTTCAATGTGCAAGTAAGTATGAAACGGGATTCTTGTCATTCGACCACAGTAATCATAGCCGAGTGCTATGAAGTGGGTAAAGCCTGATAGAATCCATATGAGAAGTTAAAGATAACGATGTATAACGAATGATGAAGATAATAATGAATATTATCTCTGTGTACGTATGATGTGTGAACGCATGTATGAAAGGATACTTTTAATGAGTAAAAGTATGTTTTATTATAAAACTAGAACTCACTCAGCAACGCTGACTTTTTATGTGTTTCCAGTTGGCAGGTAGCGTTGCTGAGGATGGCACGAGGCGACTACTCAGCTCTTTTGGGATGGCATTCGCTTTTTGATTATGCTGCCACATCATGTGTTGGGGTCCCGTAATGCGCGCAACACATCATGTTGCATGCAAGTGCAAGATTTCTTGGTAATCCTGATAAACATGATTATTTAAGAAATCTTCTTTATGAAGAAAAATATATTCTTGAATTTAATATCTTCTTAATGAAGAAAAATATATTTTCTTTTTATTGTTTTCTTTCGGTAGAGGTCGCTGTATGACCCTATGACTGCTGAGGATTCGAATAAACGAGATTATCCTCGTTTTCTTACGCATCAACAGCAATCATAGTATAGCTAGGCAAATTAAGGAAAAGCTTGTATTTTGTAACCAAGACAAAGATGTAAAAGCTTTTATGATGAAATGAGAATGCATATTTTATTAATTCCGCTGCGTATTTTATGATCATGTATTAAATGTATGTTTTACGTGTGATGACAACCAACCGTAAGGTGCCCGGGAACGGGGCCTTCCAAGTTGGTATCAGAGCAAAAGTTTAAGTAAAATGGGTAAATTTTCAAAATAAACCTAAACTTAAACTGAGAATGGGACAGAAAGGAAGAGAATGCCATCTGAGTAGTTGCGTGCCATCAGGTATTTTCTTGAAAGTTAACGAGTGTTACGTGCGCATGTTATGTGTTTATGTGTACTGTTAGACTTAGATACTAATGTAGTCAGGACAGGTAATGCTCGGGGTGTGAAAAGTAGAGTAAGTGGCTAATCACAACTGGCCACTGTAATTAGGGACTTACTATACTTAACATAAACTGAGCTATTTCCTTGAATGACCGTGTTGGTGTTTGAATCTTTCAGTGTGATAGAAGATGGTCGGTGGTAGATCATCTAAAGCTTCCCGTGGTGGTGGACGTGGTGCTGAACCGCGTAACACGCGAGGAAGATCTAGGACAGAAAAAGTAGTTCATGAGGAAGACGAGATTCCTCATCAGGAGGAGGCAGATGAAAGCGCGAATTTGAGGGCCACGGTGAAAGAGGCAGTGGTCGAGGAAGTGCACCAGGTCATGCAGACGATCTTACCGTCTGTAGTGACCGAAGTGATAAAGGCAGTACGTGAAGACGATAGACAAGGGAGGAATCGGTCCTCCGGTAGACGGCAACAGACGGAAGCAGAAACAGTATTATCCGATGATGATGAAGAAGGACAGGAAGAAGAGCAGGTACGGGAGACAGCCCGGGGTTGTAACTATGGGGCATTTATGAGGTGCAAGGCCTCGACTTTTGATGGTTCGGGTACTGCTACTGATTCTCACCAATGGGTGATGGAAATGGAGGCTGTTCTCGATATTAGTGATTGCCAGGAGGACAAGAAGGTGAAGTTTGCTACCCACTCTTTCACAGGGTCGGCTTTGTGCTGGTGGAACAATATAGTTCAAGCCGAGGGTAGCAGGGCTATAGGGAAGATGAAGTGGGATGAGTTGAAAAGGCTGGTGATTGAGGAATTCAGTCCTCGTCGGGAAATGGATAGAGTTGAGAGAGAGTTTCTGCAGTTGGAGGCGGGGACGATGACCCACCAACAATACACCACCAAGTTTAACGAGTTGGCGCTGTTGGTGCCAGAGCAGGTGACGCCGGTGTCTCGAAAGATTAACCGGTATATTCAGGGGCTGCCAGCTGAAATTCGTTGACACTTGATTTCTGCCCGACCAAGCACTTTCAGGTCGGCAGTGGATTTGGCGGGAAGGTTATTCAAAGAACGGGCTGCGTTGGTAAAGGCTGAGGGTAGCAAGAAGGGAAGTGGGGAGAAGAACTGGCAGGGGAAGAGGTTTGGTCGGGGTGATACTTCGACGAACAACAAGAAGGCGAGAGCGGATGACCACCGTGTGGTCGTTTCTGGAGCTGGGGTGAAGAAGTGTGGTAAGTGTGGAAAGGAGCACTTAGGGGAGTGCAAATGGGGATCCAACCTCTGCTTTAAGTGTGGGAAGACAAGGCACATATCAAAGGATTGCCGGATGGGCAAGTGTTTCAACTGTGGGGAAAGTGGTCATATGAGTAGGGACTGTAAGAAGCCGAGGGCTGAGGCTTCAGCGGTAAAGAAGACGGGAAGTGAAGGTCCGAGAGCAAGCGCCAGGGCTTTCACAATGACGCAGGAAGAGGCTAGGACGGACCCCGATGTAGTGTCTGGTACGTTTCTGGTGAACCAAACTGTAGCCTCTGTATTATTTGATTCGGGTGCCAGTAGGAGTTTTATTTCTGCTGCTTTTTTGTGCTAAATTGCCCGTTAGTAGGAGACGTGTGGATGTGCCGTTTGATGTAGAGACTGCTATAGGAAAAACCACCAGGATTTCTGAGGTAATTGAGGGTTGCGATGTAGAACTGGAGGGTCACAAATTCCCAGTTAAACCATTTGCGATGACGTTAGGCGGTTTCGATTTGGTGCTTGGAATGGATTGGTTGGCGGATTTTGAGGCGAACATTGTGTGTCGCAAGAAGATGGTCAGTTTGACAGCGCCCGACGGTAGTTCAGTGACAGTTTATGGGGATCGGGTTACTACGATTCCGAAAGTGATCTCAATGGCAGTGGCGGGGAAATGTATGAGGCGTGGATGTAGCGCCATCTTATGTTACGTAAAAGATGTAGAAACGCCAACACCACGATTGTCTGATGTTCCGGTTGTGCGTGAATTCCTAGACGTGTTCCCGGAAGACTTATCGGGATTGCCACCTGACAGAGAGATTGAGTTCCAGATAGATCTGATACCAGGCGCCCAACCTGTTGCCAAAGCACCGTATCGATTGGCCCCGACAGAGATGAAAGAGTTGATGGAGCAGTTACAAGAGCTGCTGGATAAGGGGTTTATTCGACCGAGTATCTCGCCTTGGGGTGCTCCGGTCCTGTTTGTAAAGAAGAAGGATGGTAGTATGAGGATGTGCATCGACTACCGCGAGCTGAATAAGCTGACGGTAAAGAACAGATACCCCTTGTCGAGGATCGACGACTTGTTGATCAACTTCAGGGTGCGAGTTGGTTTTCACGAATAGATCTTCGATCAGGCTACCATCAACTGAAGGTGAAGGAGCAGGATATCCCTAAAACAGTTTTTCGTACGCGCTACGGTCACTACGAGTTCCTTGTCATGTCATTTGGGTTGACCAATGCGCCAGCTGCTTTTATGGACCTGATGAATAGGGTGTGCCGGCCAATGTTGGATAAATCGGTGATTGTATTCATTGATGACATCTTGATTTATTCGAAGAACGAGACTGAGCATGCCGGTCATATTCGCGAAGTTCTGGAGACGTTGAGAAGGGAGAAATTGTATGCAAAATTCTCCAAGTGCGCATTTTGGTTGCGTGAGGTCCAATTCTTGGGTCACGTGGTAAATCCGGATGGGATTCTGGTTGATCCGGCGAAGGTGGAGGCAGTAATGCAATGGAAGTCTCCAAAGACGCCATCCGAGATCCGCAGTTTCTTGGGTTTGGCGGGTTACTACCGAAGGTTCATCCAAGACTTTTCCAAAATTGCTTCTCGACTGACAAAGTTGACCCGGAAGGATGTGAAATTTGTATGGGGTCAAGCTCAAGAGAAGGCGTTTGAAGAACTAAAGACGAGATTGACCCAAGCTCCAGTATTGGCGTTACCCGAGGGGAGTGAAGATTTGGTGGTTTATTCTGATGCTTCCTACTCGGGGTTGGGATGTGTGTTGATGCAAAGGGGAAAAGTAATAGCCTATGCATCCCGACAGCTGAAAGTTCATGAGGTTAATTACCCTACTCATGACTTGGAGCTCGCAGCTGTGGTTTTCGCGTTAAAGATTTGGAGGCACTATTTGTACGGGACGAAGTGCACCATCTTCACGGACCACAAGAGCTTGAAGTACTTCTTCGAGCAAAAAGATCTGAATATGAGGCAACGGCGATGGTTGGAGCTTATAAAGGACTATGATTGTGAGATCCATTACCATCCGGGCAAAGCCAACGTGGTGGCGGATGCCCTTAGCCGAAAGGAGAGGCCCGAGCCAATTCGGGTGAAGGCGTACCAGCTAATTTTGACCTCCGACGTGATTAAACAGGTCAAAGAGTTCCAAGATGAGGCTTTGAAAGACGAACATCTTAACTCTGAACGAATGAGAGGTCTAGTCGCGGAGTTGGGTGAAAACGCAACGGGTGTTAGAACCCGGTTTGGGCGTATGTGGATTCCTCGTCTTGGGGATCTGCGAATGAAGATTATGGATGAAGCTCATAAGTATCGATAGTCCATTCATCCCGGTGCTACCAAAATGTACCAAGATATGAAGAAAGATTACTGGTGGCCGGGTATGAAACGTGATGTGGTGGAGTATGTGAGTAAATGCCTCACGTGTTTGCAAGTAAAGGCAGAGCACCAGAAGCCGTATGGAAAGATTCAACCTTTGGACATACCGGAATGGAAGTGGGAGCACATCACCATGGATTTTATGACAAAGCTGCCACGTACCCCGAAAGGGTATGATACGATCTGGGTGATTGTAGATAGACTGACGAAGAGTGTTCACTTCTTACCGATGCGCGAGACATATTCGTCCGAAAGGTTGGCCGATCTTTTCATCAAAGAGATTGTGACTCGTCACGGTGTACCAGTGTCGATTGTGTCTGATCGCAACACCCGGTTCACATCCAAATTTTGGAAGAAATTTCACGACGCTATGGGGACGAGGTTGCATATTAGCACGGCTTATCATCCACAAACTGATGGTCAGTCTGAAAGGACCATTCAGACTATAGAGGACATGCTCCGGGCATGTGTTATTGACTTCGGTGGAAGTTGGGATGACCACCTACCATTAGCTGAATTCTCGTACAACAACAGTTATCATGCCAGTATCGGCATGCCACCCTATGAGATGCTATACGGTAGGAGATGCAGGACACCCGTCTGTTGGGGTGAAATTGGTCAGAAAGAATTGGGAAGCGTCGAAGTGGTCGAGGCTACGACTGAGAAGCTTGAGAAGATCAAAGCTTATATGAAAGCAGCCAAGGATAGACAGAAGTCGTACGCCGATAAACGACGCAGGCCGATTGAGTTCCAGGTGGGAGATCGGGTTATGTTGAAGGTCTCACCCTGGAAGGGTATCATTCGGTTCCGAAAGCGAGGCAAGTTGAGTCCGCGTTATATAGGCCCTTTCCGAATCATCGCTCGAGTAGGAGAGGTGGCCTATAAGTTGGATCTACCAGATGAGCTAAGTGGAATCCACCCGACCTTCCACGTGTCTCATCTGAGAAAATGTTTGGCGGACGGGGATATGGTCTTTCCACTGGGGGATATCGAGGTGGACGAACGGCTCAACTATGTAGAGCAACCAGTGGCGATCATCGATCGCAAAGAGAAGAGGTTAAGGAATAAAGTGGTTCCCCTTGTGCGTGTATAGTGGCGGCACAGGAAGGGATCCGAGTCAACGTGGGAAACTGAAGAAGAAATGAGGCAGCATTACCCACGGTTGTTCGAAGAATAACAGGTTTCGGGGACGAAACCTAAAATAAGGGGGGTGGACTTGTAACACCCGAAAGTTTGACCTTTTGATAGGTTGTGCGACTGAGCCTCAGTCGCCTGGGATTTATGCGACTGGAGGTTCAACCGCATGCTATTCGGCCGATTGAAGCTCAACCGCACGATTGGAGTTCAACCGCCCGAATGTAAGACGAGCCGCATGGAACACATGCGACTGGGGTCCAATCGCATGGTGTTCATGCGACTGAAGGTCCAGTCGCCCCTGGAGCAAACGCGACTGAGAAGTACTTATAAAAGGGGAGCAGCTCTCATACTCCTCCCAACACTTATCATTTTCAGTCGGGGAGAGAGCAAAGAGCGACCGAGAGAAGAGAAAGAAAGAGGGAAAGTGCTGACCGAGCTCCGAATTTTTCGAGAAGCTAGCCAAATCGAAGCTCATCAACTCCTACCTGTTAAGTTGAGTTCTAGGACCCCTCATTTACATGTTTTCTAACGATTTTAGGGCTGGAAACATATATAAACCCTATTTTTGAAATAGTGTAAGTTTGACCCATTTGGGTAAATCGTGAGTAATGTGTTTATGGTATGAATTAGGACTAGAATATGCTTGTAGGAGGTCCTAGTAGGAATCCCTAAGGCTTGGGAGGGTCGAATTGGGCTGAAAATGGGTTTATGGTGACTGTGGGGACGGGAGTTCGCGACTGCAGTGTATGAAGAACTCCAGTCGCTGCCCAGTTAGGGTTATGCGACTGAAGGGCCATTCGGCCGACTGAGGAATAGTTGATGTCCAATCGCCCGATTGAGGCTCAGACGCACGACTGAACCTCAGTCGCATGATGGACTATGCGATTGGGGGATTCGGTCGCATAGGTCCAATCGCAGGGTAGTTCAATCGTACGGTTAAGAGTTAGTCGCATATAGCCCAGTCGTGTAGTGTCTATTCGTACGGAAGGAAATCCAGTCGCACGATTGTATGCCCATTCGCATGACAGCCCAATCGCACGGTCCAGTCGCATGGAGGACATGCGACTGAGATTGGTTCAGTCGCCCCTGAAGGGGTGATGTGAATGACGATGCTATGTATGATTACGTATGTATGATGCTATGTATGATGATGAACGTATGATGTATGATACTATGTATGATGATGAATGTATGATGGATGGGTGTCCCTTATAATTGTGTATGTTTATCTTTCCAAAACTTTACGAATAACGAGAATGAATGAATGAAGTATTATGTAACGTAAAGTGAAAGATAATGAAAGAGGAACACGATGATGAATGCATGTATTAACGAATGAACGAAAAGAAGAATGATGATGAATACATGCATTAATGAACGAATGAATTATGTCTTGCAGCATTGAATAACGCGATTGGTCCTTCTCTGTGATCGACCATGGTCATGGTACCTCTACCGCTTACCTCTAGTACCGTGGCATACGTTTTGTTGTTCATATGTTGACTTCGGCCCGGTAGCTAATAACGATCGGGGTATAGCATAAGGTATTGGTACAATTCACCTTTCAATGTGCAAGTAAGTATGAAACGGGATTCTTGGCATTCGACCACAGTAATCATAGCCGAGTGCTATGAATTGGGTAAAGCCTGACAGAATCCATACGAGAAGTTAAAGATAACGTTGTATAACGAATGATGAAGATAATAATGAATATTATCTCTGTGTACGTATGATGTGTGAACGCATGTATGAAAGGATACTTTTAATGAGTAAAAGTATGTTTTATTATAAAACTAGAACTCACTCAGCAACACTGACTTTTTATATGTTTCCAGTTGGCAGGTAGCGTTGCTGAGGATGGCACGAGGCGACTACTCAGCTCTTTTGGGATGGCATTCGCTTTTTGATTATGCTGCCACATCATGTGTTGTGGGCCCGTAATGCGCGCAACACATCATGTTGCATGCAAGTGCAAGATTTCTTGATAATCCTGATAAACATGATTATTTAAGAAATCTTCTTTATGAAGAAAAATATATTCTTGAATTTAATATCTTCTTAATGAAGAAAAATATATTTTCTTTTTATTGTTTTCTTTCGGTAGAGGTCGCTGTATGACCCTATGACTGCTGAGGATTCGAATAAACGAGATTATCCTCGTTTTCTTACGCATCAACAACAATCATAGTATAGCTAGGCAAATTAAGGAAAAGCTTGTATTTTGTAACCAAGACAAAGATGTAAAAGCTTTTATGATGAAATGAGAATGCATATTTTATTAATTCCGTTGCTTATTTTATGATCATGTATTAAATGTATGTTTTACGTGTGATGACAACCAACCGTAAGGTGCCCGGGAACGGGGCCTTACAGTTGAATACAACACAAATATGAGATCTTCATAGACACCCACTTGAACTTGCATCCATATGCTTCAAGTCCTTCTTTTTGTATCTTCCTCTTGTGCTTCCATTTTGTGCATCTTCATTTAAAAAATTTATATTCTAATACAAATTTTCTAATAATGAAAATACACTTAATCTATCTATTACATTACAAATGAATGAATAAATAAATTACATCCCAAAACTAGCACAAAAGAATAATATTACAACCCAAATGAAAACAACCAAATCAACACAAGGTCTAAGCTAGGTTATGCACCAATATAAACATTCATCATATCATCCAAATATAACAAAGAATCCCCACTAAAACCCACGATTTTCAGCCAACATAAACTGAAAATTCGGGCTTTAAACATTGTCCAAACAATATACATATCATCATACATATCTTTCAAGGTTTAATCACAAGCATGTGTGATATGACCTTGAAAGTTTGGGGATTCAACATACAAGAACATAGCAGCCCCTAAAAGGGGTTTCATGGTCCATAAAACGAATTTTTAAAGGACAATTCAAGCTAGCTATCCACATAACCGGCTCTAGATGCCATTGTTGGGTTTGATAGAACACAAAACAAGTTTAACCATTTCGACTTTCTGAAAACGCAGCGGAATAATAGCTTTATAAAATTGTTTATAAGCTGAAAATTTCATGTTCTATTTGATGTTTTAAAGTGTAAACAAACCCAAGAACAAAGGGGATCTTATATGTGAATAAGCAAGCTATGAACACATGTAAAAGTACATGAAATCATAGCTACAATGAGCTGTGAAAACTACCTTTCAGCAGCCTCAAAAGTCGACCAAAAGGAGATGATGTGAAGCAAGAAATCCAACCAAGGCTCCAAGGAAAGGATCCCTCAAGCTTGTATACCCCAAGCCCTTGAAGCAACCACCACTCTTACTAGGGAGAGTGCACCAAAACGCTTCTGTAAAACCTCTAATACTGCTGCTGCTTGGCCGAGACTGTTAGAGGAGAGAAGAAGTTGCTTTTTTTGTAAAAAGATGATATGAAAGAGTCTACATGCATAAGTCTTATAATGTGTGTTTTCAAGACAAAATGAAATAATCTTATTGGACCAAAAGGTGGCTGAATTCAGCCTTCTAGAAGGTGTTTTCCCACCTAAAACCTTTTAAAAAAAACACACATTAAAAGGGTCATGTACATTATTTAAATTAAACCTACTTTTAATTTAAATGTCTCTTTCATTTTATTATTTAATGTTATTTAAACATATTTAAATGACAATACAAATAATAAAATTCATCAACAAAAAATCCTAATAATTTGTTTCACTACAAATGCAATATTTAGAAAACCTATTTTCTAAATTTGGTGTGATTATTTAATTGCATGATTATAACATCAATTAAATAATTGTTTGTGTTTGCAAAGCTTGTTATTGGGTATAACCCGACTTGGATCATAACATACTAACCGCATCAATATTCTACGTGTCTTGGGCATATAGAATCCTTCATTACATCCATTTGAAAGACAGTGAAGTTTTTGGATGAGGCATATGCAAGGAATACTCGGATGGCTTCTAGTCTAGCTACTAGGGCAAAGGCATCATCATAATCAATGCCTTCCTATTGAGTATACCCTTGGGCAATCAGCCTTGCTTTATTTCTAGTGATCATTCCTTTGTCATCTACTTTGTTTCCGAATAGCCATCTTGTGCCTATGGCATATTAACCTTCAGGAAGGTCAACTAGCTTCCATACCTCTTGCTTTCTAAATTGTTATAGTTCATCCTGCATTGCTTCTACCCAACTGTTGTCTTTAAGTGCTTCTTTGATGTTTTTGGGTATAGTTAGGGATAAAAAATAGAAATAAGCAAATGTTTGTTGTGTCTGATTAACTTTTTGACAGCTGGTATTTAGGTCACCTATGATGTTTTCTAAGGGGTGATTCTTGTGTATTCTTGTTGTTTCAATTTGATCAACATGGATTGTTGAATTAAGATTTATGATTGTTTATTCTAGTGTTGAAGGATGAGCAAGGGTATTTGAGGTTATGGTATTGTCTGGGTGTGTGGGTTCATTGAATGTTTGTAGGGAATCATGAAAGAAATCTAAATTTTCATCTTTATGATGTGTGTCTGGTAATGAATGATAATCATCATCTTTTTCAACTATGTTTGGTTGGTGTGACTGTGGTTGGTTGGGTGGTTGAGTGGTCACGGGAGTTGATGAAGATGGTGTGCTTATGGTTGTTCCATTGGCTGTTTTTGTTTGTTCTGGAGGAGGTGTCACTGTGGTACTTGAAGGAGACATGGTTGTTCTCCTTGGTGGATTAGCAGTTATTGGAACATCAATGGTTGTTGGATGAGGTACCATTGGATATTCAATATCTTATTTTGTACCTGAAACATCAAAATAAGATGCGTTACATGATTTTGTTTGTGTGCTAATATCAAACAACCAGTCTGATCCAATGACTTTCCTTGTTAAAGAATTTTCATTAAAAACAATATCTGTTGTTTCTTCCATAATATTAAGTCTTAGATTATATACTCCATAAGCTTTTGATCTTCCAGAGTAACCAACAAAGAGTCATTCGTCTACCTTTGGAGCAAATTTGGATAATTGTTCTCGGGTGTTTAATATTGAAGCAGAACATCCAAATGCTTTAAGAAATCCAATGGATGGTCTTCTTTTAAAGATTAATTCATATAGAGTTTTGGAATGTTCTTTAATTGTTAATGTTCTGTTTTGAATGTAACACGTTATATTTATTGCTTCAGCCCAAAAGGATATGGGCATTAGAGAGTTAGCTAGCATGGATCTGGCTGCTTCTATCAATGTTCTGTTTCTCCGTTTAACTACTCCATTCAGTTAAGGAGTTCTTGCTACACTGAATTGATGACTTATTCCTTTCTATGAACAAAAATAAGAAATAGAGTCATTTTTGAATTCAGTTCCATTATCATTTCTTAAAGATTTAACTTTAAGATCTAATTAATTCTCAATCTTAGTGATAATTGTTTTGAGAATGTCTAGTGTTTCTGACTTGTGTAGGAGAAAGAAAACCCAGGTAAATCTGGAGTAATAATCTACTATAACAAGACAGTATTGCTTCTTTCCTATGCTTAGGATGTTGTTAGGCCAAAAAGGTCCATGTGAAGCAATTTGAGTGGTGTGTTATTAGAGTTTACCAATTTAGAATTATGAGACACTCTATGTTGTTTACTTTTCAAACATGCAGTGCAGTGGTCTATACTGAAGAATTCCTTTTTATGGTAAACCTATTACTAAGTCACCTTTTACAAGTTGATTCATTCTGTTATTACTAGAGTGTCCCAAATGTCTGTGCCATAATTGGGAAACATCTTCTGATGCTTTTAATAGTAAACATGTTTCAGGAGTTAATGTTGAAACACTGTTCATATCAACAATATATGTGTTGTTATGACATGGAGTTTTCTAAAGGATACAATCTTCAGGTATTTGAAAACTTGTCTTGAGGATGTAGCAGTTGTTGGTGTCAAATAAGGTGGCATATCCCTTATCACAGATTTGGGATACACTTAAAAGATTGAACTGAAGGTTGGAGTAATAGTTAATATTCTCAAAACTAATCAATCTATTTGATACTGTTCCTTCACCTGTTATCTTTCCACTTGTCTTATCACCTCCAAAAGCTACATTTCCTCCATGTTTGCTACTAAAATCCCAAAGGAGGGAGCAATTTCCTATCAAATGTTGGGAGCATCCATTGTCAACATACCAGATGTTGTCAGGCCTTCTTTGATGTCCCTGGAAAAGCACATAAATCAGTTAGATGGTGCCCAAGCCAAGATGGTCTTGGGTTTTCCGTCTTTTCCCATAGTGCAAATTTCTTCTAAAATAGCATTGTATAAGGGTTTAGGAATTCTATGTACACTAGACTTCCTTTGATTGATTTTAGCTCTATCAGGAGAGGTACTTTGAGCCTTCTCCTATGAGTGCTAATGTGTATTTGTCGTCTATTTTGAGAATTATGTCTCCTGTGTGACTGTTTAAAGACTTATTTTTTTGACTTAGCTCTATCAGGAGAGGTACTATTTTTGAGACTTATGTCTATCAAGAGAGGTACTTTGAGCTCTTCTCCTATCATTGTTTAGAATAACCTTTTAATGAGAAGTTTGTCTTGGTACTTCTAATTTGTTCTTATTAGGAACAACTATTTTTTCTAAGTTGGTTTATCAACTTGAGGTTATGCGTTATGCTTTTTGTTTTTCTTGTTAAAGAAACAGTTAGTAGTGCTATGATTGTTCTTTTTACAAATTGAACAGTAATTATAAAAATGACAAGATTCAGTACTGTGATTATTCATGTGACAGTACTTGCAATATTTACCATATTTGCATTTGTTAGTGTTGTGAGTGTATTGATCACACTATTCACAGTATGGTAAGTTTGCATTGCCTTATTTGTTTAAAACTTTTGAGTTCAAATTTGATTTTATGGGAATATCAAAAGTTACTAGTGATTGTTTTTGTTGAATTGGAGCTTTGCCTTTTCCTTTATTTGTTTGTTTAGGAGAGGCAGTGTAAGATCCAGCTTTTCTTCCATCAGAGCTGATATCAAACCCTTGAGTCTGCTTTGTCTGTTTGGTTGGTACATCAACCATACTTAAAACTTTCTGAGTTTCAGTAATTGGTTGAATTGACTCATCATCCAATAAGTAAACATCATCTTCATCAGATGTTTGTTCACAAATTCATTGTTCTCTCCTTGATAAAAATCTGTTGATTTAATTTTTTGTAATGGTTGACTTTTAACAAATTTTATCAAAGATGTTTTGGCAGTTTATGATGACTTTGATGATGATCATCATGTGGGTCAAGAGACTCACCCTTTTGTTAGTCATGGAATCAAGTAAAGGAATATAATTATCATTGTCTAGTGGATTAACATTGTTATATCCTAAACCTGAAGGGTCTTTGAAAGCCCCTTATCGTGCAAGAAGTTCTTCCCAAAACTTCTGAAGTTTCACTTCAGTTTCAGCCTGCAGTGTTTTAGACTCAGTCAAAGATACAGAAAGTTGCTCCACTTGAGCTGCAAGTGTTAAATTTTTCAGACATTAACTTATCTAAATCATTTTCTAATTAAATTATTTCGACTCCATATTGTTTTTATTCTATTCAAGACTTTCATTTAAAATGACTGCTTCAATTACTTTCTTTGAAAGTTTGTCTGCATGTTCTCTGTATCTATTGACTTCATATATGCATGCTTGTGTGCAGAGGTTTCTTTTTTCTCTTTTGGGATTTCTAAAAATTTATCTTCAATGTCCGCCATGAGGGCATGATCTAGAGATTGAATTTTAGCTTCATACATGCTCCAGTCACACTCACCATCCATTTTAATGATCATGGTTGATGATTTGGAGTGCTGATTTGGGTTGTATTATGTGATTTGAGGTGGGGTTGGTGCAGCAAGGATACGTATTGGAGGTAGGATCTTTTTGTTTGAATGGTAGCTGCTTGAAGCTTATGTTTGATTGTTGTTTCTGTCAACTCTTGGTTGTTGGCATTCTCTTGAAAAATGTCCATATAGTAGACAATTGTAGTATCTCACCTTGGTTTTGTCAAAACCAATCTTTGTTTTCTTATCCATGCTTAACCCTCTGTTTCTTTATAGAAACCTTTTTGACCTATAGGCAATCATTGCCATATACCACTGAAGATCCATTTCTTCAACCATGTCTGGTGGTAATTCATCCAAGTCTTGTTGAATGATCTTTTATGGTGTGAGGTTAGCACCAAGGTAAGCTTCAAATCTTATGGAGAATGGTGTATAAGCTGCCTTCTGCTCTTCACTTTGCAGAATGACTATGAGAGCATCCATGGGTTTATCAAACTTATGTATGTTTTGAGACTTTGGCTGTTGTTGCTTGCTTGAGCTTGAAGCATGATGATGTTGATTCTGTTTGCTTTGTTGGTGTTGTTTCATGAGAAGCATGAACACCAGTCTTCTTGGACTTCTGTTTGTTGTTGGATGATTCAGGAGCAAAAAAGAGTGAAGTTCATCGGTATCTAGGAATTCTTCATCTTCATCTTCTCCAGTGCATGTCAAGAATGCACTGCCTGTTTGTTGAAGTTCATTGGACTTGTATGATTCCAAATGTCTGATTATGTTATTGTTTCTAGATCTTTCATCTAGTTCTAGTGCTTCCACCTTAGCTACTAGAGCATCTAAAGATAAAGCTTCAAGATCCAATGTTGCTTTCATTAAAGACACTGACTGAGTCTAGCCCTCTGGCACTGTGTGCAACATCTTTTTGTTAATCTCCACAGATTCATATTTAAAACCATAAACAATCATCTCATTGACCAGTTGAACAAATCTATGAAGTTGTTGTGGAATTGATTCTCCCTGAACATGGTGGAAGGTTATATATTAGGTCCTCAATTTTTCCTTTTTGATTTCCCTAATCTCCTCACTTCCTTCATACATGGTGTGAAGAACCTTCCAGAGTTCATGTGCTATTTCGAAATTCTCAACCCTTGTCAAGATTTCAAATGGCAAAGTCATTGCCAAAATACTATATGCTTTCATGTCTGTTTTTACTTTCTTATGTTCATCACCAGCTACGCTTTTCAAGCTTACTGGTTTTTGTGTGTTGTAATTTTGACCAAGATTTACTGGAATGTATGGTCCCTTGGCTATGGATGTCCATAGATTCGGGTCTTGGAAGGTAATGCAGTTTCAAAACATGATCTTCCATTTTTTGAAATCCGCTTTATTTTTCAGTCTTGGTGGTTTAAGACATGTTTGTTAAATTTTTAACTTAACGGTTTAAGTTAAATTTGTTTCAAAATTAGCATAGTGCTAATTTGTTTTATCCTAATGTCACTCGGATTTGTTTGCTAAACTTGTTATTTTTAATTGATTGCCGGATAAAGGAAATTAATTAATTTAAATTAACTAATGTCCTAGGTGATGTCACTGTTAATTCTCGGTTAACTCAAGGGAATATTCAGTTTGATAATGTCCACTACTAGAAAAATCGCAAAAGATGACGCGCATTGCGCGTCATCTTGGGGGTCAGATGACAAGCAAATGCTTGTCAAGGAAGGGGGGGTCATAAATGATAGATGACGCGCATCCGCGCGTCATCTGTTTATGACGCGCAAAAGATGACGCGCATTTTATGACGTGCAAAAGATGACGCGCAATGCGCGTCAAGGAAGGGGTAGTCATAAATGACTAGATGACGCGCATCCGCGTGTCATCTATGAAATTTTTATGACGTGCAATAGATGACGCGCAATGCACGTCATAAAATTAGCTGCATTTTTTAATTTTATTTTATTTTTAATAAATTTACCTGTTGTTTTCTAAAACAAATTTTTGAATAACATTAAAAGCGAAATCCATTAAATACCAACAAAGTTTACAAAAGTTGTTAATTAACAACTACAAAGCATAAAACACATCCAAATTCAATTAGTACCAATTACAAGTCCAACAATACTAACACAAGTCTAACAATACTATCATTTCAGTCCTACATATAAATAAAATTCGATACGTAGCACGCCCAATCTTCACGAACTTCATCCAAATCATCATTAGTGTATTCTTCTTTACCTTCTCCAACCTAAGACAACCAATTTCATCAAATTAAAGTTGTCAGTTTTGACCCAAAAACCCCTTTATGTAAAACACTTGTAATTTACTTGACTAGTTTATATCAACTACAAGGCAACAAAAATACTTTTAAAAGTGGTTAATTTGGGGAGAAATTTAAATCAACACAGGACAACTTGATCTGTACTAAGCTTACCCATGTGACCCATTACCTAACCTAACATTCACACTAAATAATCATGTTTTTATCACCGAACATGAATAGCATATATTATTGAGTACATAATCAATATTATATATTTCATAATCACAAGAATACCCATGAACACAACAGAAAATCAACGTGAACATACATGTGTTACACAATATTGTTCTTTTGCTTTGACAGTAGTAGCTTCTAATGTGTTGTGACTTTCCAATTTGTGATCTCCTCTTTGGTTGTAGCACTATCCATTATTAGCCCTTCAACCTGCACCGTACAAAACGTAATATAGGCACGCCGATACATATGTTGAATATGAATGATCATTCATGAAAAGCCAAAAAAATAAGAAACTATAACACATAAATTTATACAAATTGTAACTTACGTTTTCATCCGCCAGCCTATAGCTTTTGTTCAATTTGTAAAAGCTTCTTAAATTGAGCTTCAACATGTTCCTACAGTAGACTTGACTCTCTCCCCTTGATTACAACACTAGCACCCAAACACAACCACAGTTAGCATATATATGAGGGTATTACACTATGATAAAAGAAAACAAATAGGTTTACAATCTCATATATACTAACTTCATGACAAACCGGGTGGGAATTTAAGAAAAACAAACAAATGCTAACTTACTCAACACCTATGGTTAATTGTTCAAGCGAGCTGTTGATGGTTTGTTATCAATATCTAAATCTGCACATAATAAACCACCAACTGGTTCCTATAAGATATGATCAATCCGTTAGTTGGATGTTTCAATGTATTGAAGCTATATAATTAAACAGGTTAATAAACATGTAATCAATAGTTTAATACAATAATTTAACATGACATCAGAGGAAAAAAGAGTTAAAACCATTAAATAATCCATACATTAGTAAGAACAATGCCTACTAGGCTCCCTAAACCAATGTCCAAGTGAACTTAATAAAGATAGTGAAGATCTGCCATCACATACATAACTTACAACTTGTGCTCATTAAAGTATAATTTTTATTAATGCATATTGACAATACTAATGTAAACATGGTATATAAAGCATTGTCCACTCACAAGGTATCAAAGGCAATTGAGAACTGCCTATACTAAATATATATGTTTTCTAACCTTGTGATGACATAAAAATTTTAGATTGTATTGTGTAAGACTAGTTTAGCATAATCCTTCATATAAACCAACAATACACCATGTATGATCGTTATTATACATCCATATATATACATTTACATCAAACACAAGTTAGCATCACAGTTGTAGATTTTATCCATTCAAAATACATTTTGGGTAACTTTCAACCCATTTAACTCGTTCCATTTTTAGCTGAATTTGATCCATTTGAGTTAAAGCCTTCAAAAGCAAGCAGGACGAAATTGCCACTCCTTGCAAAAACATTTGCTTCTTGATAGACACCAGTGGCATCATCCATATTAGATAAAATTTGCCAAACTCAATTGGAGTGAAAACATTTGCTTCTTGACAAGCTTGTAAGATGCATATTTGTATGAACTAAGATCAAAACATAATATGAAGTTGAATAATCACACAGTATTGAGAACAGAGATGGAGCAGACTAATTCATACTGTGATTTTAAGCTTTTCAAGCTGAAATCACCACATGTTTTCTTCAGCATGTGTTTCAAAATCATATGAAAAGGGTAATCAATGTCTGTATCATAAATCCAATGACTACATTAATTTCAACCTGAAATAGTATATGATTTGACTCTCATTACAAAATTAATTTTGTGCAGTGCTCGAATGGTGTTGTATAAACACACAAACAAACATAATTGACAAACACTTAAAAAAAGAGAAAAAAACAGACAAAAGGGTCTGACCTTTCTTCTTTGTGTGGCTGCAAAGACATGAAAGCCAACCAGATATAGATAGGGGACACCACAATTAACATGTCAGGCTCGTACTTCTTTTTTGTAACCGGGAGAGTAGCCACAAAAAGCAGTGCAAGAACAAGTGCGAAGTTGAAGTTATTAAATCCATTCTTCAAGTAGTATAATGGTCCTTCTGTTCCATACAAATGACTCTCACCACCTCCTACCACATTATACACCAACAAATTCATAACAGATGATGTCCATTTTCCATAGTATGGTAGTCGACAAGTACAGAAAGTGTCTGCACAGGATGCCACACCATAAAAACTTTTATGAATTTTGAACAAGTAATCAGATGAACTCATATTCTAGGTACCAAGAAGAATTAACAAAAAAAGAAAATTACTTACCAAAAGTGTAAGGGAAATAAGTGCTCCTGTAATAAATGTTTGTTTGAACCTTCTAATTAGAGAGTAAACTGTTACTGGGAGAAAAGCAAGGATCGAGAACGGCCAACCTATCAAAGTTGGTGCTGTCAACAATTGAATGGATGACACGTGGTGGAATGTCTTGACCTGTTCGTGATGGTACGTTGTAGATAATTGTAGGGCCCATCGGAAGCACGCATCGGAAGTGAGCAACCATGCCTTCTAGCGAGGTTTTACCATAGTAAGGGTTGATGTGTATGGCTGCATGCATTCCAACTGCAAATCCCTGTTCAGTTGCGTGCACTGCTTCTCGAGTTGAGTTGCTTCCCGTGTTTCCGATAACCTGAGATGTGGGTGGATTGGGCAACGATCAGCACTCAACACGTGTGGTTTTAGGGTGGATCGAAACAGTAGGGTTGACTTGATCAACAAACACTTTTATACACTTCAAAAACATTTGTAAATGATCAATCTCCTATATATGGCTACAATCAATATTTGTCACAACAATGGTCTACTATTTTAATTTTAGTTAGGAAGTTGTATACTTGTATGTAAGAAAATAAGTTCTTTATTTCTATTTATTATGATTAACCTATTAGATCCATTGGTGATAAAACACAAACCAACAACTTTACCCATTCGTAAGTTCATGGGTCAAAATTGCCTCTGCACTCCACATTACATATATAAAAGATTCGAATAATAGTAACCATGAGTGGAGATCAAAAGACCTTAATTGATGTGCCAAAGCAGTTGATGGTGTGACCAATAAGCATGATGTGTTCATCCCAACTCATCAATTGGCCTTCACCGGTTGTCCTACCAACAATCACACCATCAGCTCCACCTTCAATTTGCATATTTACCAAGTCATCATAAGCCTCCAAATCAAACCTCCCATCAGGTAAGTAAGGAGTTTTAATAGCTGTTATTAACCGAAGTGACTTGATGTCATCCGTTGAGGTCCTAAAACATAACAAGAAAGTGGATGGCATAATGCATAAAAATAAACACAAAAATAGAAAATGATTGATGTCTGTCAAAGCAATCACACACTTTGTTTTAAGACTATGATAAGTATATGCAGCGCACAATCATACTTGTTCTTAACTTCAAAACTCCGCATTGGAAGGTGAAAGTTGGGAATTATAGCTGCAGATGGTGCGGTCCATCTTGCACTTCTGAAAAACATTAAACAGAGAGATAGATATAAGTAATATTATACTTAATTGTGTGACAACATATATATAGTAGCATTGTCACGCTATAACTTGACATACAAAAACACGTCATGCCTCCACTTACAGTTCACACGTGATGAAACAACATTAGATAAAAACAGAACCAGGTTGAGTTAACTGAAGCCAAGTACTGTATCACCTGTTCTAACTTCAGGGAGTCTATCACCAGGGCAGATGCATTTCCATTTATTTTGACTTTCACCTTCTGCATCAGCAGATAAGGAAATGTACAACTCAGATCAAAATTCAAATATAAGAAAATTACAACTAATACAATGCATAATGAAAAGACTTTTAACAAAATTTATTTTATATATATAAAAAAGAGGGCATGAATATTTGTTTAATGTATCTAAATAATTCGTATACACATCGACAAAGAATAACCACAAAACCTTCAATACGCATTTAAACACAATTTCTCTGTCAGACATTTCATCGAACAGGTGATGTGCACACTACAGCCACAAAACATATAACCCAATTTCAGTTAGCAATTACAGATTAGACAGCCCTAAATGGATGGAAAAGTGGTGAAATAGAGACCTGAATTGGAATTATCACTGACCTAATTAGGTAGTAATGATACAAACTCAAGAAAACAAGCTATACAATTTTTGAAGTGAAGAGCTGAAGATCAAAAGTTGCAATCAATGATTAAAAGATACAAATAACTAACCTGAAGAAGAAGATGGTCGCACCAAATGAGCAAATGAAGAAGTAATTAAACCTCGTAAAGCAAAGGGAGGCATCTAGAATCAGATGAAAACAAGAAATTCGCATAAAATCAAACGATTTCAAAACACACTGTTACAGAAACTACCACATGAAATTAACTCATCTAGCAAGAAATGGTACCGTAAATGGTGATTATTGGTTAAACCGAAGACCCGACAATGAATGTCATTGAATTTGCGAGAAGGGAACGACGGCGGTCCCCCTACCAGAGACGTTACGGATGGTGGTGGAGGCGAACTCCATGGAGAAGAACACTTGAACAGGCGCGTCTTACAAGAATGAGCAAATGACTTGAACAGGCAATGTGGTGGTGGCGACCGGCGGTGGAAGGTCGGCGGTGGCAGGGGCGTCCGGCGGGGGAAGATCGGCGGGGGAAGGAATGAAGCGGGAGAGTTTTTAGGGCTTTTTAGTTGAAGAGGGAGAGGTTTTGGAATGGAGGGAATGATACGGTATTATAAAAATTTTAAAAAATGACATATTAAGATGACACACAAAAATGCGTGTCATCATTTCTAAGAAAATTTTAGAAAATGACAAATAATTTATGATACGCGTAAATGTGCGTCATCTTTTTTCACGCGTCATCTTTTGCGCGTCATCTATTAACAGTTTTCTAGTAGTGGTCAAATCAGTCAAACCATCTAAACCCTTTTAATTTATCCGGTCAAAAGTTCAAAACCCTAAAAACAAATGTTTTGTTCTAAAAAGTTAACTTTTTGGATCAAAAAGTAACTTTTTCAAAAATTCAAAAGAAGATTATATTTCTTCTTTGATTTTGATGATGAATAAACACAATCATCGGAGATTGTGACTGTTTGTGATTGAGCAAAAACTAGAGTTTATCCTACAGTTTGTTTGCCGCGCTAAGAACTTCAACAAAACAACAATCGGTTTGTTGTTTGAAGAAGACTAATTGCCTGTTTTTGAGTGTAGAAAAACTCAGATATGATATTTGAATACAATGAATTGATTCAAAGTATTCAAATGTGTGTTTTGTTTGATGAAAAATGATAGAACAATACTCGTATACTATTTTATCGAAAATCCTTGGAAACCGATAAGATTTCAATGATTTTGTGATGTTTCTGTTTCAAAAACAGTGTATGAATAGTGTGAGAGCTTTTCTACTAACAGCAACACAAAAATCTTCTTCAAAATGAATGATGCAGAAGATTAACTCATGTTTTTGAACATTTGTTGAATGTATGATGTAGAAGAAGAAGATGTGTTGATTTTGATCTCAAAATGTGTGTTATAAAGCTAATGAATCATGGATATCATGTTTGTTGAATGAGAGGATCAAAATCAGCTTGACACAAGGCTCTAATACCACCTGATGAAATCAAAAACAACAACAAATAACAAGATGATGATGTTGTTGATGATTATTTCCACAAGGATCTTTTCTAATCTCTCAAAGGATATAACAACAGCTTTTTGTATCAAGTTCAACAAACATTAATCATGGTATGGAAACCCATGATCAATGCTTATGATATCAGTGTGTGATTGTGTGTGTGATTGCTAGTGATTGAATCCTTGAATGATTATAAACTACGTGTTTATATTGATTGTTCAAAAGCTTACAAAAGATTAGGGTAGAATGCTATTTATAGCTTATACAAAAAGCTATTTACAATTACTAAACTACCCTTATGTAAATGAAAATTACATAAAATCCTAAGTCTAAGTCGTCCGCTATGGATGATTAGCTGTCCGCTGTGGAAGTCAGATAACTTGTCCGTTGTGCCTTGGATGCTATCCACTGTGAACACTAGTTTGCTTTGTATGTTGTCCGCTGTGGAATGTCTATCCGCTGTGGATGAACATCCGTTGTAGATAGTTCATCAGCTGTGGACTTGGCATCCGCTGTGTGTGTTGTTCATCCACTTTAGGCACTTAGACTTGTTCTTCATCCGCTACATCTTCTCAGTCATCCGCTGTGGGTTGTTCTTCATCCGCTGCTGACACTTGATAAAATTTCTTTTATCTTCAAACCTGAAAAAGAAATTTAAACTTAATTAGTGTATGTTATGAATGTTAATGATGCTAATGTGTTAGTTAATGATTGTTTGAATGTTAGAACACATTATTTTTGTTTATGGCAAGCATTATCCTTTATATGCATTATTCCTTTAATGCACTTGTTGAGTCCAAAATAAAAGAATGTGTCATGTTAATTTTAAAACCATGACTAAACTGGTTAAAAATAACTTGGTACATAGAGTGCCTAAAAAGGAGTTTTTTGTAAAGATAACTGTGTTGGTTGTCTGAAAAGGAAGCAACACAAGGCATCCCACAAATCCAAAGAAGTTAACACAATCACCACTCCGTTACACTTGTTTCACATGGATCTATTTGGTCCCACATGTATAATGAGCATTGGAAGGAATTCATATTGCCTTGTGATAGTTGATGATTTACAAGATTCACATGGGTATTCTTTTTAAGAACTAAGGATGAAACAACTAAAATATGTCTTTTATTCATAAAATAGAAAATCAAATTGATCACAAGGCATAAACAATTAGAAGTGATCAAGGGACTAAGTTTAAGAATCAAGTTTTTGACTCATTCTGTAACTCAAAAGGTATTACCAAAATATATAGTGCTCCTAGAACTCCTTAACAAAGTGGTGTTGCTAAGAGTAGGAACAGGACACTTATTGAGGCTACAAGAACCATGTTAGCTGATTCAAAGCTGCCTCTAACTTTCTGGGTAGCGGCAGTCGGCACTGCATGTTATGTGCTGAATAGGGTTTTCATTGTTAAGCCACATGGAAAAACCCCTTATGAGCTATGGAACAAGAGGCCACTATTCATTGGCTTTCTAAGGTCCTTTGGCAGTAGGTGTACCATAGTTAACACAAAAGACAATTTAGCCAAATTTGCTGAAAAGTCAGATGATGTTATCTTTGTTGGATACTCTTCAAGCTCCAAAGCTTATAGAGTATACAACATCAAGAATCAAAAATTTGAGGAATCATCCAATATTGTTGTAAGTGAGCACACTTCTTGTGTTAAGGGGAATGGCCCTGACTATATTTTTAACTTAAAATTGTTTTCCAACTATGCTAAACCATCTTGTGAGAATGTTTCAGCTAAAATAGGAACTTAAAATGACTTCTTAAATGATCAACTGTTTGAGTTACCCAGACCTATTCCAATTTCTCCAAGAAGACATGAAGTGCAAGCTCCCACTATTGTAACTCCTGAAAGCTTGATTATCAAAGGAAATAGTGGAGCTTCAACCAATTGTCAGTTAATTGAGCCTCAAAACTCATCAGATGACAACTCCAATTCTAAACACCAAGATGATGAAGATAGTAATCTGGAGGAACAGGCAACTGTTAACACTGCTTCAAAGCAAAACACCATTGATGTTGTCACTCATTCATTCAATCAGTCCTCATTGAATAAATATGATACATCAGCTGAGATCAATGCTCAGAATCCTGAGGAAAATTTCTTAAACTTGGATCTATCTATGCAATTAGATGTAATTCTAAGACTCAGGATTCACAACACCCATCGACCTGAGAACATCATTAGGGATGTCTCTGAAGGTGTGAGAACTAGAAGACAAACTCATAATGGGAATGTCTACTTGTACTCATGCTTTATCTCGCAATTGGAACCTAAGAAGGTGAAAGAAGCTCTCAAGGACAACAATTGGGTTGAGCAATGAAAGAAGAGTTGCTTCAATTCAAAAGGCAAAAGGTATGGAACCTACGTCCATTACCATCTGGTCAAGTCCCTATTGGCACTAAGTGGGTACTCAGGAATAAAAGAGATGATGGAGGTTTGATCATCAAGAGCAAGGCCAGACTTGTAGTTCAAGGATACACATAAGAGGAAGGGATAGGTTACACTGATGTCTTTTCACTTGTTGTAAGACTTGAGCATGTAAGAATCTTCCTTGCTTTTACTGCATCTAAGAACTTCACACTCCATCAACTTGATGTCAAATGTGCAATCCTGTATTAGGTCATTGACAGAGAAGTCTATGTATGTCAGCCTCCAAGATTTGAAGACTCACAACACCCCAACTATGTGTGCAAATTGGATAAAGCTCTTTATGGGTTACATCAAGCACCTAGGCTGTAGTATGAGAAATTGTCTCAGTTTCTTCTGAAGAATGGCTACACCAGAGGCACCATAGACAAGACATTGTTCATAAAGAAATATAGGAAGGATATGTTGCTTGTTCAGGTCTATATCGATGACATCGTATTTGGTTCATCAAATGACCAAATGTGTAAGGATTTTGAAAGTATCATGAGGAAGAAATTTGAAATGAGTTTCATAGGAAAGATGGATTTATTCCTTTGAATTCAAGTGAAACAGATGGAAGAAGGGTTCTTCATCAATCAGTCAAAGTATGTCAAGGACATTTTAGAAATATTTGAGATGAAAGATTGTAAGCCAGCCAACACACCAATACAAAGAAATCAAAATCTTTGCCCTGATTCCGAGGGAAAGGATACTGATCAGCATCAGTACAGGGCAATTATTGGATCTCTAATGTATCTCACTGCAAGTAAACCTGATATCAAGTTTGCAACCTGCATCTGTGCAAGATATCAGGCTGCTCCTAAGGTGTCTTATTTGATTACTGTCAAGAGAATTCTTAGAAACCTTAAAGAAGCTCCTAAACAGGGCCTTTAATATCCTAAGAAAAAGAATTTCAACCTTTATGGATACACTAACAGTGATTATGGTTGCTACAACATCAACAAGAAGTCCACATCAGGAGGATGCCAAATTTTGGTCGAAGGATCATCTATTGGCAATGCAAGAAGCAATCATGTGTCTCTACATCAACTGTTGAAGCTGAATACATTATTGCTGCCAGCTGCTGTGCTCAACTGCTATGGATTCAGAAACAGATGTTAGGCTATGGTTTTAACTTCATGGAGACTCCTATCCACATAGACAACAAGAGTGCTATTTCTATCATAGAAAATCTTGTCAAGCATTCCCAAACAAATCATATTGACATAGGTATCATTTCATTCGAGATATAAATGAGAAAACATTAATCAAACTAGTCAAAGATGATTCAAATGAAAAATATACTGATTTGTTCACCAATGGCTCTAAACCCTCAACACAATCAAGTCTCCATCCTTAATTCTTCAAAGGATGTCGATTTTGCCCCAATCATCCAATTCCTAAACCAATCTGCATACCTTCCCGCACTAACGGTTAATCCCACCATCTATTCAAACCATATGGCTAAATTCTGGGCCAATGGTCAGAATGAAACACTTAATAATAAAAGGGCTATCCGGTCTTGAGTCTCTGGACAAGAAATTATTGTGAGTGAAACCACCATAAGGGAGCATCAGGAACTCCACGACCTAGGATCCCCCACTAAGTTCCCAAAACCCGACTTGGAAGACACATATACCTAAATGGGATATGGAGGAAATGTCAGCAAGTCAACAGTTTACAAATTCAACTTCTCCTACAACTGGAAGTTCTTGTGGCATATCATCTTACGCAGTTTGTCCAGCAAGTCAGGGGTTGGGATCAAATTCCCTATGATCTGGGCTGCCTTGTACATGGGTTGGTAAAAGGCCTAAGATTCAACTACTCTAGATTTGTGCTGAATAACTTGAGAGGAAATCTTATCATGAATACATTTTACACGTATCCCCGATTTATTCAACACATAATTAATTGTGAGGCGGATCAGGAAAATCTAGAATATGGAATGTTCTAGTAGTTCCTCAAATGAGGTCGGGTATCTTCAAAATGCTAAAAAAGGTATCCACCAACTTCACTGGGAGGTTCACTCATCTACTTCCTGGTATACTTGAGCTACAAACCTAGCAGGTGATGAACCCACACCAGACATCACCACTTCACAGCCAACTACTTCTTCCTACCCTATCTAATTCACTAATCAAAGACGCCCTAAATGAACCCTTGTTCAATCTACTCTAAATGAACAAGTCCCATCTGTTCAAACCAAAAAGGCTAGAGTGGAACACATGGCCCCCACTCATCCAGAGGTTCAACCATCCTCCACCATTGATCTCAATATCAGTATTGAGTCTCCTCAGTCTTAACTTGATGAGCCCATTGCCCAAACCTTAAGCCCTCAGGGTGAGAACCAACACCCCCCTGAGCAACCAAAAAGGGACAACCACATTACTGGCTCAATGAAATTAGATGTTGACCAAGGTCTCGGGTCATTAGGAATAGCCACTATATCCTTTACTGACCTACTAACCCCATCTGATGACAATTTCAAGTTTTCTCAGGGCCATGAAGTTGATCTGCCACACCCTTCTCCAAATCAACTGAGCCCTAGGGAACCTCTGATTTCTAGCCCCATCAATTAGGCCAAACTAAGGTGAGGCCCACAGGTGTGGAGGGGACTCATGTAGACTTAGCTGCCACTACTGAGAGTGTCTCATTGACCTCTAATGATAGTAGTAACATAGATGAGACTACGTATACGACAACCTTGCCACTTGGTATCTCTGAAGGAGACATCAGTTTGCAAGGGAAACCATGGTGCCATGAAGCAATATCTTGTGATAAGTCTGAACATACAAGATATGTTGTCTCATCTCCCCATGATTCTTCCAAAGAAGATGAGGGAAGTCAGAAACTAACCATTCAGTACCTGCTCTCTAAAGTCTAACATCTTGAATTCAAGGTTAGGACTTTGGAAAACAAGTCAGCCACTCAGCAACTTGAGATTGAAAATCTCGAGGCCAAACTAGCTGAGACACAGGTTAAGAAGCCTGTTAGGCATGTACCTATTCTAGTCCCTTTAAGTTCTTCCTCTAGCTCATTTACTTCTCAAGATGATGCTACTAAAAAGGGGAAGAATGCACCGAGTCAAAGCAGTGAGGATTTTACCTTGGCCATCTCAACTCAATCTTCAACTTACCACACACCACAATACTCCACAGCCATCTTCCCTCAGCCACCTCATGTAACTGTTCAAGTAGACCCCAGGATGCTTATTAAACTACAAAATTTCTTAACTAGTTTTCTAATAAGCTCCTCACTTGAACAGTTCTCACCTGATGTTGCCATAGCCTACTTTGGAGCCAAAGAGCTTCAAAGGTTGAGTGCACCACCTACCACTTAGAAGGAAGTCGGTCAACCTAAGGTCCCTATTAAACATGTGATTGACTTTAAGGGGGGAAATAAGGACTGACAGCCTAGCAACTAAATTAGTTGGGATAGGTGGTGTCATATCTGTCTATTCTGAAGCAAAGATTCAGACCACGGAGGAGATATCAATCTCTTCCAAAGCAAAGATTCAAGATGGGAAAGGGATTGTTGAACTATCATCTTTGTCTGATGATTTGCTTCTCACAGAGGCTATCCTTGATTTGTCCTTTGAGATAAACAGTGAAGACTTTCTCAAGACTCCTCTCTTTCAACAAGAAGCACAAGATGAACCCCAATCTCCCCAACCTAAATCTTCAAAACCAGAATATTCCAAGGCAGCATCTTCCTATGATCGTAAAGGAAAAAGGAAGTTGACTACTGCAGAGCTTCTCGAAGAGGAAAGGTTGGAAAAGCTGAAATGGAAAAGCTGAAAAGGAAAGGTAGACTTGACACTGGGAAACTGTTGGCTGCAAGCAGCAAAGCAGCAACAACAACTCAAGAGTCTATCAATGAAATGAGGAGATTGGAAGTGATAGATAGGCTCATCAGCCTGGGAGTAGGTAATGAAGAAACATTTCTACTCCCACTTGATGAGCTTGTGAAGCTGGAAGAGGCAACCTTGCTGCAAAAAGAGAAAGAAGAAGCAGCATGGTTTGCTAAAGAGGAAAAGAAGAGGAAAATAATAGAAGTGGCTGAACAAAAGAAGATGAAGGAGAGGATAGCCTTCCTATGCTCTAGGGTCTATTTTTAAGAGGAACTGAATCAACATGAAAATAAGAAGATCTTGTTTCTTTTCTACAAAGAAGAAGAGACAGATAAACTAGGAAAGGAAGAAAGCTGCCGGAGAGAAGGTGAAGGAGTGGAAGAAGAAGGAAGAAGAAGCTAGACTTGCAGCTGACAACAAAGTTGGAGACAAAGCCTGGATGAAGGCTTATCTCAGGGCCTACGGATTCACAGGCAGGCAAGTAGGACCCATGTCTGAGAAGACCCTACAACAACATGTCATTGACATCAGATCTGACATTCGCTTAGCAAGAAGGAAAGGGGTATACTAAAGACAAGGAGAACAGAGGATGGTACCCAAACAACAACCAACAATACTTGAGCCTACACCTCTTCCCTTCCCTACTAAAACTGAACCAACCACTAAGCCTTACACCCCTAAACCTACACCATCTGCCTTAACCTTACCCTCATCGATTGCCTCTAACCAACCACCACCACTACTCATCCTACAGCCCAAAACTCAACCCAAAACCCAACAATTGTCCAAGTGACCCTCTAAATCATCCAAACCTCTGACCTTAGAGGAATTCAGGGAGATCAAAACGAAGCTCACTAACTACTCAACACTATGTGACATCTCTTATGAGGAAGGGACCATAATACTGAATACATTGATGGCTCTTCCTGTTCCCTCACAAGAGATGCATTCCTAGATCTGCTCAGGGGCATTACACAAATCTCTTCAAATCTTAGTTATAATCTTTGATTCTCTCAATGAAAAAGAAAAGAAGCTAAGAAGAAGATTGGTAACCCTACTAGACACCAAGAAAGGGGACAAGCTGCTAAACATGCCCCTCATTCTTAGGAAGAAAATTATCCAGTGGTGGTTTGATGAACCTTCACACAACTTTGTTGACGAAAGTGAGAATGGTGAAATCAACAGGCTAAATGCTTCATATCTTCTACACTCAAGAAGATTTGATATTGCTGAGGTAGCATAGAAACCATTCTCTAATCCCTCCAACTCCCAAGTAGTTGCTCATATAAGAAACCACTTAGACAACCTTTACCTTGTTGAGCTAACCAAAAGGGAAGAACTAAAGAGGAGTTAAAGTTGAGAAGAAGGGAGTGAAGTTTTGGTAGCATCAACCTAGGGGAGTTGTTGGATCTAATGAGGCTAATGCAGCCAAAACTACACTTAGAATATTTTCAGTACAACAAAGCAAAGGCTTGAGTTGTTGGATCTAATGAGGCTAATGCAGCCAAAACTACACTTAGAATATTTTGAGTACAACAAAGCAAAGGCTTCCGAAGACAAAGATGCACTTCTAAAATAAAGATGAAGAACTTCTGAAGGAAGAACTCAGTCTTTGAAGGCTAAATAGTTCTCCTTCCGAAGTACTACACTTGGAAGATTCAAAACAAAGCCTTCTGAAGGAAAAGTTCATGAAGACTTACTAATGTTTCGGAAGAAGTCATCTCTTCCGAAGTATAAATGGTTTCGGAAGAATTTGTTCTTCCGAAGACATTTTACCTTCAGTTGAACTAACTATGGAACAGTGGACATAAGTATGGTCCGACTGACATAATTTGATATACTGCGTGTTGCTTTCCACGCTCATGTAGTTGACCATACTTTATTCCACTATTCACCTTTTATCAGTTAGTATAGTTACCAACTTTAGTAGGTAACCAAAAGGTAAAGCATGGACCTGTCATGACTACCTAATCTAGGATAGTATTTTATCTTAGATACCTTTCTTCTAGCAATGTAGTATTTGTTTAGATGTAAGTTCCAGCTGGGTTTTAAGTATAACCGACTTTAGATAGTAGTATATATAGTTCTCATTGTAACTCTGTAACCATGCTGGTAAGAATCTTATAACCACTGAGTTGAGAAGTAATATATACAAGTATCTTGAAAACCACTTGTTGTGTTTATTAACTTAGTATATTATTATAAACTTAGCTTGAGATTTTACATTCGTCAAACAAATGAGACTTAGTGAGTTTTACAGAAAAGCTTTTGTTGAGAGACCAACACCAATCCTCTGCCTATCAGCAGACTTATTTTGGCTCTTTTAAAGACTATTTGATGTTTTAAAGACAATGCTAATGTTTTATTAGATTATGTTGTGATGGGTTGAAACTTAATGTACTTTTCTGCTGCATTGTTTATCTAAATGAATTTTTTAAATCTATGTTTTGCTTTGAATGACCAACTATGAGGTTTCCTAGGATCAGGGCCTTACAAGTTGGTATCAGAGCGAAAGTTTAAGCTAAATGGGTAAACTATTTTCAAAAGAAAAACCTAAACCTAAATTGAAAATAGGACAAAAGTGAGCATGCCAGTCCAAGTAGCTCCATGCCACGAGGTAATGATATATGTTGTAAATAGTCGATTGTGTAGTAGCTTGTTACTAGGGTTAGACTTGAGGATAGAGTAATGTACCATTAATAAGTTGTGCCTACCTAAATTTTTTTGATCTATACATGCTTAGAATGTAAATAATAGGTTCGAGTGTTGGTATACCTCAGGATAGGGAAGTTTAGAATATGAGAAGTTCTGTAAGTAGTTAATCACAATTGGTCACTGTTATTATAAACTTACAATACTTGTAAGTATCTAAACTTGTCTTGACGGACCATATTGGTAGCCTGAATCTTATAAGAAGTTGAGAAATGGCACCAAAGAAATCAATTCCATCTATGGTTACTTGGAGAAGTACAAGGGAAGGTCCCCTGATAAAGCAAAAGAAGAAGCAAGCAACGTTGCAAAACCGATAGGAAAGTCAACCAGAAAGCCAGTTTCAAAACCGGTTGAGGAAACAATTGAGTCAGAAACTGAAGCTGAGCAGCCTAGTGCTGGGTAAGCAAAGCTGAAGGAAAGAGTAAAGGAAGTTATTGCCTAAGAGGTGCACTAAATTTTGACTAATGTGATGCCCGCATTGTTTATGGAGGTTGTGGAACATGTCAACGGTGATGATAAGAGAGATATGGTTCAGAAGAAAGTGGTTAAGATTGAGGAAAGTGGTGATGATGATAAAGATGATGACTCGTGGTTGAAGAAGTGGTGAAAGGGTGTAGCTATGGGGCTTTTTAAAGGTGTAAGCCCCCAACTTTTGATGGTATCGGTAATGTTGTTGTTGTTCAACATTGGATTAAGGAAATAGAGGTAGTTTTGGAAATCAGTATGTGTCATGAAGACCAAAACGTTAACTTTGCTTACCATTCACTTTTGGAACCGACACTATATTGGTGGGATAACATCGTTGACGCCCTTGGGGATAGGGTTGTTAAGAGGATGAAGTGGGAAGAGATGAAGAGGTTGGTGATTGATGAATATTTTCGAGAAAGGGAACTGGACAAGATTGAAAGGAAATTCCTGTACTTAGAAGCTGGCAACATGAGTCACCAGAAATACACCTCGGAGTTCAATGAAATAGTGCGTCTAGTGTCAGAATTGGTGAAGCCTAAGTCTAGAAAAATCAAGAGGTACATTCAAGGGTTACCTTTATACATCCGCAAAGATATGGTCACTGCCAGGCCAAGTACTCTGATGAAATCTAAATATTAATCAATCAACTCATATTTTGATTCAAATGAAGTTATTGATAATGTTGATTTCCCCAAGGATCTTTTCTAATCTCTTAAACAATATTGCAACAGATTTGTTATATCAAATTCAACAAACATCAAGCATGGTATGGAAACCAATGATTATTGCTTATGATATCAGTGTGTGTGATTGTGTGTGTATGAATTACAAGTGCTTAAAAAATGCTAAAAATATTTGTATATTGATTGTTCAAAAGCTTACAAAGGATTACGGTAGAATGCTATTTATAGCCTATACAAAAAGATATTTACAATTACTAAACTACCCTTATGTAAATGAAAATTACATAAAATTCTAAGTCTAAGTCGTCCGCTGTGGATGATTAGCTGTTCGTTGTGGAAGCTAAGATGTCCGCTGCGGATGTTGAATAAACTGTCCGCTGTGCATTGATGTTGTCCGTTGTGAACACTGATGCTTTGTATGTTGTCCGCAGTTGAATGTTCATCCGCTGCGGATGAACATCCGCTGTGAACAGTTCATCAGCTGTGGACATGCATCCGTTGCGTATGTTGTGCATCCGCTGTAGACACTTGGACTTGTTCTTCATCCGCTGCATATTCTTAGTCATCCGTTGTGGGCAGTTCTTCATCCGCTACCGACACTTGTGAAGAAACTTCTTCTTATCTTCAATCCTGAAAAAGAATTTTAAGCTTAATTAGTGTATGTTATGAATGTTAATTTCATCCGTTGCCGACACTTGTGAAGAAACTTCATCTTATCTTCAATCCTGAAAAAGAATTTTAAGCTTAATTAGTGTATGTTATGAATGTTAATAATGCTAATATGTTAGTTAATGATTGTTTGAATGTTAGAACACATTATGCTTGTTTATAGCAGGCATTATCCTTTATATGCATTGTTTCCTTAATGCACTTGTTGAGTCCAACAATACTCCTCTAAGGATGATGTTGCCATCTCTTAAGTATGCTTGTTATTGTTTTGTTTGTTGGTACTAATGTGTGTGTTTTATTGTTTGTTATGTATTATCTTGAAATTATTGTGTGCTTGACTTATGATGTTTGATTACATGATTAGTTGTTTGTTAGATTACTTGACTGATTGTATGTTTGCATGTATGTTTTGTATGTTAACTTATTGTTTTGTATGGTTACTTGTATGTTTTGTATGGTTACTTGTATGTTTTGTATGGTTACTTATATGTTTTGTATGATAGCTTGTATGTTTTGTATGGTTGCTTTATTGTTTTGTATGTAACTTGTTTGTTTGGTTAGACAAGATCGTTTTTTTGTTTGTTTGTATATTAGAAACCTCTTAAGAATGAGAAGGTCCAGCTTCTTCTACATTCTTCTAAATTTCTTCAGATGCCTTCAATGACTTTTCAACATCTCTTTCTATTGCTTGATATTGTACAACTTCTTTTACTTGTTCAGTCAATGGAATGATCTTCAGAGCATTCCTGCAGTTGGCTATGTGTTCAACAAAATATTCAACTGCACTCTTCTGATCATCATACATGAAATCTATCTTTAAATGAACAAGTTGTTCCAATGTTGATTCATCAAGACTTTGCACATCAATGTTGCTAACAGTGTGGTTACAACATGATTGCCCTTCAAAATCTCTAAATTGTTGTTCTCTGATATTCCCATTCCTGTTATCCCTTCTATGTGTGTTAGGGGTTCCTGATTTTTTCCATTCTTTGTTTTAGTGCAGCATTTACATACACAGTGCCCAAAATTCTTAGCATGTTTATGAAATAACAGCAATCTCCCTTACATAATACATATTCTATGGCAGGGAATGTCTTGGTCTTCATGAATGACACATATGATGGATGAAGCAGCTTTATCTCTACAGGATCAAAAAGCCTTATATCAGCTGCTTCTTTCCCATCTAGCTTTCTCTCCAACACCACTTCAAAGTGGGTCTTATTATAATACCATCTGGTTATTAGATGCTGGTATTCATTGCCATCTATCTTCTTCATGATCAATTTCAAGTCTGATGGCCTTACAGGGTAACCAACCCTTTCATGAATGTCTGCATCAATTTGAGAAGAAGATTCTTCCCTTACTTGCTTTTGTTTTCTTGTTATTTCCTGTTCTCTTCTAAGCTTGGCAATGTGTAGTTTATCCTCTCTGTCTACATTTTCTTTCATCGCATGATATCTTCTATTCATATATGATCTCATTATGTGATAGAAATCTGCTCCCCTAGGATTGTTTGTGTGATTGACCATTCTTAATTGCATCAAGTCCAATCTGTCTTCATAGCTTAATGATCCCAGTTGAGATATGTATGATAAGTACTAGACAAGTCCAGATACTTTCTTGATCAGTACAGCATCCTAGATTTCATCATATTTCCAAGCCACTATTTTGCTTTCGTTGGCTTCTACTATGAGAGTGATTTTGTCATAAATCTTGACAAAGTTTGTTTTGTCACTTATCATCTCCTGGAGTTCATTACCTTCATGCCATAGCCTATGAGGCAAGAATTGTCTTGGCTCTTCTATTTTATGAAGCTCAGGAGGAGCTTGATGATAAGTAGATACAGAAGATGTAGGGTGAGGTCTGAAGACCTGTGGCTTAAGAGCATTTTCTAGCATGTTCTTGTATATCTCTTTGTCCATAGGATTCTTGTATGACTCAACCAGCTTGTTACCTGGAAGTAGGTAATCTTCTCTATTTGAGGATCTTTAGGAAGATTCTTTTCAAGCTCTTGTTTGTCTTTAATTTCCTTGAATCTCCTATATGTTTGCTCTTTTTCATTTTGCATGACCTCTTGAAAGTCTTTGAGCAACTCTTTAACCTTAGACACGTTAAGATCTATAAATGATTCATAAGGAAATCCTCTTGTTGTTAATTCTATCCCCATCATAGTTTCAGGATCATCTGTGAAAAGCTCTTGGATGTTTTGCATGATCTCATCTTCATCTCTTTCTTCTTCTTCCTCATCAAAATCACTTAACATAATAATGGAAGCTTGTTGTTGTTCAAAGGATTGATCTATCTCCCCCTCTTCTAGTGTAGTTGCTTTTGATGATTGTTATGGAGCATCTAACTCAACTGGTTCAGACAACTTTCAGAAGCTTAAGTGGAGGAGATTCTGGTTCTTCCTGCTCAATTACTATCTGTTTTCCTTTGATTGAAGAGGCAATGTATGACTTCTTTCTCTTTCTTTCATATGTTCTAAAATGAGGTTTAGATGAAGATGAAGTTTTATTCTTTGATGAGTCTTGAAATGATTCAGCATATTGTTTGATTAACTCCTTTTGTTTTTCAGACAATGGTTCACATGGACAATGCTTGTTTCCATTGTTTGTGTGTCAGGAGTATGAAAATGCTATTTTAGAATTGGAGAATAGTGGATGTTCTCAAATGGAATAGATTCTTCAAATAGTTAATCGATTGAGTAAGCTTCTTCATAAATGATGATTGCTTTTCATGCTCGTTTGTACTGGTTCGTTCAGCTTGAGCCATGACTTGTTTCCCAATTTGTTCTCTCCAGTCTTGTTCTTGACAACCTGAATGTTCTTCCTCATTCAGTAGAGTGGTTGTATAGTCTAACTCACGAATGTTCTCTCTTCCTCATTCGTGATTATGCTTTTGAGCTCATCTATCTCCAAATCCTTAGATTTTGTTTGCTCTGTTAAGTATGCAATATCAAGTTTTGCACTACTTAGCTCTTGATTTTTCAACTTCATCTCTTCTTTAGCCTGTTTTAGTTGTTGTTCTAGAACTTGAACAATCAACCTTTGAGCTATCTGATCTGATTTGAGCTTGTCTATTTCTTCATCTCTGCTCTTGTAGAAGACTAATCAAGGCTCGGCAAAACATTTGAAGTCTGAATGAAGTCGAATTCTGAAGATTGCTTATGTGAAAGCCAGACTCACGCGAGATGAAGCTTCCACGCGACAACTGACTCCACGCGAAGGACTGGACCCGCGCGAAAGGCTTAGCCGCGCGAAAAGCAAGTCGCGCGAGAACTCTTTGTTTAGTATAAATAGCTTAGTTTTTGTTTTGTAATTAAGCTTTTAGTTCATTATTCACTTTTGTACTGTGCGATTTCGCACAAGACCTTTAATAGGTTGTGTTTATTCAATAGAAGAAGCATTTGTGGTCAATTCAATTCTTATTTCACTCCAATCATGTTTACATTCCGCATTCATATGATTGAGATCGTGGTTTGACTGTTTCTTGGGAGATTTCACGATTTTACAATTGGTATCAGAGCTTTAGGCTCTAGAACCACGATTTGAAGAAGATTTGGATTGATTTCTACTCATTTCTGGAGCTATTCATCATTGATTACTTGAGATTCAGCTATGGTGATGTTATGCTGCTCAAATTTTGCAGTTTTGGACTAATTTGGACTGATTTAGTGGACTTTAGTTGAATTTTAATCATAATTAAGCTTAAAATTGAACTAAATTCATTAAAATCGGACTAAAATGAGTTTAATCAGACCTATTCAGTGATTTGGAGGATTTTCGCTTGAAAAACACTTGGAGAAGTGATTTTGTGTGAAAAATTGGAATTTTCGCGTGCGAAATTCACTGTTTTCGCACAGGCAGTTAAATTGCTTTTCACGCGATTTCGCGTGATTGACAAGTGGGAATCTCGCACAATTACCGTTCTCGCGTGATAGAAGATCTCGCGCGAAAAGAGTTTTCGCACGATTTGAGTTTTTGCACAAAAAGTCTGATTTTCGATTTTCTGATCAACATGTCTTCATCAACACCAAATTTGAAGCATCTTATGCCAGAGGAAAATGAGAATATGTTTGCCGAGTTTATATCTGATGATCTCTTGGATGGAGTGTTTGCTGAGAAGGAAGAAGTTGAAGAAGAGAAGGAAGAAGTTGAATGTAAGAAGGAAGCTAAGAAGGAAGAAAAGGAAGAACCAGTTGAGGCTATGAAAGCATTCATGGTGAAATGGGTTGAAGAGCCTGAAGGAGAAAGCTCAGAACCAAAGGTATATGATGATCTATGCAAAAATTCTTGTGTTGAGAAAGTTCAAAGGTATAGAGTTCATAATGAGAACTTGATAATGGAAGTTGAAAAACTACAATATCAAGCTCGAAAACACAAGTCAAATGAAAAGATTTTTAAAGAAAACTTGAAGGTTTAACTAAAACAATATACAATTTACAACTAAATCTTCATGATAAAGAATGTACAAATAATGATTTGACAAATAGAAACAATGAACTTGCCTTATAAATTAATAGACTCAACAGTGAACTAGCCTCGGCTAAATTGACTGTTGAAAAATTTGAACTTTCATCAACTATGGTTGAAGGAATTATCAAGTCACAAATGACACAGAAGATAAAAGGAGGAAAATGCGGTGTTGGATTTTCAAACATTGCTCCTCCAATTAATCATGATTATTCATGTTTACCTTCATCTGATGTCATTTCTGATTCTGATATGGTCTATGGGATAGGTTTCTCTCTATCTCTAGACTTAAAACCTTCAGTTAAAGTAAATTTGTCTGTTGATCCTATAATAATAAATACTCCTAAACAATCAACTGAAAATTTTTGTGCAGATAATATGAAGGTGGATGGGTTGGTTGAAGAATGGGAGAGTGACAATGAAAAGGAAAATGAGAGTGATAGTTTGAAAAATAAGAATGTAAAAGTTTTAAGATCTATTTGTAATCAAACTTTGTCAGGAAATGAAAAGACTGTTGATTTGAATGAGATTAAATCAAATAGTAAATGTAATTTGAATGCAAATCAGAGGGAAAATCAGAAAGAAAAACTTGAAAAGGACATTAAAAGTAAATTTGTTTCTAAAGGTTTAATTGAAAATGAAGAGCATATTTTTAAAGAAACGAATTCTCGATTCTTTAAAAATAAACTTCATTATAATGCTAACCATGTGAATCAAGATATTTGTAGCCCAGATTTGCAAGTGAATGATCTTTCTTCATCCAATCTGAAAATTCAAATGCCTGGTCCTTCTCCAGCACCAATTCGTATATCAAAGCCTGGTCCTTCTCCAGCATCCATTCGCATATCAAAGCCTGGTCCTTCTCCAGCACAAATTCGTATATCAAAGCCTGGTCCTACTCCAGCAAATTCTAAGACTGGTCTTATTCCAGCACCATCAGTTCCAAAAGTCACACCTGCTAAATCTCAAATCCAAAGTGGTCATAATTCAACAATTTCCTCGAATTTGCAAAAGATGAACAACCAATTATCACATGAAGCAAAGATTCGAGAGACTGTGCAGAATGTTAAACCAAAAAGTCAATCTGACTTTGGTTTTTATGACAATTTCCATAATTGTCATCCACAGTTTGTTTTCCACACACAACAAAGGAAATGTTATAAGTGTGGAAACAAAAATCATTTGGCAAAAAATTGTCCTTTTCGACAAAAATCATTAAGCAAACAACGATTTCATAATTCTATTGCTCACAATAGAAAAATGTTTTTCACTCCTGGAAAATTTTCAAAATCAATGAAATCAAAGATTGATCATGCCAATGATGACGAAAAGAACAAGAATTTGAAAAATGATTTAAAAGATAAAATCAAATTGAAAAGTGTGAATAAAAGGACTGATGTGCTAAACAAATATAAAAATATTAAATCATTTTGTTTAAACGCAACACAAAATGTGCTCAAGTCTTGTTTGACTTGGGTACCAAAGACTAAGTAATTCTTTTACTTATGCAGGAACGACCGCAAAAGATCATTGAAAGCTTATGGCAGGTAGACAGAGGTTATTCAAAGTCATATGACAGGAAACTTACAATTACTTCAAAATGTTCAGTCATATAACGGAGAAATTTGAAAATACGCTTTGAAAACTATTTTTGGTCTTAGGCGGAGTCAAGATTGGTTTAATAAAAATGAATTTTCATGATTAAATGAGAAATGATATTACAAAGTTAAAAAAAATCTAAGTACTTTCAAAGGCTTAAATACGAATAGACTTGGATTATGGTTGATGTGTCAGTAGGCTTTGCTGTCAGAAATGAAAAGATCATAAATGAGTGATTAAACTTGAATTAAAGAGATATGATTTAGTGGGGAACATATCAGGATTCTGTAACAATACCAAAAATGTTCTAACACAGACTGAGAGTTATAATCTTGTCATACTCAAGCCTGTATTTGTTTGATTCAGTGATTATCATAACTATATATATATATAAAAGATAAAATACAAAAAGACAAAAAGAAATAAAAAGACAAAAAGAAAATAGTTGAGCAAATACTTGAGCAAAAAGATGCCAAAAGGCCTTATATCTAAAGACATACATACTATATGGTATATATTTTCTATTTTGAGAATATTTTCTGATCATGGAAGGCAAAATCAAATGATGGGGCATGTAAGTCCGGATGGCTTGTAAGTCCTAAACATCTTGAGAGGGCAGACGTAAGTCCGGATGGCTGTTGGTAAGTCCTTAAACTTGTTAATATTTCGTGATTAAGAGATATTTCTCAGGCTAGTTATGCTCAAATAGTTAAATTTTAGGAATAAATAAACGATATCACTGATCAACAATACATGGTTTAAGTCAATTTGGGGTGACTTGAAATCTCGAAAGTGTCTTGAAGGATAATAATTATTTTATAGAAATTCTGATTGTGGGATCCACTGAATTATATTAAATCAATACAAAACATGATATATATCACTCCTTATGTTTCTGAATAAAACCTGAAGTATAAGTTTAAAAGGGACAAAAGATATTGACAATCAACTTAACCAGTTTATTTTTAAATAAAGCTGGACAGAGTCATGACTTGATAAAGAACTATATGATCTCATTTTGAAAATTCTTACAAGAAAAGGAAGGTTCCAGTTCATGCTCCTGTTCCCCTAAATTCTTTGAAGCAATCAATTTCTTGGAGATGTGAAAAGGATTCAGGTCATACTGTGACCAGATGTACTGACAGATCATTTAGAATCATTGATCCAGCTAACTTAATGAAATTTGGCAAAGACGACTTAATCACGCTATTACACTGCCCCATTTCAGCTGATGAGTCAGTTTACTTTCTATCTTGCCAGTATGTGTGGATGACAGATCGAATCCTTAGGAACAAATGGTATGCTTATTCAGGCTCGTA
Source organism: Flaveria linearis (assembly GCA_024085815.1). Classification (NCBI taxonomy): domain Eukaryota; kingdom Viridiplantae; phylum Streptophyta; class Magnoliopsida; order Asterales; family Asteraceae; genus Flaveria; species Flaveria linearis. Next base: position 41,579,438 of record CM044007.1, on the reverse strand, counting down.
CAGGAAGGCTAACGTTGATCTTGATTGATTATGTTTCACCGAGCCTAGGGGGAGATTGTAGAAGACTAATCAAGGCTCGGAAAAACATTTGAAGTCTGAATGAAGTCGAATTCTGAAGATTGCTTATGCGAAAGCCAGACTCACGCGAGATGAAGCTTCCACGCGACAACTGACTCCACGCGAAGGACTGGACCCGCGCGAAAGGCTTAGCCGCGCGAAAAGCAAGTCGCGCGAGAACTCTTTATTTAGTATAAATAGCTTAGTTTTCGTTTTGTAATTAAGCTTTTAGTTCATTATTCACTTCTGTACTGTGCGATTTCGCACAAGACCTTTAATAGGTTGTGTTTATTCAATAGAAGAAGCATTTGTGGTCAATTCAATTCTTATTTCAATCCAATCATGTTTACATTCCGCATTCATATGATTGAGATCGTGGTTTGACTGTTTCTTGGGAGATTTCACGGTCTTACAGCTCTTCAGTTTATCTTTCAGCTTTCTAGCTCTGTTTTTAGATTTTTCAATTATTTGTTATACTCAGTGAATAAGAATACCTTGAAGTATTCAATTTCTTCCTCAGTAGGAATCTCACTGCTTGTTTCCTCTGTTTCCATGTGTTCAACTTGAGCACTTAATTCTTCTTGAGTCTGCTCATATTGAGAAGATGTTCCAACTTCTTCTGTATGGATTGAATGCTCTTGCAAAGTTGCATCTATGTCTCTCAAGAGTGAATACAATGTTTGTTGGACTGAGTTGGTTGGGTTGTGTGGTGGTGAGGGTAAATGATGCTTAAACTGGAATTCTGCTCTTCTTGAGCTTCTTGAATTACATGCTCTTGTTCTTGAATGAATGGTTTTGGCTGTTGTTCAATTGGATCATGCAAGATGGGTGCAGGTTCAGGAGCAGCTTGCTCTTCTTGAATGATAGGAACTTGTTGGATGACTTCTTATTGAAAACCATGTTGAAACATCATCTGATGTTCATTTTGTCCTGGAATCCTCATGAAGATGTCTGGTACAGGAATGTTGTAATTAATCCTATGTGCTGGAACACATGTTCATTAAAATGAACAGGATGAAATATGGCACCTTCTCATGTAAAATTTGGAAGAAGATCATCAATAATCATCTGAAGGAATCTTGGAAACATCTGAAACTTGTTCCTCACCTCAGTTATGTTGTAGACCATTCCATTCAACACTTGAGCAACAAAGTTGAATGGTCTTCTTGCTATAATGCTTGCAATTGCCGATGAAATTCTCAGAGAAGTGGCATCCCAGCCAGTCATTCTATTAGTCATATTCTTTTGATAAGTATGCATTAAGAATCTGAATTGAGCACACATGTAAGACTTCTTAATCTGCCTTCTTTCAATGGTACTGGTATATCCAATTTGTCTGAAAAAATAGTACATAGTTTTCATCAAATTCAACTGGTCCATGAGCATCTTCCTCTCCTATTTAAAGGAATCTCCTTATGATCTCTTTAGTAATAATTATCTGATGATTGTTGATAGATGATACAATAACTGTTGGTAATTCATCTGCTCTAAATGAGCATGAGTCCAAAATTAGACTATATGATCTTCATAGATATCTGGCCTGGCTGTCATAGCATGACCGGCCTTGTCTGTCTAATTACTTGTATAATATCTTTGTAATTCACAGCTTTTGGTGAGTCTAGATTTAGACAAGCACAGAGATTATGATCTCTTACAAATACCAAGTTTGCCATATCTGCAATGTTAGAGATTGATTGTTAGAATGGCGTATGCTAATGATGTGTAATGATGAAATGCTAATCAAATGTATATTAAAATTTTGTGTTTGTTATGAGATATTAAAATGTATGATTAAACACTTGATATTGTATGATCTTTGCAATTAAGCAATTGAACCAGTTTGACTTTTCAAAATTCAACAGTTTGTCAATTTTGATCATGAAAATCTTGTCTGTTTCAACTTGATTTTATCCAAGTTGTCTTATAATGTGTTTGTTTAATACCTACAAGTAGTTTTTGTTTAATTCATACATCAATTTGATCTTAAGACAGTTGGTTCATGAATTCAGTTTGACTTTTTAGAGTCAAAGCTGACCATTTAATGCACATTGAATAAAAATTGCAATTAATGCTTGTATGATAAATGTCATGCCAAATCAACTGACTTTTCATGTTTTTACATCATTTTGAACCTGATTACAATGTTATAACACATTTTAAACAATTTTTATCAAGTTCAAAGATCAAAACTAGTTTTTGTGTGAATTTTGGCATGAACTTCATGTCTGATTATGAACCCGATGAACGTTTCATCAAATTTCATCAAATTAACAGTTCATACACAGTCAACAATGGTCATCTAACACATATTCAGTGTTTGATTTCGTTTAAACCATCAAAAGATTCATGTTTTTGTAAGGCCCCATTCCCGGGAAACCTCACAGTTGGCAATTCATAGCATAAAATCAGTTTAATAACAAAACATTGCAGCGGAAATAATTAGACATTCATTTAAAACTTAAAAACCCCATTGTACTCATGCACTTGTCCTTTCAATGTAAACAAAACATATTCCTTGTTCATTAATTACAATAAAGACTTCATTAACAGGAATGCCATCCATATCTCCCCAAGTAGCTTTGTGGTGCCATCCTCAGCATCAGCGCTTACCTGTCCACTATTATGCATAAAAAGTCAACTACGCTGAGTGAGTTCTAGTTTTATATAAATAAGAAAATATAATCTTTTATCCTTCATATAATGAACACGTAAACATCATACTTCAAACGTTACTTGCCTCACATTAGGCACGTTCAATATCTTTCATTCTTTCATTACATTTCACTTCATCATAGGCGAGATTGCACAAAGCAAGATCTCCATGTTGATTGACAACGAATGTCAATCCCCGTCGGTACACGTTATCCATGGTCGCTACCCCCGATGGTTGATCGATCCCCATCTGTACACATCTTCATGGTAGCTTCCACCGACAGTTGATCCACACTGCTAGGCACATAGCCCGCTCATGAATTCGGATCCATCGTCATACATCAGACTCACATAAGTGAAGTCTATCATAGTGCTTGCAAGACTTTTCATCATCATATGGGCCTGGGGGTAATATTCATTAAGTTCCACTTCTCATTAATATTATCTTTCACTTGATATATAATACTTAACTTATTAAGTACACAACATACCAAGTACTGGTCATCATAACACGTAACCGACCCTCCGCGGGACAGCGGGGGTTCAGGGGCGGCAGCCCCTGACAGCAGGGTTCTAGGGGCAGCAGCCCCTAGTGGGGTCCAAGGGGCAACGCCCATGGCTGGGGCCGGGCTGCCAGGTCAGCGCGCCCGAAAATTATTTGGAGCTATTTAAATGTCAAATTTTACTTTAGAAAAATGTATTTTCTTGCTAAAACACCTTGAAATCCTTACCTTGAAAACCTTATGTTTATTATGCATAATAGCCCCAAAAACATGGAAAAATGTTTAAATAAGGGGGTCTAGAACTCACCTGAACTTAGCAAATAACTTCAATCCTAAGTTATTATGTACTTTCTTCATAGTTTCGCCCACAGTTTCGCTGCAGCGAAACTGCAGTTTCGCGAGCAGTTTCGCTGGGCAGCACTTCTGCTAGTTTCGCTAGACAGATTCGCTGCCTTGAGCGCCCAACTTTCGTTGGAATTTCCTACTTTCGCGAAGTCTATGGGTCAGTCTGGGTCTTAGCAACATTCCCGGCGAAACTGTAGTTTCGCCCGAGCGAAACTGTAGTTTCGCTGGAATTTCTCCTAGTCTCGCTGAATGAGTGCACAGTTTCGCTGGATTAACTCACAGTTTCGCTGGATCGGGGCCCAGTTTCGCTGGATGAATAAAAACTAAGAACCAGCCCGTTTTTAACCCAAAATCTTAACTTTTTACGTCCAAATCCTTGGTTTAACTTCCATGAAGCCAAATCTAAGCTTTTTACACGTTTTCATATGTAAAAATGTGACCTTTATACGATTCTTTGCAACTTTTCAAAACCCAAAACCCTAGAATCCGGGTTTGACTTACAGAAGGCTTAGAAGTCTTTTCTTACCTTGTTTGTTGCTCCTTTCTTTGAGATTTGATGCACAAACGCCCAGATCTCCAATTCCTTGACCTTAGAAACCCCAAATCTTGAGTTTCTTGCACTTTCTCTACTCTCTCTCTCTATGAAATTTTTGTTGCTAGGGCTGAAATGGGAGGATGATGGCTGCATTTGGGTAGATTAAGGCTGATCATGGGCCTCAATTACTCAAGTTCTTGTCCATAACCAAAATTAGCCCATAATCCTTTCTTTTTCTATTAAATACCCATTAGTTAAGCCCACTTATCCTTAATGACTCGTTTTGACTTTTCGGGGTGTTACAGTTTTGATTTCGGTTCAATGTTCGACTTAGGTCTAACAATGTTCAAATCAGAATCAAAGAACATGATGTTTTAATGAATGTTTGATGATCAGAATCATGTTATTATACATAATCGACCATGAATCAGAAAACAAATCGACTAGAATTCAAATTTTTTGATGAACAAGGGTTAAGGGTTTATCGCACAGTTGAATTTTTTTTTTTGAAATTTTAGTAATTTTCTCACTTTCACTCGAGGTAAATGAAAAAATTACAAATGTGAAATATATATATACAATGGACAAATTGTGCGTCTGCTGTGTATACACAGTGTGTCCGCTGTGTAAAACTAGTTTAACCTAAAATTATATTTTAAGTATGCGCTGTGAAATACACATACAATGTGTGAACAGTGTCCGCTGTGGAATACACATGCGCTGTGTGAACAGTGTACGCTTTTGATCCTTTTTGATTGATTCTGATTGTACAGTGGACGACCACTTTGTCATGCGCTGTGGACCCATTGTGTGTTTCTAAGTATACAGCGGATGACTTCTTAGTCATGCGTTATGGAACCTTTGAATGTTTTTGTTTTCATAACGAATGAAAATGTATTCATGTGTTGTACAAATATGTTGATCACTTGAAATTCATAACTGATGAAAACAATCATACGCTATGGATTCAGTATATTTGTTTGTTTACAGTAGATGAACATTTGTTCATACGCTGTGGACACTTGAAAATTTCTTTGATTGTTTACAGCGGATGAACATTGGTTCATGCATTGCGTGTTCATAAAATGACTTTTAGCTGTTTACAGTGGATGATAGGTTGCTCATGCGCTGTAGACCCTTTAAAACTTTCTTGTGTTGATTTATCTTACACAGCGGATGAACATTTGTTCATATGCTGTGTAAACTTGTTCTTCAAGACTTTCACACCGGATGAACATTTGTTCATGCGCTGTGAAATGTTATTGTATTCACAACGGATGCCTTACCAACATCATCCGTTGTTGACATGTTTGTTTATTTAAGTACTATATCTACAGCAGATGAATTGTTTGTATGTCCGGTGTGCAAACTTGAAAAAAATTTGTTTTAAAAAATTGTATGTTAAAATATACAAATTTTAACATGATCAATATACGGATGTTTAGGATATCACTCACAAGCAATATTGTGCATATGTGTATGTGTCAAACTGCTGTGTTTGGGTGTTTGCTTGGCTTGGCTTTATTTAAAATTTCAAAATTTAATATTTTTAAATTTTTACATTTATGAGATTATGAGAATGCACTTGTTCTGCTGACATTGATATTTTCATGTTCAAATTCTCCCCCTAAATTATTTGTACATTTATAAAACCTTTTATTGAAAGACAAAAAAAATTTAGATGTGTTTGAATGGAAATTTATCAAAGTCCAATTTGATTGCTTACATGATAAGAATTTAAAAAGATAACACTTATCTAACTAAAAATGTTTGTTTTGCAGCATTAGCATGAATAGTTGCACATAAAATAAGATCACACTAGTCTTAAATCCTCACAGAGTTGTTTAATGTAGTTTGAGAAAAGATATAGACTAATACAATATTGATTGCAGATATTTGGATCCACTTAAACTCATGCATGGTATTAATGATTGATTTAAATAGTGAGTGATTATCATGTTTTGGGTATATTTTGATGATATGTATGTACCCCACATCTTATTTTATGTTAAAATCAATCCTCCTCATGGTATACTAGCAAGCATTTTCAATACTTAGAACCTAGTTACTTAGGAGTATAAATGCTTAATTTGATCCTTTTGATTGATACTCATTGGGATTCTTTTGCAATTCACTTTGGAAGGTGATCCACTTTGGGATTCTTTTGATTGTTCATCCTTGATGGAAGTGTTCCTTATTGGGAATCTTTTGGATCATGTTGTTGGTCATTCTGGTTTGCGCTTAGCACAACAAAGAATGCTAGGATGTACTCCAGGTCTATGATAATAATAATAGAGGAGACAATTGTATGATTGAGTAATTTATAAACTGTTTCACTTGATGTATTGTAGTTACTTTACCAATATCCATATTGGATAGACCAATACTTACCATAAACCAAGATATGTTGTTTACCACATAATCATGAGCATTTAGTTCTTCACTGTTGTTTGTGTTGTTAAATGTCCCATGCTGAGCCTATCCACATATCAAACAAAGTATTGTCAGTCTTTATTATTGAAAAAGGACTCTAGTGAAGGAGTAATCTAGTGTACTATCATATCTCATGAATTGTTATGTGTGATTCCAAAATATTTGTTATTAGAAATTCATGAATGGTTGTATGATATCTTGATTTTGTAAGATACTTGCTTCTGTTATACTTAGACATTGACCAAAATCAAGATTGTGTGAATTAATGTTTTCAAAACATTACTTGTTTGGTTCATAGTTGATCATACCAAGTGACTGAACTAAAAATTCAAACCTGGTTGAATCAAATGGTTTAGTAAAGAGGTCAGCCAACTGGTTGTCTGTATGGACCTTAAAAACTTTATTAGACCCTTTTCAAAACAATCTCTCAGAAAGTGTTATCTTTTGGAATGTTGAACCGGATTATCAGTAAACAAGGCAGTAGTATTATCAATGTATATAGGCGTTTTAAGAAAATTAAAGCCATAGTCAAGCATTTGGTTCTAAATCCAAAGCACTTGAGAACAGCTTGTAGAAGTAGCTAGGTATTCTCCTTCAACTGTTGACACAGGTACATTTGTTTATTTCTTGCACTGCCAGGAGATCAATCTTGATCCAAGAAACTGACAACCGCCAGAAGTGGATTTTCTGTTGTTAATACTGTTGGATTCTTTATGCCCAAGACACAGAATATTGATGTGGTTAGTACGTAATGATCCAAGTCGGGTCATACCCAATAACAAGCTTAGCAAACACCAATATAAATATTTAATTGATGATATGATCATGCAATTAAATATATACACCAATTTAGAAAATGGGTTTCTATATAAATTGCATATGAGATGAAACAACTTATAAGGATATTTTGTTCATGGACATTATTTGTAATGTTATTTAAGTTGGTTAAATAACATCAAATAATAATAATAGTGTGTGTATAAGTTATATATTTAAAAGGTTAATTAGATAACTTATAATTGTATTAATTAAACAAAATGTAAAAGGGTTTTTGGGGGGAAAACCCCAAATCCTTTTAATTTTCAGCCGCCCCTTCAAGGGGTCTTTGGCCTTTTGTTTAATCAATCTTTACTTCTTGGAAACACACGCACAACCTCTCTTCTCTCTCTCACATGCAAAGGACCAAGAACCCATTTTCTCTCTATCTTCTTCAAAGAGTTCAACGCTGAAAATTCGATTTTCAGCTCTTCTTGGTTCGAGATTGGTGTTCAAATCCTAGCAACAAGGTGTTTGCATGATGCTTATGGGTATGGATGCTTGAGGACACCTCTCCTTGGTGTTTTGGTCATTCAAGAACCTCATCTTCTTCATCCAAATCTTGATTTTCTGCAGCTTTACAAAGGTGGTTTGTATATCTTGTTTTGGTTGTTATTTGCTCTTGATAGCTAGTTCATACACATATATATATGATCCTATATCTTGGGTTTGTTGATGTTATATTATTAACCTTAATTTTCAGATTCTAAATCATAAGATTAAGGTTTTATTCCACTGCGTTTTTTATGTTTAAATGGTTAAACTACTTTGATAATGGTCCAACAAACCCAACATTGGCATCTAGAGCCGGATATGTGGATAACTAGCTTCTATTATCCTGGTAAAATTGTTTTATGGGGTTTTAACAACCTAATAGGGGCTGTTTTGTGATGTTTTGATGAAGCCCCAACCTTTCAAGGTCATATCTTACATGCTTATGATGAAACCTTGAAAGAAAAGATATCAAAATGGTTGATTGTGTTTTGTTTGGACAAAAACACCCTAAATTCTCAGTTTATGTTGACTGAAAATTTAGGGTCAAATGAGGATTTATTTTGGTTCTTGGATTTTTTTTCATGTTGGTGCATAACCTAGCCTTGACCTTGTGATGGTTTGGTTTTGAATGAATGATTTATTTGGTTGATTTCATTCTTTATGAGTTGTAATATTTATTCTTTTATGCTTGTATTTGGGTGTAATTTATTTATTCATTCATTTGTGATGTAATAGATAGATTAAGTGTGTTTTCTTTATTAGAAAATTTGTATTAGGATATAAGTTTTGTAAATGAAGATGCACAAGATGGAAGCACAAAAGGAAGACACAAAGAGAAGCACTTGAAGCATTTGGGTGCAACTTCAAGTGGGGGTCTTTGGAGATCTCATCTTTTGTGTTGTGTTTAACCCTTAGAAAAGACCTTATGACCACACTTGTGATGGCAAACAAGTTTGGTCATCTAAGTGGCTATGGTTATGCACATATGGTTGTTTAATATATGCTTGTTTTACTATCCATTTTATATTGATTGTTTGATATGTGGATATGCTTAACAATCTAAATAAATAATCTTAACAAGCTGATTTTTTGGTTTCTTATCATTAAGTAACTAGTAAAAGGTTATTAAAAGGATTAATGATTTCAAATAAAAGATGTTTTATTAAAAAGGAACTGTAGGGTACCATGTATTTGAAAGCATGCGAATACAAGGTGCATAGAGTTTTCATAACTAGAATTAACGAAAACAAAAAATCTCTTTGGGAACAAGTTTAACACCATCCTTTTACACGACACTCGAATCACTTGAGAACTATTTGTGGGATAAAGGTCACCTAACCACTTTTAGGGAACTTTTGTGTTTGAGGTGGGCTTAACATATTTGTGGGATAAAGGTCACCTAACCACTTGTATGTGTAAACTCACACGTGTGTGTAAGTAGGACGACTTGAATTGGAAACCATGTGCATTGGGTCACCGAAGCATGGCGTACAATGGTGTTGATGGGATTTTACATGCCGACTAAATATAAGATGTTTAACCGATCCCTTAAAACTAGAAGTTGCAATAGGTTGCCATTGTTAAATGTTGACTACGTTGTTAATTTAAATAAAGGGATAAAGGTCACCTAACCGATATTTAAATGTTACGCTGGATTCTAGATTTTTATTATTAATTGTCTATGAGGCATAAAAGGGTATTAATAATTAAAATACATTGATATTAAAATACTAAAATTGAACTTTGTAAATTGTAGATGGCAAATAACAACAACGCAATCCCGACCATCCATAACTTGTCACTAAGAACCATCCTCGAGAAGGAACGTCTAAACCATGGGAATTTCGTGGATTGGTACCGAAACTTGAGAATTGTTATCAAGCAAGAAAAGAAGTCCTATGTGTTAGACCATCCCATTCCCGATAAACCTAATGAGGATAACGTAGAGGCGTTTAACGATTGGGTCATGTACACCGAGGACTCCGTGCAAGTCTCATGTCTCATATTGGCGAGTATGACTCCCGATTTACAAAAGGACTTTGAGAACCACAATGCCTATGACATGATCACCCAGTTGAAGGAAATGTTCCAACAACAATCAAGGGTGGAACGGTTCGAAACGGTTCGAGCACTCCTTGCATGTCGGATAGACGAGACCCAATCGTATCATCTTACGTTCTTAAGATGAAGAGCCACATTGATCGCCTCGAAAGGCTTAACTGCCATGTTTCCAACAAGCTGGCTACGGATTTGATCCTCAACTCCCTATCCAAGAAGTTTGAAAGCTTTGTTATGAACTATAACATGAATGGATGGGATAAGAGCATTGGTGAGCTTCATGCAATGCTCAAAACGGCCGAGGCGGGCATGGGTAGAAAGGTTCTACCGGTCCTTACGATCAATGAGGGAGGTAGTAAGAAAAGGAACCACTCCGAGCCTAAGGCAAGTGTTGCCAAAGGGAAGGGGCACGTTAAAGGTAAAGGGAAGGGTAAGGCTAAAGTGGAGCCCAAAGAAAAGAATCAAAACGTTGCTAAAGATGATCTGTGTTTTGAGTGTGGTATGGTAGGCCATTGGAAACGAAACTGTCTGGTCTATCTCAAAGAGTTGAGAGCCAAGAGGGATGCGGGGCAAACCTCAGGTATGACTTTTATGATACATGTTGAGCTAAATGTTATTTCTTCTAACACATGGGTATTGGATACCGGATGTGGAACTCATATTTGCAATTTGTTGTAGGGGTTCAAAAGAAATAAGCATTACAGAAAAGGGGATGATAGTCTCTTTATGGGCAATGGAGCAAAAGTTGAAGTTGAAGCCCAAGAAAACTATGTTTTGAAACTTTCAGGTGGTTTGAAAGTTATTCTGAAAAATGTTTTGTATGCTCCTAGTTTGACTAGGAATATTATTTAAGTTTCCCTTTTAAGACAATGTGGTTATGATTTCAAATTTGTTGACAATGATATCCATCTTTGTTTGAATCATGTGTTTTATTTTAACGCTATGCCTTGTAATGGTATCTATGAATTGGTTCATGATAACACAACATATGATATCTCAATGTACCAAGCAACCACCAAGAAGCTCAAATTAAATTTGAGTGATTCCTATCTTTGGCATTGTCGCCTTGGACAATAAACAAGAATCGTATGCAAAAACTTCAAAAGAATGGTCTTTTAAAAACTAATGAAAATGATTCATTTGATGTATGCGAGTCTTGTTTACAAGGTAAAATGACAAAGGCCCCTTTTAATGGGACTAATGAAAGGGCAAAAGATTTATTAGGGATCATACATTCGGATGTATGTGGACCTTTTAAACCAATAACTAGGAATGGTGAAAGATACTTCATTACCTTTATCGATGACTATAGTCGTTATGGGCATGTGTACTTATTAAGACACAAACATGAATCTTTTGAAATGTTCAAAATCTTTAAAAATGAAGTAGAAAATAAACTCAACAAAATGGTCAAGATTCTTCATACCGATAGAGGAGGTGAATACCTAAGTAGTGAATTTCAAGAGTATCTTAGAAGTTGTGGGATTGTCTCACAACTTACTCCACCTGGAACACCACAACATAATGGTGTGTTTGAGAGGAGGAATCAGACTCTACTGGATATGGTTCGATCTATGATGGCTAGAAGCACACTACCTCTATCATTTTAGGGTTTCACTTTGCTCTCCGCGGCCCGTAATTTAAATATGGCCCCAACCAAGAAAGTGGAAAGGACACCTTTTGAAGTATGGCATGGAAGGGTTCCATCATTGTCATATTTAAAAGTTTGGGGGTGTGAGGCTTATCCTAAGCAATACACTCAAAACAAACTAGAAGACCGATCCATAAAGTGTATCTTCATTGGATATCCTAGAGATTGTATTGGATATTATTTCTATGATCCAACAGAGCAGAAAGTGTTCATTGCTCGAAAGGCAGGGTTATTGGAAATTAAGTTCCTTTCGGAAGGAACCAGTGGAAGAACAGTGGAACTTAAAGAGATTCTAGATTCACAAGACGATACACATTTGGTTGATACTAGCAATCAACATGAGGATGTTGAGAATGATCATGTGGATGATCAAGATACACAAAACATTTGCAGATCTGGTAGAACTAGTGTTCCTCCTGAGAGATATGGATTTTTCATGGATGGATGCTATGTGGTAGATTCGGATGAACCAACCACATATCATGATGAAATGTCAAAACCTGATTTTGACAAAAGGCAAGAAGCAATGAACGTTGAGATGCAATCCATGTATGATAACCAAGTTTGGGAATTGGTTACACCACCTCTTAAATCCAAGGTAGTTGGAAGTAAGTGGGTTTTCAAGAAGAAAACCGATATGCATGGAAACTTGGATACTTATAAAGCTAGACTTGTAGCAAAAGGTTTCACTCAAACTCAAGGGGTTGATTATGATGAAAATTTCTTGCCTGTGGCAATGCTAAAGTCTATCAGGATATTCTTTGCCATAGCTGCATATATGACTATGAGATTTGGCAAATGGATGTCAAAACCGCTTTCTTTAATGGAAATCTTGAGGAAGATGTCCACGTGGAACAGCCTAAAGGTTTTGTCGATCCAAAACATCAAGCAAGGTATGCAAGTTAAAGAAGTCAATCTACGGATTGAAACAAGCATCGAGAAGTTGGAATCACCATTTTGATGATAAAGTAAAGAAATTTGGCTTCATCAAAAACCCTAATGAAGCTTGTGTGTACAAGAAAGCTAGTGGGAGCATTATTACTTTCCTTGTATTATATGTCGATGACATTCTACTATTTGGAAACGACATTCCAAGCTTGGAAGGTGTAAAAGCCTGGCTTGGAAGCTGTTTTTCCATTAAGGATCTTGGTGAAGCCGCCTATATTTTAGGAATAAAGATCTATAGGTATAGATCAAGGCGGTTGATAGGTTTAAATCAAAGTGCATACATTGAAAAAGTCTTAAAAAGGTTCAAGATGGAGAATTCTAAGAAAGGTTTGGTACCTATTCAAAAGGGGACTAAATTGAGCACGTCTCAATGCCCTAGTTCAAAGGTTGAACAAGAAAGAATGAATGGAGTCCCATATGCATCTGCTATAGGATCCATCATGTATCCAATGATATGTACTAGGCCGGACGTGTCATGTGCTCTAAGCATGACAAGTAGATATCAACAGAATCCAGGTAATAGTCATTGGATGGCTGTTAAGAGAATTTTGAAATACCTTAGAAACACTAAGGATATGTTCTTAATGTATGGATCTGGTGAGGAGGAGCTCGTTGTAAAGGGTTACACGGATGCGAGTTTCCAAACTGATCGAGATGATTCTCGATCATAGTCGGGATATGCCTTCATTATGAATGGAGGAGCGGTCTCTTGGAAGAGCTCAAAGCAAGATGTAGTGGCACTATCTACAATGGAATCAGAATACATCGCCTCTTCATTGGCAGCTCAAGAAGCTGCATGGCTAAAGAAGTTCATTGCTGATCTAGGGGTTATTGCTACCATTCAAGACCCCCTAGAGATCTTTTGTGATAACGAGGGTGCGATTGCTCAAATCAAGGAACCCCGTGCTCATCAAAAGACTCGGCACATTGAACGGAGGTTCAACTACATAAAGGATGAAGTTGAAAAGGGAAAGATATGTATTCGCAAAGTTCACACCGATCATAACATTGCGGATCCATTCACGAAGCTCCTAGAAAGGTCAAAGCGTGAAAGTCATACTTGTGCCTTAGGACTTCGATATTCTAGTGATTGGACTTGATCAAATTTTGTATTTGGATATCGGAACTTATGTTATTTGACTTAATTATATGGTTATAATTTTTCATTTATTCTTCCATTTTATCATGTTTAAATCCGTGAATAAGTAAGTTATTCTAAACGTCCATAGTCGATCGTACTTGTGGGAACAACTATGAATGTAAGACTATAATGAACTTGGATTGGTTGATATTCATAAGGTATGAATATAGAGCAAGAGGTTGCTACCAAGGTTCATTGATATCTATGGGATATAGATATAGGACTGACCCGCTCTCAATTATTTCTGCATGGAATCTTTGTGATTAGTCATAAGAGATATTGAGTAAAGGCGAATATCATTGTATCCTCAGACTTGAGATACATATTGGGTCTTGATATTCACCAAGTACCGTACTTTGACTTAGTACTTCGTTGTTCTGAAAAATGGTAGTACATAAGGCTGGGTTCAGGTATGATATAAGGTGATTGTGAGAGACGTATGTAGTCAAGATGGATTTTTTTCCTCTTATTCGTTGAGAGTTAGACGTCTAAGGCCTGTTGAAGTTAAATCATCAGAGAATGACAATTATGTGTCTCTGGATTTAACATGACATCTATAACAAAAGGATAAATGATTAATTCACCTAAATCATTTCAAGTTGGATACTTGAAGGGGATGATGTTATTGAATGACTTTTAGTCATGCGTATTAAGGGTAGTAAACCGTTGATAGGCGGTATTTACTGCTTGCATCAATCTTCTATGAATGTTGTGCAAGTGGGAGATTGTTGGATTCTTTATGCCCAAGACACACAGAATATTGATGTGGTTAGTACGTAATGATCCAAGTCGGGTCATACCCAACAACAAGCTTAGTAAACACCAATATAAATATTTAATTGATGATATGATCATGCAATTAATTATATACACCAATTTAGAAAATGGCTTTTCTATATAAATTGCATATGAGATGAAACAACTATAAGGATATTTTGTTCATGGACATTATCTGTAATGTTATTTAAGTTGGTTAAATAACATCAAATAATAATAATAGTGTGTGTATAAGTTATATAATTAAAAGGTTAACTAGATAACTTATAATTGTAATTAATTAAACAAAATGTAAAAGGGATTTTAGGGGGAAAACCCCAAATCCTTTTAATTTTCGGCCGCCCCTTCAACGGGTCTTTGGCCTTTTGTTTAATCAATCTTTACTTCTTGGAAACACACACACAACCTCTCTTCTCTCTCTCACATGCAAAGGACCAAGAACCCACTTTCTCTCTATCTTCTTCAAAGAGTTCAAGGCTGAAAATTCGATTTTCTGCTCTTCTTGGTTTGAGATTGGTGTTCAAATCCTAGCAACAAGGTGTTTGCATGATGCTTATGGGTATGGATGCTTGAGGACACCTCTCCTTGGTGTTTTGGTCATTCAAGAACCTCATCTTCTTCATCCAAATCTTGATTTTCTACAGCTTTACAAAGGTGGTTTGTATATCTTGTGTTGGTTGTTATTTGCTCTTGATAGATAGTTCATACACATATATATATATGATCCTATATCTTGGGTTTGTTGATGTTATATTATTAACCTTAATTTTCAGATTCTAAATCATAAGATTAAGGTTTTATTCTGCTGCATTTACATGTTTAAATATTTAAACTACTTTGATAATTGTCGAACAAACCCAACAAATACATCCACCATAATCACTGTCTGCATATGCATATAAAAAGAAATCTACATCTTTGGGATACCACAAACCAAGTGTTGGTTTGCCTTTCAAGTATCTAAAGATTCTCTTCACAACATTGATGTGTGATTCTTTGGGATGTGCTTGGTATCTTGCACATATGCAAACTGCATACATGATGTCTGATCTGCTTGCTGTTAGGTACATCAGTGAGCCTATCATTGATCTATAAAGTTTCTGGTCAACTGATATGCGGTCCAAACTTCAAACTGTTTGCAAATGGTGTTTTGATTGATGTACAGTCAGACATATTGTATTTCTTCATTATCTGATGAACATACTTGCTTTGGTTGATGAAAATTTCTTCAGTTGATTGTTGAACTTGAAGGCCAAGGAAGAAGGTAAGGTCTCCTATTGAACTCATTTGGAACTTTGATTGCATAAGTGTTTCAAACTCTCTGCAATGTTGGATTTTTGTGGAGCCAAAGATGATGTCATCCACATAGACTTGGACTACTAACTAGTCTTGTTCTAACTGCTTTAAGAACAATGTCTGGTCTATTTTTCCTCGGTGTACCCATTCTGCAGTAGAAACTTGGATAAAGTTTCATACCACTTTCTAGGTGCTTGATGAAGATCATATAGAGCCTTATCTAACTTGTAGACTCTATGAGGGAATTCTGGATCTTCAAACCCTGGTGGTTGAGCAACATATACCTCTTCATCTATCTTTCCATAGAGGAATGCACATTTTACATCCAGAAGACAGTGAAGTTTTTGGATGAGGCATATGCAAGGAATACTCGGATGCCATCAAGTCTAGCTACTGGAGCAAAGAAGTCATCATAATCAATGCCTTCTTCTTGAGTATATCCTTGGGAAATTAGCCTTGCTTTGTTTCTAACGACAATACCTCTATCATCTGCTTTGTTTCTGAATAGCCATCTTGTGCCTATGGCATATTGTACGGCCCCGTTCCCGGAACGCTTACAGCTGGTCATCATCGCACTTAAAACACATCATTATATAGTCTTTACTAAAATCATGCAACGGAAACTGTGAAATAACTTTTCATTTTACTATAAATGCTTTTGCAAGTTAATACAACGTTAATCAATTACAAAATATATATTGTTGCATTACATCACAACAGCATTATACAAAAGAATGCCATCCAAAAGAACCGAGTAGCCGCCCCGTGCCATCCTCAGCAACCTTACCTGCCAACTTGAAACACATAAAAAGTTAGCGTTGCTGAGTGAGTTCTAGTTTTATAATAAAACATACTTTACTACTTTATTTAAAAGTGTTTCTTTACTTTAATGCTATCACACATCATACGTACCCATAGATAATATCATTATTATCTTCATCATTTGTTATCTTTTGCTTTTATGTAGATCCTGCCCATCTTTACCCACTTCACGGCATGCAGCCATGATTACGGAGGTCGAGTGGCAAGGATCCTGATTCATACTTTATCATTATACTCTTCCGTTTATTACTTTCATTCGTTCAATCTTTAACTTTCATTCATTCATTGTTCGTCTTTAACTTTCTTACTCTGTCATCTTTACCTCTGTTCTTTACATCACCCATAAACCTTACCTTTCTGTTCCATGGTACTGGACCATGGCCTATTGTAGACCTTCTATATCGGCGCACCGCACCCTCCTGGCCACAGTACCTAAGGTAAAGTTTTAGGTGTACCATTACTATATACAATACCTTTCTATTTCATGGTGCTGGACCTAGGCCTATCATAGACCTTCTATAACGGTGCATCGCACCTCCTGGCCACAGCACCTAAGGTAGAGTTTAAGTGTACCATTGCCACATGCAATATCCTTCTGTATCGTGATACTAGACCTAGGCGTATTATAGACCTTCTATATCGGCGCACCGCACCCTCCTGGCCACAGTACCTAGGATATGCAGCGATGGTTCTATACAATGGTTAATCCTAGTGTCAGGATTTTACCCTCTTCGTAGGACACAGCCACGATTACTGAGGTCACAAGACAAGGATTCCATTTCGAGTCTGTTGCGACAACAAGGTCGCTCACCTCCTTTATTTGCTGACAAGCCTTTATTACTCTCATTCATTATCTTTCACTTTAAGTTACATAATACTTTTGTTTCATTCATTAACATAACACGTAAAGCCACGGGAAAGATAAACATACATCATAGTAAGTAACATCAACATACACTATAGCATTACTATACAGGGCATCATCATACATACATAACATACATCATGCATAAACATGCAACATCATCATGCCCAACATGCCCTCTAAGATCCCAACTGTCATCTTACGTGTACTTACGGGAACTTTCTCGTCAAAACTTACATCTGCACTTTCCCCCGAAAGTCAGTACTTTAACTATGTTCGTCCTCGGGTACAACAACCCTATTTGGGCGTTTGGGCACCCTTCAGTCGCATGGGCTCCATGCGACTGAACACCATGCGATTGGACCTATGCGGATGAACACCTATACGAATGTACACCCAATCGTGCGAATGGACTCTCAATCATGCGAATGAACACTATGTGAATGTACCTCATGCGATTGGACCTCATGCGAATGAGCACCTATGCGACTGGGCCCTCAGTCGCATGACTCCCCATGCGACTGGACCCCCAGTTGTGTGACTGAACCTCAATCGTGCGACTGAACCCCAATCGCCCTCCAGTCGGCCGTATGGCCTCCAGTCGGTCGCCCAGGGCTAACTGGTGCAGAATGCAGTTATCCCGATCCTAATCTGCCATTTTTGACCTCCAAGCTCATCCAAACCCATTCTAAGACCAATTCAACCATCCTAAACATTAGGAATGCATACTATGACACCATTCAAGCACACACAAGCCTGAAATCACACTACAAACGCACCACACGCAATCACACCCAAATGGGTCAAACACACACGCATACAAAAACGGGTTTACTATGTGTTCCAGCCCCAAATCAGGTGAAAACGAGTAAAATAGGGGTCCTAGAACTCACACAAACTACAAGAAGAAGAAGAGCTTCGTGTTGACTCGCTATTCGATGATTTTCGTGCTCGGATCCACCCGAACAAACCCCTTTTTCTCTCTTTTCTCTCTTCTTTCCTTCTTCTTCTCTTTCGGATAGGTTTTCTCAAGAGTGGGGAGGATGTGGCTGCCCTCCCACTCTTAATACCCCTTTTTTACGAAATTTCTCCCGTTTTGACACGTTTGGTCCCCCGACTTTAGACTTTATTTCTTTTTCCTCTTTCATCGGTTTAGAAGAAAATATCCGGGTGTTACAAGTCCACCCCCCCCTTATATAGGTTTCGTCCCGGAAACCTATTAATCCTCGAACAAACGTGGGTAATGCTATCTCATTTCCTCTTCAGTCTCCCACGTTGACTCGGATCACTTCCTGTGCTTCCACTGTACACGCAAAAGAGGAACCACTTTATTTCTCAGCCTCTTCTCTTTTCGATCGATGATTGCCACTGGTTGCTCTACATAATTGAGCCGTTCGTCTACTTCGATATCCTCCAGTGGGACAATCATATCCTCATCTGCCAAACACTTCCTTAGATGAGATACATGGAATGTCGGTTGAATTCCACTTAACTCATCTGGTAACTCCAGTCTATAGGCCACCTCTCCCACTCGAGCAATGATTCGGAAAGGGCCTATGTACCTCAGGCTCAACTTACCCTGCTTTCTGAACTAAATGATACCCTTCCAAGGTGAGACCTTCAACATAACCTGGTCACCCACCTGGAACTCAATCGGTCTGCGTCGCTTATCAGCATACGACTTCTGTCTATCTTTGGCTGCCTTCATGAAGGCCTTGATCTTTTAAAGCTTTTCAGTCGTAGCCTCGATCACCTCAACGCTCCCTAACTCTTTATGACCAATATCACCCCAACATACGAGTGTCCTGCATCTCCTACTATATAGCATCTCATAAGGTGGCATACCAATGCTGGCATGATAGCTATTGTTGTATGAGAATTCAGCTAACGGTAAGTGGTCATCCCAACTTCCCCCAAAATCAATAACACATGCCCGAAGCATGTCCTCCAATGTCTGAATGGTCCTTTCTGACTGACCATCAGTCTGGGGATGATAAGTCGTTCTAATGTGTAACCTCGTCCCCATCGCGTCGTGGAATTTCTTCCAGAATTTGGATATAAACCGGGTGTCACGATCAGACACAATAGACACCGGCACACCGTGACGAGTCACAATCTCCTTTATGAAAAGATCCGCCAACCTCTCGGATGAATATGTCTCATGCATCGGTAGGAAGTGAGCAATCTTCGTCAGGCAGTCAACAATCATCCATATAGCATCATACCCTTTCGGAGTACGCGGCAGCTTCGTAATAAAATCCATGGTGATGTGCTCCCACTTCCATTCCAGTATATCCAAAGGTTGAATCTTTCTATACGGCTTTTGATGTTCGGCCTTCACTTGCAAACAAGTAAGGCAGTTACTCATATACTCCACCACGTCACGCTTCATACCCGGCCACCAATAATCCTTCTTCATATCTTGGTACATCTTTATAGCCCCAGGATGAATAGGGTATCGAGTTTTATGAGCTTCATCCATCATGTTCACCCGTAGATCCCCAAGACGAGGAATCCACATTAGTCCAAACCGGGTTCTAACACCAAATGTGTTTTCACCCAACTCCGCGACCAGACCTCTCATTCTTTTGGAGTTAAGATGATATTCTTTTAATGCCCCATCTTGAAAGTCTTCGACTTGCTTCATCACATCAGAGGTCATAATCAACTGGTACGCTTTCACCCGAATCGGCTCGGGCCTTTCCTTTCGGCTAAGGGCATCCGCCTCCACATTGGCTTTGCCCGGATGGTAATGGATCTCACAATCATAATCTTTGATGAGCTCCAACCATCTTCCCTACTTCATGTTCAAGTCTTTCTATTCGAAGAAATACCTCAAGCTCTTGTGGTCAGTGAAAATGGTGCACTTTGTCCCGTAGAGATAGTGCCTCCAAATCTTTAGTGCAAAGACCACGTCTGCTAGCTCCAAGTCATGAGTAGGATAGTTAACCTCATGAACCTTCAACTGTCAGGATGCATAGGCTATAACCCTTCCTCTCTGCATTAACACACACCACCCCAATCCCGAGTAGGAAGCATCAGAATAAACCACCAGATCCTCACTTCCATTGGGTAATGACAATACAGGAGCTTGGGTCAACCTCGCCTTCAATTCCTCAAATGCCTTCTCCTGAGCTTGACCCCACACAAACTTTACATCCTTACGAGTCAACTTGGTTAGTGGAGTAGCGATCTTGGAAAAGTCTTTGATAAATCTTCGGTGGTAACCCGCCAAACCCAAGAAACTGCGAATCTCGCATGGCGTCTTTGGAGACTTCCATTGCGTCACCGCTTCCACCATAATCCACTCCGGATTCACCACGTGACCCAAGAACTGAACTTCGCGCAACCAGAACGCACACTTAGAGAACTTGGCATACAACTTCTCCCTTCTCAGCGTCTCCAACACCTCTCGAATGTGACAGGCATGCTCTATCTCGCTCTTTGAATAAACCAGGATATCATCAATAAACACGATCACTGACTTATCCAATATCGGCCGACACACTCGATTCATCAGATCCATAAAAGCAGTTGGCGCATTGGTCAAACCGAAAGACATGACAAGAAACTCGTAATGACCGTAGCGCGTGCGAAAAGCTGTCTTAGGAACATCTTGCTCTTTCACCTTTAGCTGATGGTAGCCAGATCGAAGGTCGATCCTTGAAAACCAACTAGCACCTTGAAGCTAATCGAACAAATCATCAATCCTGGGTAATGGGTACCGATTCTTCACCGTCAACTTGTTCAGCTCACGGTAGTCTATACACATCCTCATACTACCGTCTTTCTTCTTTACTAATAAGACCGGAGCACCCCATGAAGAGATACTCGTTCTAATAAACCCTTTGACAAGCAGCTCTTGCAACTGCTCCATCAACTCTTTCATCTCCGTCGGGGCCAACCTATACGGTGCCTTGGCAACGGGTTGAGCACCCGGTATCAGATCAATCTGAAACTCGATCTTTCGGTCAGGTGGCACTTCTGACAAGTCTTCAGGAAACACATCTGGAAAGTCACACATACCGGTATATCGGATAGTTGTGGTGTTGGCGTTTCTACATCCTTTACATAACACAAGTAGGCGCTACATCCACGCCTCATACACTTTCCCACCACCGCCATTTAGACCACTTTCAGGATCGTCATGACCCGATCCCCATAAACAGTTACCGAACTCACGTCAGGCGCTATCAAACAAATCATTTTCCTATGACACACTATATTCGCCTTGAAGTCCGCCAACCAATCCATCCTAAGGACCAAATCGAAACCACCTAGGGTCATAACAAACGATCTAACAGGAAACTTATGATCTTCTAATTCCACATCACAACCCTCTATCATCACTGAAATCCTGGTAGAATTATCTATGGCAGTTTCTACATCAAAGGGCGTGTCATCCTGTCTACTACTAACAGGCAGTTTAGCACAGAAAGCAGCAGAAATAAAACTTCTACTGGCACCAGAATCAAATAACACAGAAGCTAAAGTTTGGTTCACCATAAACGTACCGGACACAACATCAGGGTCCGTTCTAGCCTCCTCCTGTGTCATGGTGAATGCCCTGGTGCTCGCTCTCGGTCCTTCTCTTCCCGTCTTCTTCACTCCGGAACCCTCAGCCCTAGGCTTCTTACACTCATTAGTCACGTGGCCCTCCATGCCACAGTTAAAGCATCGGACTACACGACAGTCCCTGGCTATATGCCCCAGCTTCCCACATCTGAAGCACACGTTCAACCCCAGTCTGCATTCCCCACTATGCTCTCTCCCACACTTACCGCACTTCTTCATACCCGCACTCGACGTGACCACACTGCGGTCATCCACCTGTGCCTTCTTGTTACTCGTCGAGGCATTACCCCGATCGAACCTCTTCCCATTCCAGTTTCGATCACCACCACCATTCCTATTACCTTCAGCCACCACCACTACATCCCTTTCATCATACAGTCTTCCCGCCAAGTCCACCACCGACCTAAACATGCTCGGTCGGGCAGCGATCATATGCCTGCGAATATCCGCTGGCAAACCTTGAATATACCTCTTGATCTTTCGCGATAGAGGTGTCACCTGATCCGGAACCAGCCATGCCATTTCGTTGAATTTGGTGGTGTACTGCAGATGTGTCATCGTCCCCGCCTCCAACTGCAGGAACTCCCTTTCAACTTTATCCATTTCTTAATGAGGACAGAACTCCTCAATAACCAACTTCTTCAGTTCAGGCCATCTCATCCTCCTAATGGCCCTGCTACCCTCTTCCTGGACTAGGTTGTCCCACCAGCATAAAGCCGAGTCCAGAAAAGAATGGTCAGCAAACTTCACCTTTTGGTCCTCCCGGCACTCGCTGATATTCAGAACAGCTTCCATATCCCTCACCCATTGGTGAGCAGCAGCACAAGTGCCATTTCCATCAAAAGTAGGGGGCTTGCACCTTTGAAATGCCCCGTAGTTACAGCCTCGTGCTGACTCCTGCACAGGCTCCTCCTCCTCCTCCGCATTATCATAGGGAATCGTCTCAGTCTCCGATTGCTCCCGACCTCCCAAGGACCGGTTCCTCTATTGTCTTTCCCCTTCCCGTACAGCCTTTATCACTTTGGTCACCACAGACGGTAAGATCGTCTGCATGACGTGATGCACCTCTTCAACCACCACCTCTTTCACTGAGGCCCTCAAATTTGCACTCTCATCACCACCGTCCAGATGAGGGGTCTCGGATCCCTCAGCAACCACCTTCTCAACTCTTGGTCTGGCTCTATTGGGCTGCGATGCAGCACCAAGTCCACCACTTGAGGCTTTGGATGATCTACCACCGGCCATCCTCTATCACACACTAAAAGATTCAAACACCAACACGGTCATTCAAGGGAACAGCTCAGTTTACGTCAAGTATAGTAAGTCCCTAATTACAGTGGCCAGTTGTGATCAGCCACTTAATTTACTCTTCGTACCCCGAGCATTACCTGTCCTGACTACATCAATATCTAAATCTACCAGCAACACATAAACACATAACATGCGTACATAATACCGGTTAATATTAAGGAAATACCTGATGGCACGCATCTACTCTGATTGGCATCCCTTCCCTTTCCGTCCCATTCTCAGTTTAAGTTAAGGTTTATTTTGAAAATTTACCCATTTCACTTAAACTTTGACTCTGATACCAACTTGTAAGGCCCCGTTCCCGGAACGCTTACAGCTGGTCATCATCGCACTTAAAACACATCATGGAAATTGTGAAGTAACTTTTCATTTTACTATAAATGTTTTTGCAAGTTAATACAACGCTAATCAATTACAAAATATATATTGTTGCATTACATCACAAAAGCATTATACAAAAGAATGCCATCCAAAAGAACCGAGTAGCCGCCCCGTGCCATCCTCAGCAACCTTACCTGCCAACTAGAAACACATAAAAAGTCAGCGTTGCTGAGTCAGTTCTAGTTTTATAATAAAACATACTTTACTTTTATTTAAAAGTGTTTCTTTACTTTAATGCTATCACACATCATACGCACACGTAGATAATATCATTATTATCTTCGTCATTCGTTATCTTTTGCTTTTAAGTAGATCCTTCCCATCTTTACCCTCTTCACGGCACGCAACCATGATTACGGAGGTCGAGTGGCAAGGATCCTGATTCATACTTTATCATTATACTCTTCCGTTCATTACTTTCATTCGTTCATTCTTTAACTTTTATTCATTCATTGTACGTCTTTAACTTTCTTACTCTGTCATCTTTACCTCTGTTCTTTACATCACCCATAAACCTTACATTTCTGTTTCATGGTACTGGACCTAGGCCTATTATAGACCTTCTATATCGGCGCACCGCACCCTCCTGGCCATAGTACCTAAGGTAAAGTTTTAGGTGTACCATTACTATATACAATACCTTTCTATTTCGTAGTGTTGGACCTAGGCCTATCATAGACCTTCTATAACGGTGCATCGCACCTCCTCGCCACAGCACCTAGGGTAGAGTTTAAGTGTACCATTGCCACATGCAATATCCTTCTGTATCGTGGTACTGGACCTAGGCCTATTATAGACCTTCAATATCGGCGCACCGCACCCTCCTGGACACAGTACCTAGGATATGCAGCGATGGTTCTATACAATGGTTAATCCCAGTGTCAGGATTTTACCCTCTTCGTAGCACACAGCCACGATTACTGAGGTTACAAGACAAGGATTCCATTTCGAGTCTGTTGCGACAACAAGGTCGCTCACCTCCTTTATTTGCTTACAAACCTTTATTACTCTAACTCATTATTAATGCATGCATTCATTCATCATGTTCCTCTTTCATTATCTTTCACTTTACATTACATAATAGTTTTGTTTCATTCATTAACATAACACGTAAAGCCACGGGAAAGATAAACATACATCATAGTAAGGAACATCAACATACACTATAGCATTACTATACCGGGCATCATCATACATACATAACATACATCATGCATAAACATGCAACATCATCATGCCCAACATGCCCTCTAAGATCCCAACTGTCATCTTACGTGTACTTACGGGAACTTTCTCGTCAAAACTTACGTCTGCACTTTCCCCCGAAAGTCAGTACTTTAACTATGTTCGTCCTCGGGTACAACAGCCCTATTTGGGCGTATGGGCACCCTTCAGTCGCATGGTCTCCATGCGACTGAACACCATGTGATTGGACCTATGCGGATGAACACCTATGAGAATGTACACCCAATCGTGCGAATGGACTCTCAATCGTGCGGATGAACACTATGCGAATGGACTTCATGTGATTGGACCTCATGCGAATGAGCACCTATGGGACTGGGCTCTCAGTCGCATGACTCCCTATGCGACTGGACCCCCAGTTGTGCGACTGAACCTTGATCGTGCGACTGAACCCCAATCACCCTCCAGTCGGCCGTATGGCCTCCAGTCGGTCGCCCAGCCCTAACTGGTGCAGAATGCAGTTATCCCGAACCCAATCTGCCATTTTCGACCTCCAAGCTTATCCAAACCCATTCTAAGCCCAATTCAACCATCCTAAACCTTAGGAATGCATACTATGACACCATTCAAGCACACACAAACCCGAAATCACACTCCAAACGCACCACACGCAATCACACCCAAATGGGTCAAACACACACGCATACAAAAACGGGTTTACTATGTGTTCCAGCCCCAAATCAGTTGAAAACGAGTAAAATATGATAGGATCAAATGCATCAATCTGTAATGATTTATGTATACAATTCAAACAAACACAAACAATTGTAATCAAATCAAGCACATATCAACAAAATTCATAATTTCATTGATATAGCAAAGACAATTACAAGAGTAAGAAAGCAGTTCATACAAAATCTCCCAATTCTACTCTAGTCTAAGCTATTTATACTATCAATAAACTAAAGACTATCTATTTACAATTCTAGTCCCTATATTATGACAAAATTGTAAAAGTGTTGGTACACATGTCCCTGGTTCTAGTCTAGTGAAATCAAATGTAATAGACTTCTATCTTGTAATACGTATGTAAGGTTTAATCATTGTAATGAAAACTCTTCAATGAATGTATGCTTGATTGCGTAATGTCATATCTACTATTATTGTTGGTTGTTATACTCATAATATGACCATGTTATATAGGTTTACAGTTGTGAGACACATTTCTGAATCATTAAAGGTTCAAGAATGTGTTTGACTAAGAATCTTATTCATACGCACGACTGAACCATGCGAATGGTTCAATCGCAAGGTTGAACTAGGAGATTGAGTCAATCGCACGGTTGAGTCATCAGACTAACTCAAGCGTACGAATGAATCAATCGTATTACTCAATCGCACGACTGACCCAGTCGCAAGGCTCAGTCGCACGAATGAGATCTGTAACCTATAAATACCACTTAATTCATGGAAAAACAAAAGACTTCGAATATTCATAACCCTAGTCGACCCAGAGCGCCCTGTTCATCTATTCCAACTTCACAGAACGTCCTAGATCATTCCTAATCCATTCTTAACGTTTTCTAATCGTTAGGATTGATCTTGATTTCGTTCTCCCTGATTGGATCGCCAATAAAATAGGATTCCGCACTATTTGATCTGGTATAACTTAGAATGAGTTAGTACTCTGTACGTACACGGTCCTAACAAGTGGTATCAGAGCCAGGTTCTTGATTCTTCGTTGATTCAATCGTTTTTTGTGAAAAAGTCTACGTTTTACGCGAAAAGATCCAATCTTTCTGCTAAAAATCGAGTCTTTACGTGTGCATGTTCTGAAAAATCAGTGTTTTTCGAGTTTCAGCCGTCTAGGGTGCAAAAACTTGCATTCTAGGTCAAAGTTTGCGAAAAATCTCGTTTTTAGCTGACCCCAGTCACACGATTATCTCAATCATACGACTGAACCCAGTCGCCCAGTTCAGTCGCCCGATTGAGTCAGTCGTATAGCCAGTCGCCCGATTGAGTCAATCGTCAACTCCAGTCACCCAGCTTCAGTCAGTCGCCTTGTCCATTCGCCCGATAGTGTTCAATTGCACGATTGTAGCTCAGTCGCCTGTTCAATCGCACGGTTGAGTTCAATCGCATCCCAGTCGTACATCCCAATCGCATTAGCAGTTTAATTCACAAGTTAAATTAATAAAAGAATGGACTCAGAAAATTATGCCATGTCAGCTGGAAAGGACTCGAGGATACAGAACTTGTTGTTACTGGAGAATGAGATAGGAAACCATAACAAGCCACCCAAACTATTGACTATAGAGGACTTTCCACAATGGAGACAACGTTTTGAGATTTATCTTAATGGCGTGGATACTAACTTATGGAACTCTATTGAGGTTGGTTATAAAATACCCGTGGGAGCTGATGGTGTTCCTTTGACTTTGAGTGGACTCACCGATACACAGAAGGTTGCCTACAATGTAGAGAAGAAGGCCTATGCTATTTTGACTCAGTCCATACCCAAGCCCATTTTTCACCAATACTCAGAGCACAAGCAAAGTAAAAAACTAATGGAAGTTCTTGAGAAGAGGTATGATGGAAATTCTAATTTAAAGGCACTAAAAGGTAAAGCGTTGAAGAAGGAGTTTGATAACTTCTCAGCAATTGGAAATGAAAGCTTGGATGAAATCATCGATCGTTTCTATCATCTGATGAGTGAACTTCACACTCATGGTGTTAAGACGTCAATGGAAGACAAAGTTTTAAGCTTGGCAGATGGTCTACCTGAAAAGTGGGATTCATTCATTTCCACTCTGCGATACAACTCAGTTTTAGAAACCTTGGATATAAATGACTTTATTCTAAAACTGAGAGAGGAAGAAGTGTGACACAAGTACAAGGCAAAGAAGGGTTCTTATGCTCAAGACCTCTCACTCTACAATGTCACTCCTACTTCCACCCCTGCTGCAAAGTCTTCCGGTGCTCCTCTGCAAACAGCCTTTGTGTCCAATGCATCTCCAATTGCTGAACAAGGCTCATCATCTGCAAATGAGTCTCATGGTGCATCTGGAGTTATTCAAAGTCCCATTGTTACTCAGTCTGCAAAGTTGATGACAGAAAATCTGGGAAAAGTAACAGTGGAGGTTGCTAAAGAGCACATGGATCTACTTGCTGCTGTTGTGCATTCTTATGATGGTTTGGTGGCGGGCAAGATTGGTAATTGCCACCTTGCTGATGAAGATTACGAGCAAGTAGATGAGAATGAGCTGGAAAGAATGGACATTATGTGGGCTCTTGCAAGTGCTGTCCGAAGAGCCAAGAAATTTGTGAAGAAAACAGGGCAAAATCTCGTGGCTACTAAAGATACAACCTTTGGTTTTGACAAGTCTAAAGTCACGTGCTTCAATTGTGGAGAAAAGGGCCACTTTAAAAGGGAGTGTTCGAAGCCCAAGAAGACTTGGAACGGGAATCCATTTTCCTCGTTCAACAGGCAAGATAAAGACAAGAAACCAACATCCACGGGAAGTGATTCTAAAGCTATGGTAGCACAAGGAGATGAAGGACAAGACTGGTCCTTTCGATTCGTGTCTGATGAAGCTAACATAGCGTCTGTGGAGGACTTGAATGAAGACTCAGCAAGTGAAGGGGAAAGCTCAGCTGAGGTTGATACTGCTGATTTGGAAGAGACGTTTGATGCTGTTGATGAAATTGTCCAGAATGAGTTGAATTCGAATCTGAAGCTCGACCTATGTCTCAGAATGCTTTCATGGCTGGCACGTCGACATCTACACAGGTACAATCTAAAGATGAATTATTTGATAAACATGCTTGTGTTGAATGTGATAAATTTAGGGAAAGCATTGATCTAAAATTTGCTAGGTTGTTAGAACACAACGATAACTTAGTAAATGACTTAAAACTGTGCTCAGAAGCTAATCGTGTCTTAAAACAAAATGAGAGTCGTTATAAGGAGAAGTTAGATGCGTTGCAGAAGCAACTAAAGGAAATTGAAGTTGTTGCATTTAACCAAGAAAATGACATTAAATACTACTTAAAGACCATTGAGGAGACTAAAAAGGACAGAGCGGTTTTACAAGTAGAAAATGAGTCTTTGAAACAAAAACTACATAGTTTAGCGAGTTCTTCGTACATTTTCAAAAACTTGGTTAAAGAACGCAACAATGGGGAGGGATTGGGTTACAAGGTAGTTCCACCACCACATGAGATCCTTTTGAACACAAAACAACGTCTAATTAATAGCAACCAAATTAAGGATCATGTGGTGACAACTCCTCTGGTTCGTGATCCGGACACAGCAGTTAAGCCTGCTTCTCCGGATGATGATCAGAAAACCTCAGCATCAAGAAATGTCAATGCTGAGAAACGGGTGGAAGCAAATGTTCAAACATCTCTTGGTTTGGAGTCAAAATCAAATTTAACACAAACCAAGATATCTAAAACCACTCAAGTTAAATCAGTTAAAAGGGATAATATTCAACCTCCAAGACAAATTAATCAAAACATTAAATAAGTTAAGTTTGTTAAAGAGGGTAAATGTCCAAAGACTAAGACCAAAAGGCCCATTCCTGAGGTTTACTCCCCACCCCAAAAGAGATCTCCTAGCCCTGATGAATGGGAATCCTGTTATACTTGTGGTCAGCGCGGTCATATTTCGACTAACTGTCCTCGCTATCAGACACCAAGAACTATGGTTGAGCTACACGACAAAGTCAAAATAGATTCAAAACAGCGTTCTAAGACTCCAGTTAGATCGAAAACCCCTATTAGGTCTAAAACACCTTCTAGGTCTTTTTCGTCTCCACCTCGCTAAAGGCAAAACAGACAAGTCCCCGACAAGTCCATGATGCCAGAGGTAAAACCTGTTTCTGAATCTAAACCATATGCTCAAACCGTAAATCAGTCTAAGGTTTACCACAAACAATCTTGTCACAGGGATGGTTTATGGAAAGCCAAGACAGCTGGTGTGTCTGAAAGCAAGGATAATCTGAAAGTTGAAATTCCATCCACTGATAAAGGACAGTGGGTCGAATTCATGATGGTTGATTCCTCTAGGAAACCCAAGCCAGTCAAGGCTTGGGTCCCCCTCCTTAACTGATGATTTTCTCATATGTGCAGGTTGTCCGCTATAGTGCGTCTACAAATACATGGATTGTAGATAGCGGAGCTTCCAGGCACATGACGGGAAACAAGTCTCTCCTTTTCAATGTCAAACAAATTAAAGGGGGACACGTTTCCTTTGCTGGTAACAAAGGAGGATACATTACTGCTCAAGGTGAAGTAGGTAATGAGAAGGTAAAGTTTGATAAAGTAAATTTTGTTCAACAACTAGAAAACAATTTACTTTCAGTGTCTCAGATATGTGACAAGGGCTTCAAAGTTATGTTTGATAACCGAAAATGTTACATACTGAAAAAGGAGATGGAGATTCCAGAGAAGCAGGTTTTGATGTCTGCATCCAGGTACAATGATTTATATGTATTGGATATGTCTAATGTTTCTACCTCTGAGTCTACAGCTCAATGTTTTCTATCAAAAGCGACAGAGAAGGAATCCATCTCATGGCACAGAAGGATGGGACACATCAATCACAGGAAGATGAACCATCTGATTCACAACAACCTAGTTGAAGGAGTTACAGTCAAGAACTTCCAACTTCCTGATTTTTGTGTCTCATGCAAGAAGGGAAAGCAGACCAGGAAATCTTACAAGACCAAGCACGTCAACTCAATTGAGATGCCTCTGGAGTTACTACACATGGATCTCTTTGGTCCAGTCAACACAAAGAGTATAGCAGGGGACTGGTACTGCTTTGTAGTCACAGATGACTACTCAAGATTCACCTGGGTGATGTTTCTGAAAGCTAAATCAGAAACGTTTGAATCATTCAAGGTGCTCGTCATGACTTTGGAGTCACTCTACAACCTGAAGGTGAGGAAAATCCGTTCTGACAATGGCACAGAGTTCAAAAATCAGTGGATGGATGCTTTCTGCAAGGAAAGGGAATTGTTCATCAGTTCACTTCCGCATACACGCCACAGATGAATGGAGTTTCAGAACGAAAGAATCGGAGCTTAATTGAGATTGCGCGAACCATGTTAGCTGATTCAAAGCTCCCAGTTCAGTTCTGGAATGAGGCGGTTGCAAATGCCTGCTACACGCTTAATCGTGTGTTAGTAGTCAAAAGGCATGGCAAGACTTGTTATGAGCTACTTCAGAAGAGAAAGCCAAATTTGGAGTATCTGGAACCATTTGGAGCTCCATGTACATTGCTGAAGAAGACTCAGGATGACAAGTTCAGCGAGAAAGCTGATCAAGGAATATTCTTAGGATACAGCATCCCAGACAAGCGAGTTTACAATAACTCGACAGGTCAGGTAGAGGTGTGGTGCAACGTGGATGTTCAGAGATACATCACCCCTCCTGGTGGAAAAGGTCCATCATCATTCTTCGATTATGATGGCTTTTTCAAATCCTTCAATCTTCCAAAATTTGATTCAGAGGATGAGGTTGCTACCCAGATGATGTATGATGTTCTTAACTCACCGAATCTGGATTCAAGCAACATCACACCTACTGATGGTGCCTCAAGTTCCTCAACTCCTACTCATGACGAGAGTGATGATTCATCAGGTGATGAAGAAGCAGCTGATTCTAACCCTGCGCATACAGCTAATCAACAAAGTGAGTCATCAGCTGCTGAACCAGCTGTGGGAATCCGGATACTGAACCAGTAGTCACCAATCTGGATTCTGAGGTTGTGGTTCCTACCACACCAGTGACTAGATACAGTGTGAATCATCCCCCCACGTCTATCATTGGGGACATTCAATCCGGTGTGCAGACAAGAAATCAGCTGTACTCTACTGATTATGCTGCAGTCATGGAGAAGGGTTATGTCAATGACGGGGCTTTCTCATGTTTTGTTTCACAAATCGAGCCTAAATATGTCTGTGACGCCCTGAAAGATGAGGCCTGGGTCAATGCCATGCAAGAAGAGCTACTCCAGTTCAAGAAACTTGGAGTCTGGACACTAGTTGACAGGCCGAAAGGAGTCAAGGTAATTGGTACCAAATGGGTACTAAAGTGCAAGAAGGATGACCAGGGGTTGTTATCAGAAACAAGGCACGGTTGGTTGTTCAAGGCTTCAGACAAGTCGAAGGAATCGACTACAATGAAGTCTTTGCTCCCGTAGCTAGAATGGAAGCTATTCGTATCTTTCTAGCCTACGCCTCTTACATGAAGATCAAAGTTTATCAACTAGATGTTAAGAGTGCATTCTTGCATGGGGAAATCCGGGAAGAGGTATATGTCAGTCAACCCGAAGGATTCGAAGATCCTTATCATCGGGACAGAGTCTACAAGTTAGACAAGGCTCTGTATGGGCTACATCAGGCTCCTCGAGCTTGGTATGAAAAGCTCTCCACTCATTTGTTGAAACATGGTTTTCGCAGGGGTGTGATTGACTGTACATTGTTCATCAAAGAAAAGGATGGTGACTTGCTTATGGTGCAGATCTATGTGGATGACATCATCTTTGGGTCTAGAAATGAAGCTTTGTGCAAAGAGTTCGAATCTGTGATGAAGGCAGAGTTTGAAATGAGTGCAATGGGAGAAATGAAGTTCTTCCTAGGATTACAGGTGGATCAAACACCAACCGGCATTTTCTTACATCAGTCCAAGTATGTCGGCGATATTCTAAGTCGCTTTGACATGGAAAATGTGTCTGCTGCCGGTACCCCTCTCGCCACAAATCATGATGTGGCTCCTGATGAGAATGGGGATTTGGTGGATGCCACTATGTATCGTGGGATGATCGGATCTCTCATGTATCTTACTGCCTCGCGTCCAGATATCATGTATGCCACATGTTTATGTTCTAGATATCAAGCGAAGCCAAAAGTGAATCATTTGATTGGGGTGAAAAGGATTTTTCGTTATCTGAAGGGTACTCCAACACTGGGATTGTGGTATCCTCATGATGATGACTTCGAGCTTACTGCTTACAGCGATTCAGATTATGGTGGCTGCAAGATGAATTTCAAGTCTACATCAGCAGGGTGTCAGTTCTTTGGAAGACGGTTAGTCATGTGGCAATGCAAAAAGCAGACCTCAGTTGCTCTATCAACCTGTGAAGCTGAATATGTTGCTGCTGCAAGTTGCTGCTCTCAGATCATCGGGATTCAACAGCAAATGCGAGACTACGATTTGAAATTTTCTAACACTCCTATTTATGTTGATAATTCTGCTACCATAGCCGTCACAAAAAATCCTGTTCAACACCCAAAAACAAAACACATCGGGATTAAATATCATTTCTTACGCGATTGCTATGAAAAACAATTAATTGATGTGATTAAAATTAACACAGATTTTCAGCGCGCTGACCTTTACACCAAACCGTTTGATAAACCAAGATTTTTATATCTGCTAGAGGTCAACGGCGTTAAAAAGAAAAGTGATGTGATTGCTGAAGAAGCAGATACATAGTCCGACTCGTGTCTATTTGTTTATTTCCTTTTTCTTTCATTTTATTTTATTTTTTAATTCCCATGTCGTATAAAATCCAAAACACAAAAAGATTTTTTGTTTTAGAATTTTAGGGGGAGATTAGGTTTAATTCAGTATTTATTTACTTACTTAAGAAAAAAATAATAAAAAAAGGGGAAGGTGAGTAAAGCTGAAAAGGCAAAGACAACAAAACAGGAAATGTGACTCGACAAAATGGAAGATGATAGTACACAGGCATCGAGTTATTTGGAACAACAAAATGAGTTTGAGATCAAAAATGTTAATTAATTTACTGAAAATGTAAAACATCAGAGAAGTCTAAGTCTAACAAAATGGGAAAATGATAGTACGTTTGATTGTTACTGTAATTACACGGAGAAAGTTGATCTAGGGAGGTGCTAGTTCATTATATGATGTGTCAGTAGATTCAACATAATAGACAAGTAGACTTCATTGGTAAACTTAATCTAAACTAAAAGGTTCAATCAACTGTGGGTTCCCATCTTATCACTGGTTAACACAATCAGTTCTTCCGATAAGGGATAACAAGCAAATAAATGCAACCAAAGGTGTGCAAATGACCACAAAAAGAGCAAAAGCACGAAAAAAATGAATACTAGCGTAATCAACCTGATAACTTATGTTGTTGGTGCGCTATGTGCAAAAGAAAATAAGAAATGCTCTAACAAGGAGATAGGTTGTGTGCCTCTCTGCTGTGCGATGGCACTGACCTGAGGATAAGCATAACCTATATATTCTAGACTTCATTGTTGTTTGCCGCCTCTCTGCTGTGCGATGGCACTGACCTGAGGATTGGCTTCTCTTTGAAAGATCTAAGAATAGTCTCTTCTTGCAAAAATACATAAAGACCGCTCGAAAGTTCTTTAAGGAATGCTGATTACCATATAAGTGTGGGATACACAAATGTTGTTTGAAATAATATAACTTAATACATTACCAATGTATGTCAAAAGTCTGTGTATGAATTTAAGTGGACAAGTATACTGACAATCGTCTTGAAAGCACCGACTGAAGTTGACAATCAAAGTGTGTTACGTATCATATCAAACATGATTCCCAGTTAGTACTTAGAAGTCTTAGATCAAAACAAACTGTAATATGCTATCATGAAAAGTGAAATCTGCTCAAAATGTTCCAAGTAATGGTGTATATGCCTGTCTGATTCCAATTGAGTCTGTTCCTGATATAATGTCAATGCTAATAGGCTACACAAACCTGCCCTAACAAAAATCACAAAAAGTTGTTCATTCTTTTCTTAGTTTAATATTTTTAAGTTTGTTAGTATTAGTGTGTCAATGTCGGACTGTGTGTATGGTTATCTGTTCATGTCACTAAATGAGCTTAATGTTTATTAAAATTGTTTCTGAAAGGATAAAATATCACATCTGAGGTGATAAGTTGGTTTAAATGGATCACGTCTGAGGTGATCAGGTGATTAAATGGATCACGTCTGAGGTGATTAGGTGGTTAAATGGATCATGTCTAAGATGATCAATTGCACATAATTTCTTATCAATTGTATAAGGAAAACTACGTGTCGGCAAACGAAATAACTAAGATGACACAAGTTTAGCCAATCGCACTACTTCATCATGAGTATGCTCAGTCATACGAATAGGCTATACGATTGAACCCAATCGTAAGATTGGACCATGCGAATGAGCCCAATCGGACGATTGAAAGTGACCGACTAGGTCAAACGTGCGAATGGAGGTCAGTTGATCGAAAGGACCATGCGAATGAGTGAATCGTACGACCCAGTTTCAATCGCACGAATGAATCATGCGATTAGTCTCGGTCGTATGTCTTGATTTTGAATCGGCCGAATGAGCAGAGCGAATGAGTCCAGTCGGCCGATTGAACTGAGTCTGGCTATAAATAGCCCCCTTAGTCGATCGCACAAACTCATTCGCCCTAATTCTCAATAGTGTGCCGTTACGTTGCCCGATTTTCTATTGACCCCTAAAACCTTAATATATTCGATTTCTGACGATTTGGAGTTGTTTCACAGGTACGTTGCGGCAAAATGACATCATGAAGTGTGAAATCTGACTCAAAATCAGATCATTGGTGCCCGAACTTTGAACCGAAACAAAAATCAACCAATAGACTGCCTTAAACACTTAACATGTTAAAACAAATGATTTAAGTAGTCTAAGTACATGATTGCGAGTCTAGCAAGCCTGATCTTAACGTCTAATTTGTAAAAATGATAAATCTGAGTTTGAAATGGAATAGGTTTCTACGATGCGACTGGTCTCCCTGATGAACTTCAATCGCACGATTGAACGGGGCGACTCACTCAATCATACGAATGAAGAATACGAATGGGTTGATTGTGTCATACGACTGGACTCCAGAATGAATCTCAATCGCACGATTGAAAGGGACGATTCATCCAGTCGACCGAATGAAACATACGAATGGATTCATTCGGTCGACCGAGTCAATCGCAGGTTCAGTCTCACAAGTCAACTAAATCGCATGACTCATCATCCGAATGAAAGTCGGTCTCATACATGATCAACCAAATTGAAGTTCAGTCGCATATATGTCCAACCGACTGAACCCAGTCGGTTAGTTCAATCGCACGATTGAATCAGTCTGTTTTCCAAATTAGTCAAACTCTGTTTTTCAAGTTTATGACGTACGTTTGCTATTGATTACAGGAATATGGCTAACAGGTGGACTATAAATCCAAAGCACAACATCTGTGCTAACTTGGATTCCACCTCAAGGAATGGAGGAGACTTTTCGGGGATTATAGACTTTTTGAGGAGATCTAGGATTTACCGAGCTATTTCCACACCCTGTACACCGTATCAGTCAGTACATCAGGCATTTTGGGAAGGTGCTACAGTGGACAGATCAGCTGAGCCCTACTGCATACGAAGTTCTATCTTCGGTAGGGAGATTGAGATACGTGCTGCTGACATCAGGAGAGTCTTAGGGTTTGATGATGATGAGTCTCACCCACTCAAGATCCACCCGCTTACTGTACGTGGATGCTTCTTGAGGATAGGGTACTGTGGGGATATCACTTCAGGTGTGCTAAACAAGAGCAACCTGAGCCCCCCGTACAAGTACTTGGCGCACGTCATCCTGAAGTGCATTGCTTCGCGGAGGGGTGGTTTCGATGACTTATCGGACCAAATTCAGAATGCGTATGTTGCATTGGTCCTCAACCACCCTTTCAGCTTCTCCAACATGATATTTACATACCTGATTGAGAATCTCGAAGCTAAGGGGAAGGAGGGGTTTTGTATGTACCCCAGATTCTTACAGCTTATCTTCTATGAGAAACTGCCCGACCTCCCAAAGGACAAGAGCGATGCTGTGCCTCTTGAGATCATGGATGACACCACCTTGGGAAGGATGAAGGTGTATAGAGGCAAGCAAGTGAAGCCTGCTATAAAGAGACTGATTGGGCATCTGGCCCGGGCTGATTATGTAGCCCCAGGAAGATGTAGGTGGCGTCATGAGGATAGTGATTCTGATTCTGAGATTATTGCTATACCATTAGATGATTCTGATGATGATGACAGCCAGGATGGCAATGAGATACCCGTTACATCTGGGGGCACCTCCACACATACAGCCCAGCCACCTCCTCATACTGACACTACTACTACTGGGTTTGTACCTCACTTCAGTCCACCTGATGACGACGAGGACGAGAGTGAGGAAGAGGGGTTGACTCGTAGGCATGGCAGCAAGGTAGTTGCCACTGAGAAGGGAATTAAAGTAGTTGGAGGATAGACTGGGACATCGGGGGCTACACAAACAGAATTAGATCCCGCATACTCCCCTGATGCACCCAGTACACAGACTGCTGCCCCGGTGTCTATGGGAAAGAGAAGAAAGACGATGGCAAGACCGCATGGGAAGCGGGGAAAGCGTCTGCGATTCACCACCACCACCTCTACCACAGCTACCCCAGTCACCACATCCACCACATCCACCACATCCCAAACACCCCAAACCACCACCACTACTATACCACCACATCATACTCACATATCTTCCACCACCACCACTGTACCCCCCACTACAGCCATCCCATCTCCTCCCATCTACACTACAGCCACCACTACAACCACCACTCACCAAACCCAACCCTCATTTTCCCCCTCGAGCTCAGTTCTACCACCTGTCTCGGTGGTTGAGCAACTTGCTGCTCTGAATAGCATGGTGCTCCAGCTGCTAGCCTCTGATAAGGCTAAGACAGCTCAGATTCTCCAGCTGCAAGAGCAAAGTTCATCACAAGCAGCTGAGATTGAGAAACTGAGGGAGTTGACCTCTTCGCAAGCCCAGTTGATCACCTCACAGACTGATCAGATCACTGGCTTGCTTTAACACGAGGCTGAGTCGGATGCAAAGATTGAGAAGCTAGAGGCGGCTCATAAGACACTAGTGCTAAAACTGGAAGGCACTCAGAGTGAGCCCCTCAAGATTGGGGAAGGTGATGGTGAGGGTGATGATGATGGTGATGATAGTGATGATGATACTGATGACTCCGATGAGGATGATGATGAAGAGGATGATGATGCAGAAGGTGATGGACATCAAGATAAAGAAGGTGATGATAATGAAGGAGATGCTGCAACTTCACCCTCTGATCGTGCACACGAACAAAGGACGAAGCGAAAGCAAGATCAGAGGGCACCTTCATCCGATCCATCAGCCTCCCAATCTGCTGAAGATCCACCAGAGATACAAGGCAAAGTTCAAGACTAGACGTTTATATATTATTTGAAACTTTGTACTTGAAATTATGTATCCAAGTTCGTTATATATAAAATTTTGTGAATGTAAATCAACTGTGGTTATGTAATCAATGTGTACTTACTTGTCATATATTTGATTGTTTAACAGGATCAACCAAACAAGTCGATGAGCATGATGTTATGCCCCTTCGTCAGATCGAATCCAAGCTGACTATGATTTTTGATCTTCAAGGGATAGTACAACGGTTAGTGGGCTACTCAGCTGAAGAAGGGGAAATTATTCACGACTTGACAGATGAACAGATCGCAGAACTGTTTAGTCTGAATCCTGACGAGCTGGTGAAAGACGCTCCAGAGGTCGACATAGTCAGTGATGATGAACTACAAGACGTCGATGAACTGGAGATTGAGGACATCACTGCTGATGAGTATCCTCAGTATACTAGCGCCGAAGGCGAAGTTCTCCCAGATCTGGGGGAAACTTTTGACAGTAGTATCTTCAACAAGGTTGAAGTGATGACAGCTGCTAAAGCTTCTACAGCCTCAGTTCCTCAGGCAAATGATGCCGATATGGCAGTCAAAAAGGCTGAACGGATTGCCTGCTTTGAGGAAATGAAGAAACAGCGTGTGCCAAACAAGTCAAATGCCTACACCAAGCTCTACAAGGTTAAGAAACATCAGAAGGTGTCAGGCAAGATCATCAGCTGGGCATACTTTGAGGATCTCAAGGTATATGCCGTTAAGAGAGAAAAGGGAATAGAGTATTTCAGATTTCCACATGATTTGAAAACTCTTCCTTGTTTCGAGCTTAATCGTCTAGCCAACTTGAACCTCCTATATGCTGTTCCAGGAAAGATATCAGGATGGTTTGAGCAGGCACTGAAGAAAGAGTATCATACGAGGTGGGTCAACTTTAAACCTCAGCAGCCCAGAAGGTTATTTCACAGGACTGAGGTTGACCCCACCTCAGGAAGACCAAAGGTGGTCTTGAGATGGCACCCTCCGCGCACGATGTCGCGTATTCCATTGAGGGAGATGCCTCAGGACTTTGCACCCCATTTCAAATGGTGGTATTATGACTGGCGAACTGGTGAAGCCGTCATAGTTTTGGAGAAAGAAGGAACGGTCGAGACGATAAGGGTGTTTGATCCGATGTGGCTAACCAACTTGTCTGAGTCTGATGTCTATATCTTATTCAAGTGGCCACTGTTTTTTGATACACAGGATATTGTGCAAGCACTGCAGTTCCAACATGTTATACGTATTTGCTTTGCACTTAATATTCATTCTGGAGTCTCGAGAGAAGAAAGGGTGAAAAGATATGAAGAGTTCAAGAAAGAAGTTAAATCTTAGATAGAACTAGGTCCAAGGGGGAGTTTGTTGGTACACATGTCCCTAGTTTTAGTCTAGTGAAATCAAATGTAATAGACTTCTATCTTGTAATACGTATGTAAGGTTTAATCATTGTAATGAAAACTCTTCAATGAATGTATGCTTGATTGTGTAATGTCATATCTATTATTATTGTTGGTTGTTATACGCATAATATGACCATGTTATATAGGTTTACAGTTGTAAGACACAGTTTTGAATCATTAAAGGTTCAAGAATGTGTTTGACTGAGAATCTTATTCAGTCGCATGACTGAACCATGCGAATGGTTCAATCGCACGGTTGAACTAGGAGATTGAGTCAATCGCACGGTTGAGTCATCAAACTGACTCAAGCTTACGAATGAATCAATCGTATTACTCAATCGCACGAGTGAGCCAGTCGCAAGGCTCAGTCGCACGAATGAGATCTGTAACCTATAAATACCACTTAATTCGTGGAAAAACAAAAGACTTCGAATATTCATAACCCTAGTCGACCCAGAGCGCATTGTTCGTCTATTCCAACTTCACAGAACGTCCTAGATCATTCCTAATCCATTCTTAACGTTTTCTAATCGTTAGGATTGATCTTGATTTCTTAGCAATTGATTTAACACTTATTGGGCCAAATAGATTAGTATGTAACAACTCAAGGGGATTTGAGATGCATTTTTCAATTTTAGGTTTGTGTGGTTTCTTATGTTGTTTTCCCTTTGCACATGCCATACATTTCTCAACCACAGAAAAGTCTTTTAAAGGTAATCCCCTAACGAGATTGTTTTAAACTAATTTGTTTATAATTTTGAAATTAATGTGGCCCAATCTGTGATGCCATAAGAAAGATTCAGAGGTGGAAGCTTTAGACAGAAGACTGGTGACTGTAGATGATGAATCTTTTGAATTCATGTCAAGAAGGTATGTATCATGCTTTCTTGGAGCCCGCATGAGTACCATATTATCTGGAATATCTATCTCAGATTTCAAAAAGAGACATTCATTGGACTTGACTAAGACCGGAATGCTTTTATCACAAATCTGAGAGACGCTCAACAGATTGAATGCAAGCTCGGGCACGAAGTTGACTTTCTCCAAGGTAAGAGAGCCGTTGGAAACTTCGCCTTGACCTATCATTTTTCCTCCCTTCTTGTCTCCGGCGAAAGCAACGTAACCACCATTGATTATCCGGTAGTTAGTCAATAAATCTTTAAGCCCCGTCATATGTCTGGAGCATCCACTATCAACATGCCAAACACTATTTACAGGCTTAATGGATGCCTCCTGCAATAATATCAAGAGAGAGTTAACCAAGTGAAATGGGAACCCAAGCTTGAACAACTTTAGATTTAGCTTAAAGAGATTTCTTATAAAAGAAATTATTAATTAATTTATTCAATCTACTCCCAAATGAATTTCTATTAACATGTCTATGACATAGCTGAGGACAGTGTTTAACAACATGATCATCTTCACCACATTGAAAACAGTGTGGTTTTAATCTAGATTCATTATGTAATGAAGTAGGAGGTTTATCTGGGGGTTTATCTATGCATATTTCTTCATCACATTCAGATAATTTTGAATCATCATCACTGTATACGTCATACATGTTAACAGAGCTGACTTTATTAAAAAAAATATGGTTATGAACAAAAGAAAATGAGGGGTTATGTGAGATACATGTGGTACTAGTACCACTAGTACTTGCCTCAGATGAAGATATAATCATGTCATTAAACATAGAAATTTTAACAGGGATAAATGATGGAATGGGATGAGAAAAGAATTTTTTAAATGAGTTAGGTTTTGTTTCCTCATCACTTTTCACAGTATAATCATTTAAAGACTTATAATCAACATCGCGATCCACAACATTTAAAGAACAAACAGAAACATCACTAGAACAGAACGAAATAGAGTCTTTTACATCATCACTAGATACAAAGACTGAATTTAAACTAGAGTTATGATCTAAAACAGAATGCTGAGGTTCAGGTGTATTAACACTAGAGCATCCAAGCCCTCTAGTCGATCCATAATCATAGTCCTCATGAACATGCATAGGATTCACACCTTCTAAACCTGCAGACATACTGTTAGTATCTATTTGGATCAAGTCATTAGAAGGATGGGGAACGGGCATAGGTGAATAACAGTATGTACTAGGAGGAGGGTAAACCTTAGCATTTTCATAGCCCAAACCTGTTTTAATCCTACCCCCCATTGAGATTTACATAAATCATCATGTTTCATTCCCGATATGGTCTATTTATCATGTTTTGACTGAAGCTTGCTTGTTTCAAACTCAGCAAGAGCAACCCTTTCAGTTAAACTATTAACCTTAACATTTCTTTCCAAAACAATTCTTTTTAAATGATCATTTTCTTTTAAGGCCTCATTTAATTTAACAAAATATTTTGACTCACTTGTTTTAAGCTCCTCGTTCATTCGTTTCAAATCTTTTTCATTATCGATCAATAAACGATTAGCCTTATAAACCCCAAAAAGTCTGATTATGCAAGGAGATGAACACATATCTTGAATTACCTCATAGGGAAGTCCCATCACCACCTTCTCAGCTGTAAGAGCTTTCTCACATTGACACACCGGAGTACTCAACTTGTTTTCCTTGACGGTGATAGCAGCATTATCATCATTCTTTCTTGGCTCTTCGGTTTGAGTTTCTTGCATCCCGCCTTCCTTCTGATTTCCTTCTTTCAAACTCTCCTTCTCTTCAGCTCCATCATTAAACTCCTTAAATAGATCAAAATCTTCCTCACAGTTTCTCTTCATTTCCTCTTCCTCAATCTCAGCCACTAACGCTTGATTGCCCTCTTCTCTTGTTTCTACAACTTCTGCGCTCCAATCAAAGTTAGAGATTAAAGTGGTCTCTTTCTTGTGACTCATCTCGTCTTTACCCCCACTAGCAACCAGTTTTGGAATTCCAGAATTGTTGGGATCGGTGACAATTGGCAATGGACATTCTCGTTTAAAGTGTCCCAATTGCTTACAATGGAAACATCTTAGCTTAGACTTATCAAAACCCAATTTGGAGTTGGTACTTTGACCTCCAAAATTCTTTCTACTGGTGCGCTCCATAAATCTTCGAGCTCTAAGCGTTAACATTGCCATTTGCCACTGAATATCAGTCTCTTTGATATCATCTGGATCCACTTGATACATGTCTTCCATTG
Organism: Flaveria linearis; assembly: GCA_024085815.1. Classification (NCBI taxonomy): domain Eukaryota; kingdom Viridiplantae; phylum Streptophyta; class Magnoliopsida; order Asterales; family Asteraceae; genus Flaveria; species Flaveria linearis. The sequence continues at coordinate 41,536,754 of CM044007.1, read as the reverse complement.
TCATTCCTTTACCTTTCAAATCTCCAGCAACTAATGCTTCATAACTCTGAACAAACATCCTGAAAAGTGCCATAGTCTCAGCTGGAAGAGAATTTTCAACAGTTGCTTTCAAGTTCCCTTGCTCTCTTCCCGGGTTATTACAACCTCCAGTATAATCATATGAGTGCACTCCTCCTTGATGCGATGCCTGCATTAGAGAGCTTGCAGCGGAAGATAGTAATGCAGCATTCTGAGAATAACCGGATGTCGGCATGATGGACTGATTAAACTTCCTCCTTTTCAGATCTAAGTCAAAAGACTTCAGCTTGTTAATCACATCTATCAGCTTATAGTCAGCGAAGTTTCTTTCTTGTTTCAGCATTCTCACTTGTAAACTCCACTGAGGTGGAACGAAGTCTAGAAGCTTATTCACTTGCTCATGATTTCCCAACTGATCATCATATTTCTTTAAAGTGCTTGAAACGGATAGAAATCGATTAGTAATGTCAGTAAGGTCTTCATTCTTGTGTCTGACAAATGAATTGAACTCTTTTTCAACTTGGGCTTTCTTATCTTTCCTGAGATCCTCATTCCCGTCAGAGAACTCGCACAAGGCGTCGTATAAGGATTTTGCATCTTTGTATTCAGCAAAGCGATTGCAAATATCAGGTGCAAGACATAATGTCAGGGCTCCGAAAGCTTTCTGGTCCCGATCAATCAGCTTTTGATCCTTTTCTGTGAATGTGGAGGAGTCCGTGTTTGGAGATACAGTTCCACCGACAGTAACGGTTGGCTTGTGCGGGCCAATGATGATAGAATCCCATTGATTGTGGTCAGTGTAAAAGAAGAAGGCCTTAAGACATTTCTTCTAGTCTTCAAAGTTATCCCCGTTAATGAGTCTTGGAGGTCTATTGGGAGCAACACTCTATAAATCAGCAAGGGTCAGAGAAGTCATCTTAGACATGATAATTTCACAGGAGAAAAAGTAATTTCGCTGGAATAGTTTCGCTGACTTGTAGTTTCGCCCGGGAGAAAGTGCTTAGTTTCGATGAGGGCGAAAGTGCTGTTTTTGACAATTTCGGCAGCAATTAGGCTAGCCAGAAGCTGTCAAGAGCTTAGTTTCGCTGGGAGTTTCGCAGGAAACAAGCTTGAAGTTTTGTTCAAATTACTTTCAGCAGCAATTTTGCACAAATGTCACACGATCACGAATGAACTTTCGTTCAAAAACTCTAGCTTCGCACCAAAAAGCAGGAATGAGAAAAAGACAGTTTCGCTGAAGAAATCACTAATTTCGCTGAAAGAGCTGGTAATTTCGCTGGAAGAACCAGAAAGCTCTTTAAACCCCAAAAATAATCTAAAATCACCAAAATCTCAATGGAATTGAAATGGAATGATTCACGAGACTTCTCCAAACAGAAACAAGCAAGATTCAATCAATTTCCATGATAAAAACGCTCTGTTTTGATATAAAAATGAAGAAAAATTGGTATTGAGCAAAAATGACCAAAAACCTCAAACAATCAAGAGCATTAAGGCTCTGATACCATATTGTTGGTCCAATTGACCGGTTTTCAGTGAAGAAGATGGTTTGAATCGTTCAATACCAAAGACAAACAACAAACACAAAGATTTGAAGCAGAAAAGAAGACCAAAATGTAATCAAATAAGTTTCAATAAGAAACAATACATAATGGAATGAAATAAGCTCAATATATTCAATAAACAGCAGCTTACAGTACTCACTTGCAACAGAAATATTCGATTAGGGTTTTGCAAGGATAGCCAACAATGAACAAAATGAAATCTATATATAGCAGTTATAGTTTCGCAGACAGTTTCGCTGAGGGCCAAACTGTGCTGCTAAAACTATAGTTTCACCCAGCAGAAACTATTAGTTTCGCCGGGAGAACTTGCAGCTGACTGTGAGCGAAACTATAGTTTCGCTCATAGTTTCGCTGAACTGCTAAATGTACAAAATAAACTAAAGAACTTACAAAAGAAATCTAACATAAATCCTATTACATAGAAAGATAAACAAATACTAATCTAAGGTGAGTCCAACCTATTCTTGATCTTCATAATTCCACAAACATTTTCCCACGTTTAGCATCAGATGGGTTAATCAGAGGTAATTTGTCTAACTCCTTCAGATCTTGCACTGGAAGCTTAATTATACTTGTATAAAAGTGATAGACATCACACACAACATTCACTCTTTAATCAAAAAGACATCCAATATCTCATCGTACTTCCATGCAATGATTTTAACTTGGTTAGTGAAATCAGGAGCAATCATAGCATTCAACAGTTCAGCTACTGACTGTCCTTTTTGCAATATATTTCTAACCATATCTCCTATACTTCTTGAGTTATCAAATAAATGCCTTTGCTCAGGAGTGGCTTTATATGCTTCTTTCTCAGCACCAGCAAACATCTTCATCAGCTCTTTTCTTCATCATAGTTGCTGTACTTCCTTGCCATAGACTGAATTTCTTTTGCCTTCAAAATCCTTGTTCTTTTTGTAATCTCCAGATATTGAGGATTGTCTGTGTCAAGAATAATCATCTTATTAGCAAGCTTTTCAGTTTCCTGAAAACTTCTGACAAGATTCCTCAATGAGGTGGACTGGAGTCTTTTATGACTCTTCCATGAGTAATTTCTAGCTTGTAACCATGACCTCAATGCTAACACATTCATATCTTCAGGATCAGGGTGATGTAACTCAGACTTTGGTAAATTATCAACATTGATTACCTTTTGAGCTCAAATCCATTCTCCATGTTCTATTACTATCTCATTTGGATCAATTGGTGCTACAGACTCAGCTGTGACACACTTCTCATATTCATCATTGATCTGAGACACTGTTAATCCATCCAAATAGACTCTGTTATACTTCATCCTCACCAGATAATTATATATGTCTTCAAAGTCAACAGGAATTTCATCTTGATCTTGAGGTTGTTCAATAGGAGAGAAAGTTCTTTCAAAGTTTGCTTCATCAATATCATCATCATTCAATACTTCATCATACCAATCATCCACAAATTCATCTTCTATATCATCTAAAGCTCCAATCTGTTCTTGAGACACTTTCTCTTGGGCTTTTTGAATTTCATCATCAATCCTTTCTTCCTCATTACCTTCTTTCTCAATTTCTTCTTCAACTCTTTGAATTTTGGAGGAAGATTCAGGTAAAAATGAATCATCAACTTCATCAATCTTTCTTTTACTTTTATCTATCACTTTAGGAACTTCATCTACCATTTGAGGAGCTTCAACATCTATTGGATTTATCTCAGATACTATTACAATATCTGTAGATGTTGGCTTTTGAGGCTCTTGTTTCTTGCTTAGTTCTTCTTTCAGTTTCTCATTCTCCTCAGTTACTCTCTTGAATCTCTCTTCCAAAAGATCATAATCTTTAATCATAAGATCAAACTTCTTTATGACATCATCTTTATCCTTTTCATAACTCACAAGCTTTTCATTCTTGTTTTTTAGATCTTCTTTGAGCTTTTTATTTACATCTTTCAGCAAACTCAATTCTTTTTCATACTTCAAGTTTCCTTCTTGCAACTTATCAAGATTGACTTTAAGATCAACAATTACTTTCTCTTTAGATACATTTTCTTCTTTAAGAACATTCAACTCATCTAAATCAACTATCTCCTCTGTTTGTATAGACACATCATGTGTTGCACTTACAGGCATTTCTTGAGTTTGAATGGATGGTGTGTTCTCAAACATTGGATTACACAAAAAAGCGTCCATAAAACCATACTCAAAGGTTTGATTTTGCACATCAGCCTTATGCTCAACCTCTTCATTCTGAATGTTTATCTCAGTGTCAACATTTTCAACTCCATGTACAGATTCATTATGAATCACATCATCTACATCTTCAGGTGCTTCATTCACATTATCATCTTGTAAATCAACACCAGATATTCCTTCCCCTTCAGGTTGAGCTTCATCAACATGCTCAGACATGGTTCTCTCATTTCTTAATGATTGGTATGTTTCAGCTCCACCACCATCATCATCATTATCATCATTGGAACTAGAAGAGCTATCATCATCATCATCATGAGCATCTTCATTATCTTGAGGAGGGTTTAGACGAACTTCGCCAATCAAATCAGCTGGATCTATTGGTTCACCTTCCAATAAATGATAGTGATCCACTGTAATATCTACCTCATCATTAGTAACATTCCTCATATATTCAAACATAGGAACATTTTGAGCACCAGTCAACATAGCTAGCCTCTTATATGATATTTCAGACATATGTTCCAATTCAAGTCTATCTCCTCCAACTCCATAGACATGAAGACCAGGATATTCCTCATTGATGATCATTTGTAGAAATCTAGGGTACATAAGGTATTTGTTCCTTATACCTTTCTCCAGATTGAATATGAATCCATTCAAGATCCATCTAGCCATATTAAATCTTCTGTTTGTTGCAATGGCTACAATCGGAGATGCAATGTCCACTGGGAATGAATTCCACCCAGCACTTCTCTGGGACATGCAGTGTTGAAAGATATAGCATAGAAGCTTCCAATGGTTATACACATGAGCTCTGAAAAACTATTTCTTTGGGAAATGATCAGGATGACCCATTTCCATGAATGTATCTCTACATTCATTAAATGTAAGCTCGGAGTGATCTTCTGGATCATTGTGACCCAGTCTCAAAGCAACCCTTATGGACTCTTCTGATACTTCTATCATACGATCATTGGTCACAAATCCTCTCAACACTTTCCTTCGTTCATCATTCACTTCAACTTCAGCATAGCTCCAGAACTTCCTGATTAGTCTGTCATATATCGCTGGCTGATAGCACATGGCATATACATATTTGGTCCTCAGAGGAAATCTAATCATCTCCTCATATTATATGGCATCTTGGACATCTTCATTGAGCAAAGCAGCAACATTATGCTTAGGCTCAAACTTCAAATCAGCCATCTGCACAAGTTTAAAGCAATGATATTAGTAAATGTGTGAATTTTAAAGCAAAAGATTTAATGTGAGTTTAAACATGTGATGATGTAAGATATAATAAACTAATGTGTTTAATGAATTTAACTTATAAACTCAACTTGTAATGTTAATTAATGTTAAGTGTAAAACATTCCTGTTTTTATAAAATTTTAATTATCAAGTTGAATTTTTATTAAAAATTAAACACATTTGATTATTTTATCTTTATCAATTTTATTGAACATTTTAATCCTTTTGAAATGAGTTTTATTAATTGTTATTTATTTTTCATTAGTTTATTAAAAAAATGTTCATCTGTTCATCTTCTTCTTCATGTTCATCTTCTTCTTCATGTTCATCTTCAAGTTCACTGTTCATCGATGAACAGTGAACAGAGACCTTCAATCAAAGTTCATTTCAATCCATGTTTAATATAGCAATATGCTCGAAATCTATAAATTATAATAAAAGAAGGTTTTTTGAAGCCACGTGTCATAATTCTAGCACATCATATGACACGTGTCATCATTCTAGCATATGAAAAAAAATTATTTCCCGCCTCTCTCTCATAATAAATACGAAAATCATAACAAAATGACTTTCCTGTATTACTAAATATGTTTAACAAATATATCTATATTTGTGTTTCTTGTCTTTCTCATATTAAATGATAATTATTTTAAACAACTAATTAAACTATCAAAAATCATAAATATTTTTATTTTAACAATTTATTAATACATACAAATTATATGATTCTAACTATGTTTTATCTTTAAAGATAACGTAATAATTTTTAATTTCATTATTTGATATAATTTTCAAATATTTATTATATTTTAATTTCATCAAAAACCTATAACATCTAATATTTATAAAACTAGTAATTTTGACATGTTTTACTTTTTCCACCCATGTAATACATGGGCTCTAACCTGTAATACATGGGCTCTAACCTAGTCATATGATAATCAACATTCAATGATCAATTTATGAGATTGTTTCGATTTATACGTTCAAATATGAGATGTAGACAATCTTAGGGTTCGGGCGCCTGAATAGGTGTCGAACGCCCATCACAAAATCATCATTTAATCACAAAACAGATTAATGTAAACCATAAACTTACGTTCACAATCTCACAAACATTATCAATAATCTGTGATTAAAAGCTCAAATGATTTGAATCGATGAAAAGGGTTAACCGAGAGTTCAAGGGTTCAGGGGAGAGTTTAAGTGAGTTTTGAAGTGCGAATGAAATGAAAATTACACAAGTGTTCTATTTATAATAAGTGAAGTTTTTAGGCGCATGAGCACTGTTTATGTGCATGATGACTGTTTGTGTGCATGATGACCTAAATTTCACCAAGTTATTAGGCGCATTAGCACTGTTTGTGCGTATGAGATCAGACGCATGAGTACTGTTCAGGTACATAAGCACTGTTTAGGCGCTTTTGCACTGTTCAGGCGCGTTTGCACTGTTCAGGCGCATGAAGTTTCTAATACACCTAACACTTGTGAATTTCACTTGACATTCAAACCCTGAGAAGTCTGACCACTGTGTAGGCGCATGAGCAACATGAAACGCCCAACACTTGGTTTAAATTTCAGACTCATGACAACTGTTTAGACGCATGGGTTTATGTAAACGCCCAACACTTGATAAAATTTCATACTTATTACAACTGATTAGGCGCATGGGATTTTTACAAACGCCCAACACTTATGAAATTTCTGAAATTTCTTCATGCTCCTATTCAGGCGTATGACCACTGTTTTGGCGCATGAGATGACTTCAATGAGACTTACACTTGTGATTTTTTTTTCAAATCCTTCACCTGCACACTGTTTAAACACATTTGTAATATTTCATACTAATATTTAAACAATTTTTTGCATATTTTTGATTTTTTTCTCAAAATTTACATTTTAGACCCTCAAAATTGAACTTTTTACACTTTGACCCCTAAAGTTTTAACTTTTGTTCATTTTAATTATTAATCTTTCGTTTAACTTTTGAAATTAATTTCCCGTCATTTTAGTCTCTAAATTTAACTAACTTTAGACTCACAAAATATTTTGCATGAAGCTTTTCCAAATTTGAAGTGCTTCAGTTTCATTGTTTTATGAAAAAACAAACACACATGCTTAAGTTGTTTAGCTTCATCCTTTCCATCCAAAACTTTCCATTTTGAATTTTCTCTTGAAATCTTCTTACTTTTTACTCCCCCTAAACTTTTAAGTTTTACAAACTTAGAAGTTTCTAAAAATAGCATAAGAAGATCACACATGTTAATAAGCCTTCACATACACACAAAACATGCATAAAAGAAAGATGAAAGCAGAATAAAAACTAACAAACACATATGAATCAAAGTCTACAGTGAGATCATATCAGTATAAGTCCAGCATATTGAACAACAATAAATTGTGAATAGTCAATGACACTGAATAAATCCTGATCAAGTGTGTTCCAGGTCAGTAGATACTGCAGCAAAGGAGACACATGATCTAAGGACAGATACAAAGTCTTTTTGGTAAACGTACAGCATACTTACTTTTTCAATTCTTGGATTGATTAAGGTTTATTTTAATATGACATGACATGTCTCACACAATGACTTAGAGAGATCGACTATCATCAAGAGATACAAGAGAGTACAAACTTCTCAACTTGAGTACCCGACATATATTCATAACCAGAGTTCATGTTTATAATTTAATTGAGAATTATCATGGATAACCATTTGATGATCTCTTAACCACTCATGATGAATAGGTTGTGCACATTGGCATCTTTTAACATCAAGAGAAAATCCAGGTCTCTAATTTCTTACAACAGAGGATATCTCATCACTTCAGGTCTATGATCACTCATAACAGAGAAGTAAATTGATGCCTTTAACATAGCTCATGGTTAATCATATCACCACCAGGTGTGAGTGTTGTAACTTTACAAGCATACTATCCGATTAGCTAATGCTACTCATCAGTACTAAGACGAATACACATACATGCATAGAGGATTTAGTTGAATCACAAGAATTTACTTGTTCAGTCTAATTGCATGACCTTACCTACACATCTGATATGATCATGTCAGACTTTATTGATGAGTGAAGTATGCAACTGAACCAACTTATGTAATATCATCTCTCACATATTGTAGATTTGATTCAATCCCTAAGAAATGTAAACTAATACTAAATTAGTATAGTTTTCTATTTTTGTATTTTCTTTTTCATACACTGCACACATGCACACAATATATACACAGAAGGCAATTGACATTGACAGTTGATCATGAAAAATTTCTGTTTAGTTAATGGAGGGTTTTGTTGGATCATGATAACGCTGGTGCAACCAAAACTACTTCACATAGTCATTTTTGGTACTACATTCAAAGGCTTCCGAAGATATCTACATTCAAAGGCTTCCGAGGCTGAGCAAGAGATCTTCCGAAAGTTTGAAGACAACAGCTGAAGCCAACAGCTGAAGATATCTACTGAAGGCAAAAGCTGAAGTCAACTGCTGAAGACAACAGCTGAAGCCAACAGCTGAAGATATCTACTGAAGGCAAAAGCTGAAGTCAACTGCTGAAGACAACAGCTGAAGCCAACAGCTGAAGATATCTACTGAAGGCAAAGCTGAAGTCAACTGCTGAAGACAACAGCTGAAGCCAACAGCTGAAGATATCTACTGAAGGCAAAAGCTGAAGTCAACTACTGAAGACAACAGCTGAAGCCAACAGCTGAAGACTATCTTCCGAAGACAAAGTCTGAGCTTCCGAAGACAAAGTCTGATGAAAGAGCTGAAGACAAAGTCTGAGCTTCCGAAGACAAAGTCTGATGAAAGAGCTGAAGACAAAGTCTGAGCTTCTGAAGACAAAGTCTGATGAAAGAGCTAAAGACAAAGTCTGAGCTTCCGAAGACAAAGTCTGATGAAAGAGCTGAAGACAAAGTCTGCTTCCGAAGACAAAGAAGACTCCAAGCCTCGGAAGAAGCAGTCTTCCAAAGTATAAGTGCCTTCGGAAGAAGTTATTCTTCCAAAGTACTTTATCCTTCGGAAGACATTGCTATGACCAGCAGATAAAAGTATGGTCCCTGACAGTCCGCTGCAGACCTCTGATACAGCATGGCATCTTCCTAAAGAGCCATGTTGTTGACCATACTTTATTCTACTGTTCACCTTTTTATGATAGTACATGTTACCAACTTTAGTTGGTGACAAAAGGTACCTGACTACCAACTCTCAGGCAAAATGTCTGAAAGTGTAAGGCCCCGTTCCCGGGCACCTCACAGTTGGTCGTCATTACCCATAAAACATACATTTAATACAACTTAATAAAAACCATGCAGCGGAAACTTTAAATTTACTATAAATGCTTTTGCAAAGTAATACAACACCCGTTACAAAATATCGTTTGTTTGCATTACAATACAAAAACATTAACAAAAGAATGCAATCCCAAAAGAGCTGAGTAGCCACCTCGTGCCATCCTCAGCAACACTACCTGCCAACTGGAAAATACATAAAAGTCAGCGTTGCTGAGTGAGTTCTAGTTTTGTAATAAAACATACTTTTACTTATTTAAAAGTATCCTTTCGTGCGTGCGTTCATACATCATACGTACACAGAGATAATATTCGTTATTATCTTCATCATTCGTTATTCATCGTTATCTTTAACTTCTCGTATGGATTCTGTCAGGCTTTACCCACTTCATAGCACTTGGCTATGATTACTGTGGTCGAATGACAAGAATCCCGTTCATACTTACTTGCACACATTGAAAGGTGAATTGTACCAATACCATATGCTACACCCCGATCGTTATTAGCTACCGGGCCGTAGTCAACATATGACGGAAAATCGTATGCCACGGTACTAGAGGTAAGCGGTAGAGGTACCATGACCATGGTCAATCACAGAGAAGGACCAATCGCGTTATTCAATGCTTGCAAGACATAATTCGTTCGTTCATTAATGCATGTATTCATCATCATTCTTCTTTTCGTTCGTTCATTAATACATGCATTCGTCATCATGTTCCTCTTTCATTATCTTTCACTTTACGATACATAATACTTCATTAGTTCATTCTCATTATTCGTAAAGTTTCAGAAAGATAAGCACACAATTACAAGGAACACACACATTCATCATACATACTCATCATACATTCATCACCATACGTACATCATCATACATTCATCATCATACGTAGCATCATACCACATTTAACAATATTTTAATAATATTGTTAACTATAATACACTGCTAATAACATCAGAAACAATAAGGGTTAACCATAATCATCATTACATGCATGAAACATCATCATTTGTTAACCCTAGTCAGCCCTGGTCAAAACCTCGAACTTTGGTATTGCAGGAAATTCCTGAAAAATTCTAAGTATTCTGGGCGTTTTAGCCCTGTTGGGCGTATAAGCCCTCTGGCCGTATGAGCCCTGTCAGCCGTATGAGCACTGCTGGACTTTCCATCTTATACTTAGACATTTTCATCTGGTCATACGACCACACTGTTGGTCGTATGAGAACTAGTGGTCGTACCATTCCCTAAGAAACATGTTCTGATCATACGACTACTGTTAGTCGTATGAGTCCTGTTGGACTCTTCAACATACTTAGAAAATTTACTTAGTCATACGACCATACTGTTGGTCGTATGAGTCCTATTGGGCTCAACACTTAGACAAATTACTTGGTCATACGACCACACTGTTGGTCGTATGAGTCCTGTTAGACTCATTAGCACTTTAGAAAAAATACATCTCCTAGTCATACGACCACACTGTTGGTCGTATGAGCACTGGTGGACTCATCAACCTGTAATTAATTATTCTAAGTCCCATTTTCAGACATATTTGCAACCTGTTAATGAGTCTAATCCATAATCCAAGTTCCAAACATCATAATGCCTAATTCTAAACATATACACATGATTCTAGGCATAAATCTAGCATAAACATAAACATGCATACATTCAGTTCATACGGGTATTAGCATAAATTTTATAAAAACATATATGCATTTCCAGCCCCAAAACGTTTAAAAATCAGTAAAAGGGGTCTAGAACTCACCTTAATTTGTCTTCGGGTTTTGGATGCCCTTTCCTTGAACTTCTCAGTCGTTTATACACCTAAAACACACACACACAGTGCAACCCGAACACACTGGTCACATTTATAAGCTCATATATGGTTCTAGAATCGTCCTAGCATCATAAATTCAAGATTTCTTACCAAAAACTTCGAATTTCTCAGGTCCTTCTTCAAAATCCCGATGGTTTTCTGCTCCTGCTGCTTTCTCTCTCTCTAAAAGTCGAATAGAATGTTATGCAGAAGGTAATGGCGGCCATGCCACCTTTTTACCAACTTTATAAGATTTTTTTTTTATTTTACACTTTTGGTCCTTCCACAAAAGCAGACTTTTATTTCCTTCTCCTTTCTTTCTATCTCATTCTTTTAATTTCTTTAATAAGAAATTACGGGTGTTACAAGTCCACCCCCCTTATATAGGTTTCGTCCCCGAAACCTGTTATTCCTCAAACAGATGTGGGTAGTGTTGTCTCATTTCTTCTTCAGTCTCCCACGTAGACTCGGATCCCTTCCTGTGCTTCCACTGTACACGCACAAGAGGAATCACTTTATTCCTTAACCTCTTTTCCTTACGATCAATGATTGCCACTGGTTGCTCCACGTAGTTGAGCCTCTCATCCACCTCAATATCCCCCAGTGGTACAACCATGTCATCATCAGCTAAGCACTTCCTCAGATGGGATACATGGAATGTGGGATGAATTCCACTTAATTCATCCGGCAGTTCAAGTCGATAGGCCACCTCTCCTATTCGTGCGATAATTCGGAAAGGTCCTATGTATCTTGGGCTCAGCTTACCTCGTTTCCTGAATCTAATGATTCCCTTCCAGGGCGAGACCTTCAACATAACTCGGTCGCCAACCTTGAACTCTATCGGTCTTCGTCTTTTGTCAGCATACGACTTTTGCCTATCTTTCGCCGCCTTCATGAAGGCTTTGATCTTTTCCAACTTCTCAGTCATAGCTTCGATCACCTCAACACCTCCTAACTCTTTTGCCCAATGTCTCCCCAACATACGGGCGTCCTACATCTCCTACCGTATAGCATCTCGTAGGGTGGCATGCCAATACTGGCATGATAGCTATTGTTGTACGAGAATTCTGCTAACGGCAAGTGATCATCCCAACTTCCTCCAAAATCGATCACGCACGCCCGAAGCATGTCTTCGAGTGTTTGGATCGTCCTCTCAGACTGACCGTCTTTCTGAGGGTGATATGCTGTACTAATGTGTAGTCTCGTCCCCATCGCATCATGAAATCTCTTCCAAAACTTGGAGGTAAACCGGGTGTCACGATCAGACACAATAGACACCGGCACACCATGACGAGCTACAATTTTTTTGATGAACAGATCCGCCAATCTTTCAGATGAGTACGTTTCACGGATCGGTAGGAAGTGGGCACTCTTTGTCAAGCGGTCAACTATCACCCATATGGCATCATACCCTTTCGGGGTACGTGGTAGTTTCGTGATGAAGTCCATGGTGATGTGCTCCCACTTCCACTCAGGTATATCCAACGGTTGGATCTTCCCGTAAGGTTTCTGGTGTTCCGCCTTCACTTGTAAACAAGTCAGGCACTTACTCACGTACTCCACTACGTCACGTTTCATACCCGCCACCAGTAATCCTTCTTCATATCGTGGTACATTTTGGTAGCACAGGGGTGAATGGAGTATCGGGTCTTATGGGCCTCATCCATGATTCTTCCACGTAGATCCCCGTATCGAGGAATCCACATTCGCCCAAATCGGGTCTTAACACCAAGAGTGTTCTCACCCAATTCCGTCACTAGGCCTCTCATCCTTTCGGAGTTAAGACGATCTTCTTTCAAAGCCTCGTCTTGAAACTCCTTAACCTGTGTCATCACATCGGGGTTATGATCAGCTGATAAGCCTTCACCCGAATCGGCTCAGGTCTTTCTTTTCGGCTAAGGGCATCAGCCACCACATTGGCCTTGCCCGGATGGTAATGGATTTCGCAGTCATAATCCTTTATGAGCTCCAACCATCGCCTTTGCCTCATGTTTAAATCCTTCTGCTCGAAGAAATACTTCAAGCTTTTGTGGTCTGTGAAGATAGTGCACTTTGTCCCGTATAGATAGTGCCGCCAAATCTTCAACGCAAAAACCACCGCGGCTAATTCTAGATCGTGTGTGGGATAGTTGACTTCGTGGGTCTTCAGCTGTCGAGATGCGTAGGCTATCACCTTTCCACGTTGCATCAACACACAACCTAGCCCAGAATAAGATGCATCCGAATAGACCACTAAGTCTTCACTTCCCTCAGGCAAAGTCAAGACAGGAGCTTGTGTTAGTCTTGCCTTCAACTCCTCAAAAGCCATCTCCTGCTCTCGACCCCACACGAATTTTACGTCCTTACGAGTCAATTTTGTCAAAGGTGAGGCGATCTTTGAAAAGTCTTGAATAAATCTTCTATAATAGCCCGCCAATCCCAAGAAGCTACGAATCTCGGATGGCGTCTTTGGTGATTTCCATTGCATCACAGCCTCAACCTTTGCTGGGTCCACTATTATTCCTTCTGCATTCACTACGTGACCCAGAAATTGCACCTCGCGTAACCAAAAGGCGCACTTGGAGAACTTGGCGTACAATTTCTCCCTTCTCAACGTTTCCAACACTTCCCGAATATGCCCGGCATGCTCTTTTTCACTTCTTGAATAAATCAGAATATCATCGATGAATACAATTACTGATTTATCCAACATTGGTCGGCACACTCGGTTCATCAAATCCATAAAAGCAGCCGGCGCATTGGTCAACCCAAAAGACATGACAAGAAACTCGTAGTGACCATAGCGCGTACGAAAGGCTGTTTTAGGGATATCTTGTTCCTTCACCTTTAGTTGATGGTAACCCGATCGAAGATCTATCCTTGAAAACCAACTGGCACCCTGAAGTTGATCAAACAAGTCATCGATCCTTGGTAAGGGGTATCTGTTCTTCACCGTCAGCTTATTCAGCTCGCGGTAGTCGATGCACATCCTCATACTACCATCCTTCTTCTTTACGAACAGAACCGGAGCACCCCAAGGTGAGATACTCGGTCGGATAAACCCCTTATCCAGCAGCTCCTGCAACTGCTCCATCAACTCTTTCATCTCCGTCGGAGCCAATCGATACGGTGCTTTTGCGACAGGTTGGGCACCCGGTATCAGGTCGATCTGGAACTCGATCTCTCGGTCAACCCGATCTTCTCATCGTCAGGTGCGCCTCATATCCCGATAAGTATCGTAACATCGCCATAAATACTAGTCTAATCATCTTCATCGTAACCCTAGTCACATGGATTTACCAATATGCGGTTTCCAATACGTCAAAAGGACTTGTCAAGGCATTTACTTCTAACAGGCAATTTAGCACAGAAAGTAGTAGAAATGAAACTCTTACTAGCACCAGAGTCAAATAACACAGAAGCAAGAGTTTGGTTTACTAGAAACGTACCTGACACCACATCGGGGTCCGTCCTAGCCTCTTCCTGCGTCATAGTGAAAGCCCTGGCACTTGCTCTCGGACCTTCACTTCCCGTCTTCTTTACCCCTGAAGCCTCAGCCCTCGGCTTCTTACAGTCCCTGCTCATATGGCCACTTTCTCCACAGTTAAAGCACTTGCCCATCCGGCAATCTTTTGATATGTGCCCTGTCCTCCCGCACTTAAAGCAGAGGTTGGATCCCCACTTGCACTCCCCTGAGTGCTCCTTTCCACACTTACCACACTTCCTCACCCCAGCTCCAGACACGACCACTCGGCGGTCATCCACCCTTGCCTTCTTGTTGTTTGTCGAAGTATCACCCCGACCAAATCTCTTCCCCTGCCAGTTCTTCTCTCCACTTCCTTTCATGCTTCCCTCAGCCTTTACCAAAGCAGCACGCTCATCGAATAACCTTCCCGCCAAATCCACTGCCGACCTGAAAGTGCTTGGTCGGGCAGAAATCAAGTGCCAACGAATTTCAGCCGGCAGTCCTTGAATATACCGGTTGATCTTTCGAGACACCGGCGTCACTTGCTCCGGCACCAACAGCGCCAATTCGTTAAACTTGGTGGTATATTGTTGGTGGGTTTTCGTCCCCGCCTCCAACTGCAGGAACTCTCTCTCTATTCTATCCATTTCCCGACGAGGACTGAATTCCTCGATCACCAGCCTTTTCAACTCAGCCCACTTCATCTTCCCTATAGCCCTGCTACCCTCGGCTTGGACTATATTTTTCCACCAGCATAAAGCCGACCCTGTAAAAGAGTGGGTAGCAAACTTCACCTTCTTGTCCTCCTGGCAATCACTAATATCGAGGACAGCTTCCATTTCCATCACCCATTGGTGAGCATCAGTAGCAGTACCAGACCCATCAAAAGTTGGGGGTTTGCACCTCATGAATGCCCCGTAGTTACAACCCTGGGCGGTCTCCCGTAACTGTTCTTCTTCCTCTTCATCTTCATCGTCAGATAGTACCGTTTCTGCTTCCGCCTGTTGTTGTCTACCTGAGGACCGATTCCTCCCTCGTCTATCGTCTTCACGTACTGCCTTTATCACTTCAGTCACTACAGACGGTAAGATCGTCTGCATGACTTGGTGCACCTCCTCGATCACCGTCTCTTTCACCGAGGCTCTCACATTATCACTCTCATCCACTCCCCCCGAGGGAGTAGTATTAGGTTCTTCGGGAACCTTCTTCTCTTGTCTAGGCCTACCTCTTGTGGCTCGTGGTTCCGCACCACTTCCGCCACTGCCTCCACCAATTGGGGCTTTAGATGATCTACCACCGACCATCTTCTATCACACTGAAAGATTTAAACACCAACACGGTCATTCAAGGAAATGGCTCAGTTTATGTCAAGTATAGTAAGTCCCTAATTACAGTGGCCAGTTGTGATTAGCCACTTACTCTACTCTTCACACCCCGAGCATTACCTGTCCTGACTACATTAGTATCTAAGTCTAACAGTACACATAAACACATAACATGCGCACGTAACACTGGTTAACTTTCAAGAAAATACCTGATGGCACGCAGCTACTCAGATGGCATTCTCATTCTCCCTGTCCCATTCTCAGTTTAAGTTTTAGGTTTGTTTTAAAAATTTACCCATTTCGCTTAAACTTTGGCTCTGATACCAACTTGTAAGGCCCCGTTCCCGGGCACCTCACAGTTGGTCGTCATTACCCATAAAACATACATTTAATACAACTTAATAAAAACCATGCAGCGGAAACTTTAAATTTACTATAAATGCTTTTGCAAAGTAATACAACACCCGTTACAAAATATCGTTTGTTTGCATTACAATACAAAAACATTAACAAAAGAATGCAATCCCAAAAGAGCTGAGTAGCCACCTCGTGCCATCCTCAGCAACACTACCTGCCAACTGGAAAATACATAAAAGTCAGCGTTGCTGAGTGAGTTCTAGTTTTGTAATAAAACATACTTTTACTTATTTAAAAGTATCCTTTCGTGCGTGCGTTCATACATCATACGTACACAGAGATAATATTCGTTATTATCTTCATCATTCGTTATTCATCATTATCTTTAACTTCTCGTATGGATTCTGTCAGGCTTTACCCACTTCATAGCACTTGGCTATGATTACTGTGGTCGAATGACAAGAATCCCGTTCATACTTACTTGCACACATTAAAAGGTGAATTGTACCAATACCATATGCTACACCCCGATCGTTATTAGCTACCGGGCCGTAGTCAACATATGACGGAAAATCGTATGCCACGGTACTAGAGGTAAGCGGTAGAGGTACCATGACCATGGTCAATCACAGAGAAGGACCAATCGCGTTATTCAATGCTTGCAAGACATAATTCGTTCGTTCATTAATGCATGTATTCATCATCATTCTTCTTTTCGTTCGTTCATTAATACATGCATTCGTCATCATGTTCCTCTTTCATTATCTTTCACTTTACGATACATAATACTTCATTAGTTCATTCTCATTATTCGTAAAGTTTCAGAAAGATAAGCACACAATTACAAGGAACACACACATTCATCATACATACTCATCATACATTCATCACCATACGTACATCATCATACATTCATCATCATACGTAGCATCATACCACATTTAACAATATTTTAATAATATTGTTAACTATAATACACTGCTAATAACATCAGAAACAATAAGGGTTAACCATAATCATCATTACATGCATGAAACATCATCATTTGTTAACCCTAGTCAGCCCTGGTCAAAACCTCGAACTTTGGTATTGCAGGAAATTCCTGAAAAATTCTAAGTATTCTGGGCGTTTTAGCCCTGTTGGGCGTATAAGCCCTCTGGCCGTATGAGCCCTGTCAGCCGTATGAGCACTGCTGGACTTTCCATCTTATACTTAGACATTTTCATCTGGTCATACGACCACACTGTTGGTCGTATGAGAACTAGTGGTCGTACCATTCCCTAAGAAACATGTTCTGATCATACGACT
Organism: Flaveria linearis; assembly: GCA_024085815.1. Lineage (NCBI taxonomy): Eukaryota > Viridiplantae > Streptophyta > Magnoliopsida > Asterales > Asteraceae > Flaveria > Flaveria linearis. Next base: position 41,519,188 of record CM044007.1, on the reverse strand, counting down.
ACTGTTGGTCGTATGAGTCCTGTTGGACTCTTCAACATACATAGAAAATTTACTTAGTCATACGACCATACTGTTGGTCGTATGAGTCCTATTGGGCTCAACACTTAGACAAATTACTTGGTCATACGACCACACTGTTGGTCGTATGAGTCCTGTTAGACTCATTAGCACTTTAGAAAAATACATCTCCTAGTCATACGACCACACTGTTGGTCGTATGAGCACTGGTGGACTCATCAACCTGTAATTAATTATTCTAAGTCCCATTTTCAGACATATTTGCAACCTGTTAATGAGTCTAATCCATAATCCAAGTCCCAAACATCATAATGCCTAATTCTAAACATATACACATGATTCTAGGCATAAATCTAGCATAAACATAAATGCATACATTCAGTTCATACGGGTATCAGCATAAATTTTATAAAAAAACATATATATGCATTTCCAGCCCCAAAACGTTTAAAAATCAGTAAAAAGGGTCTAGAACTCACCTTAATTTGTCTTCGGGTTTTGGATGCCCTTTCCTTGAACTTCTCAGTCGTTTATACACCTAAAACACACACACACAGTGCAACCCGAACACACTGGTCACATTTATAAGCTCATATATGGTTCTAGAATCGTCCTAGCATCATAAATTCGAGATTTCTTACCAAAAACTTCGAATTTCTCAGGTCCTTCTTCAAAATCCCGATGGTTTTCTGCTCCTGCTGCTTTCTCTCTCTAAAAGTCGAATAGAAATGTTATGCAGAAGGTAATGGGCGGCCATGCCACCTTTTTACCAACTTTATAAGATTTTTTTTATTATTTTACACTTTTGGTCCTTCCACAAAAGCAGACTTTTATTTCCTTCTCCTTTCTTTCTATCTCATTCTTTTAATTTCTTTAATAAGAAATTACGGGTGTTACAGAAAGACCTCACCTAGAGTCTTGTAGTATAGATGTAAGGTTAAAGGTGTCCAGCTGGTATCAAAGTATATCCGGCTGTAGGTAGTATTATATATATCTTCTCCCTGTAACTCTTCAAGTAAGCGATTTGAGTCCAAGTGTCTTGTAATCCTTTGAGTTGAGAAGCAATATATAAAAGTACCTTGAAAATTTACCTGTTGTGTTAATTTTCTTACTGCTTGTTACTTGTTATATTGTGATCAACTCTTCATAGATTGCTTGCTGAGTGTTGTTCACAGTGAGTTAAGAGAAAAACCACCCACATATTCGATCCTGCAGGTTTGTATCATCTTTCATTCAAATCAAAATTCAAATATGGTTGATTAAACCAATTGACTGGACTAAATATTCAAACCTGCCTGGTAAGAAGGCTTTGGTTAATAAGTCAACCAACTGCTTTTCAGTTGCAGTTTGAATTAAAATGATTAAACCTTTTTCAGAGATATCTCTGAGAAAATGATATTGAATTTCGATATGTTTGGTTTTGGAATGTTGGAAAGGATTAGCTGTTATAAACATAGCAGATGTGTTATCAATATAAATTGGTGTTTTCAAAAAATTGAACCCATAATCCAATAGTTGATTTTGCAACCATAGGATTTGAGAACATCCAACTGAAGCAACAATGTACTCAGCTTCTGCTATAGACACAGATACGTTAGTTTGTTTCTTACATTGCCAAGAGACTAATCGGGGACTCAGAAATTGACACCCACCCGTTGTCGATTTTCTATCTTGACAACAACCACCGTAATCACTGTCTGTATATCCATGTAACTCAAAATTCCCTTCATAAGGGTACCATAACCCTAATGCTGATTTACCTTTGAGATACCTAAATATGCGATTTACAGCAATTAGATGTGATTCCTTCAGTTCTGATTGATACCTGGCACAGACACAAACCGCATACATAATGTCTGGACGCGATGCAGTAAGATACATCAACGAGCCAATCATTGATCTTTATAGCGTTTGGTTGATAGATTTTCCTTTCGGATCAGGTTCAATCTTCGTGTTAACATCTGCAGGAGTTCTGATAGACTGACAGTCTTGCCACTTGAACTTTTTCAAGAGTTTGTCGACAAACTTCTCTTGATTTATGAAGATTCCATCTTCTATTTGCTTTGCACAACTTGGAGCTTGTAGATCCAAAGATGATGTCATCAACATACACTTGTACACATAGGAGATCACCATCATCCTTCTTTATAAATAAAGTTGGATCGATTTTCCCTCTTGTGTATCCATTCTGGATTAAGTGTTGTGACAACGTTTCATACTAAATCCTTGGTGCTTGATGTAGTCCATATAATGCCTTACTCAGCTTATACACTCGATGTGGAAATTCAGCATCCTCAAAGCCTGGGGGTTGCTTCACAAATACATCGTCAGTTATAGGACCATATAGAAATGCACCTTTGACGTCCATTTGATACACCTTAAACTTCATGAATGAAGCATATGCCAGGATAACTCGAATGGATTCAAGTCTTGCCACTGGAGCAAACACCTCATCATAATCTATTCCTTCCTCTTGCGTGTATCCTTGTGCAACGAGTCTCGCTTTATTCCGTATTACGACACCACGATCATCAGTCTTGTTTCTAAACAACCATTTCGTGCCTATCGCATTTTCACCTTCAGGTAAATCCACTAAATTCCACACTTCTTGTTTGCAGAATTGAAGAAGTTCTTCTTGCATTGCTTCAATCCAACCATTGTCCTTTAACGCCTCGGTGACGTTTTTAGGAACAATCTGTGAAAGAAAACAGGAGTATAAGCAAACATATGCTTATTCAGATTTACTCCTAGTAGTTCTTCCATTTAAAGGACCAATAATCTGGGATGTTGGATGGTTCCTGTGGATACGAGATGTCTGCATCTCAGTTCCTTGAACATTAACATCCAGATTAGTTTGGTTCAGATTGGAGAGCTGAGGCAACAAGGTAGAAGAATGTGGAGTGAAATTTGGAGCTTGAGTCAGTGAATTGATAAAGTAATCAAGGTTACTATGATCAATTGCATCTCCAGAGATGGAAGATGTGCCAGACTCAGGTTGTCCAATTTCTATACCATCATTAGGAATAGGTTGTGAACCTTCTTGATCTAACGAGACTGAATGATCTGAAGCTGAAGTAGCATGATCATTGTCATTGAATTGTATCATTGAATCCTTGACAAATGAGAAGAATGGATAATCTGGGCGTGAATCATCTGAATCATCAGAATCCGAATAGTCACTAAAAGATCCAAGGTCTCCTCTAGAGTTCTTCTTACCTGTAGAATCATCAGATTGATTAAACAAGTTAGATTGAAATAAGTTTGACAAAGAATGTAAATCAAACAACCATGCAGGACCATTTGAAACTGATGGAAAAGAGTTTTCCATAAATTTAACGTTGAATGTTTCATTAATAGTATTTGTCCTAGAGTTATAAACTCGATTGGCTTTGGAAATAGATGAATATCCAACGAAAAACCCATTGTCAGCTTTTTCTTCAAATTTTCCTAAATGATCACTTGAGTTAAGAATCATAAATGGTCAACCAAGTCATTTTAAAAAATTTATGTTTGGTTTCATGTCAAACATTAACTCAAATGGAGTTTTCTTTTTATCTTTCACAAGTAAGATTCTATTCTGAACAAAACAGGCTGTGGATATTGCTTCATCCCAGAAAGTGATAGGAATTTTAGCATCAGCTAACATGGACCGGACAGCTTCAATCAGTGTTCGGTTCTTCCTTTCAGCAACTCCATTTTGTTATGGAGTTCTGGGAGCACTGAACTGATGAACTATCCCTTTTTCTACACAAAACAAATCAATGTTAGCATTTTTAAATTCCGTTCCATTATCACTTCTTACTATCCTCACTTTATGCTCTAGTTGATTTTCAACTTTATTAAAAATTCTTTTAAAAGTTCTGCAGTTTTCAGATTTAGCATGTAGAAAGAAAACCCAAGAAAATCTTGTATAGTCATCTATGATAACTAAACAGTATGATTTTCGACCAATACTCCTAACATTAGTTGGTCCAAAAAGGTCAATATGTAACATCTAGAGTGGCTTGGTATTTGTGTTTATCAGCTTGGACTTATAAGACACTTGATGTTGCTTTCCCTTCAGACATGCTGAGCAGTGATTAGTGGTTGAAAACTTCTTGGAAGGATGTCCAATGACATGATTTCCTGCTACAAGCTTGTTCATGTTTTTGAAGTTTGAATGTTCGAGTCGGCTATGCCACAACTGGCTTTCATCATTTGATGCTTTAGCAATCTGGCAAGTTGTTTCTGTTGCAGGATCCACTTGAGACATATCTAGTTTATATATGTCTCTGTCCCGTGCAACTTTAACTATGACCCAATCATTGCTAATCTGAAAACCTAGTTTCAAGACATAACATTGAGAATCATCAAAAAGAACAGAATAAGATTTATCACAAATTTGGGATACACTTAATAGATTAAAGTTCAACTGTGAATAGTAGTTGACTTTATCAAAACTAATAATCCCATTTGACATTGTTCCCTCTCATGTTATCTTTCCACCTGCATCACCTCCAAAAGCAACGTGTGTTCCATCTTTTAACTTAAAATCTTGCAACAAGGCTTGATTGCCCGTCATATGCCGGCTACACCCACTGTCAACATACCATGTGTTTATTGGTCTCCATGGACGTACCTGCATTCAAAAACATTTTAAGATGAGTTAGTAACCCAAGCCGATATGGACTTGGGCTTTCCAAACTTATCAACAATTGTAAACTGTTTAAAATGAAGTTTGTTTACATTAGGTTTCTTTTGATATTTAACATTATCAAATCCTCTTTGAGAAACATGTTGATTATCTCTTTGTTGTTTTGATTTCAAAGCATTATATCTGTTTTCAAGATCATCATCAAGAAATCTTGAACCATTATATGAAGCATTTGAGAATGTTTCATTTTTTATTCTCACAAATCGTGGAATAAACTTCCCTTGATTGTATTGCTGTGATTTGACAAAATTTTGATTATCATAATCAGAATTATTTCTTTTGAAAGATCTCAAACCCAAGGAAGGTTGTTGTTGTTGTGAATATTTAAACCCAATATTATGATTTATTTTAAATTGTGGGTTTACAAATCCTTGATTACTAAAATCCTTCCTTGATGAGTTCTTTCTAAAGTAGCAATCCTTTGTATTATGATTTCTTTCATCACACAATGCACAGTATTTGATAAAGTAGCAATCAGCAGTTGTGTGATTTGTCATATCACATATATGGCAATACTTGTTAAAATAACATTTTGAAATATCATGATTATACATATCACAGATATCACAATATTTTTTAGAGTGATTAAACAACATTTTATTACCCTTGAAGTGGAAGAAACATTTGATTCTTGTTTAAATTTAGGGTTAGGCAGATTAATTTGTTGTTTCTTTGGTGTGAATTTGGTCATTTGATTCTAAGGATTTCTCTTTTGGACTTGATCACTGTTCTTTGACTCCTTAGATACAAATCTTTTATGCACAGCGGAAGTCTTAGGACCTAAACTTGTTTCAGATCAGAGTTAGATTTGATCTTAGATTTAGATGTCATTTCTGTGATTGTGTTCATGTCAAAAGTTCCTGCTGACCCAAACTTCACTGTTTAATTTGAATATTTTTCTTTGACTGATTGATTAAATCAATTTTCTTAGCTTTAGCAGCCTTTCTTCTTCTTTGATTTCTTAATCTTGATGATGTTTTGTTGCTTTGAATTTTAATTGAATCTTGAGAAGATTCTTTTTGACAATCTTTGTTTTCATTCAATTCATTTGAACTTGAATCATCACAAAAAGTATTATCTGATTTAAGCTCTTCACATTTTCCTTTCATTTTGTTATTGTCATCAGTAGATTTTTCAATCTTTTGTTCATTTTGTTCAATAACACTTTCACATTTTGGTGCAAACAGCTTTTTATGCATTTGTTGAGTTTCATAAGATTTGACTTTAATTGGATGACCATGCTTTATCTTTTCTAAGTCTGTTTCTTCATAAATTTCAACATTTATTTTTTTGAAGTTCTTTTGGTCTTGATATTCTTTAAGTTTAGCTTTATTTTCTATTGAATGATCATGAGTATTAAAATTCTCAGGTAAGGTGTTTGAGATTGATTCAGGCATAGGTTTATATGTAAAACCTGTTCAACAATTTTCTTTGAGCTTTTAACTTTGGCCAAATCAATTTGAGTTGCTGCATGTGCCAATTTTTCTTGTTCAAGGGTTTTGGTCATCTCTTCAAGTTGTTTCTGAACAAGTTCAAGTTCTTTAAGTGTTTTGTTCCAAGAAGCTTGAAAAGATATGATCTTGTCATCAGCAATCTTATGATCTATTTTTAGCTTGTTGTGCTTTAATTCCTCTTGTTTAAGTTTATCACATATTTTGAAGGAGTATGTTCTATAATGTTCAACCTGTTCAAAACATGCTTTAGTGTACATTTTCTCTCTTACTTCCACTGGTATTTCTGGATATGAATTAGAAGATTTAGTGTCAGAAGATGAGTTAACAACCTTTGGTTGTTTAGATTGTGCCATTAGAGTAACTTCTTCAGTGCTTTCTTTTGGATCTGATTTGTCACTCCAGTCATAATCTTCCTCTTGATTTGATTCACCATCTTTCTTAGGATCCTTATCTTCAGACCAGTCTTCATCATTAAGTTCAGCAACTAGAGCCAGACTAGAAGTGAGATCAGCAGTAAACTGTGTTAGGACCATGTACGGACGGAGTACTAACTGATTCTACGTGAAACCGAATCAAATAGCGCGGAATTCTATTTGATTGGTGATCCAATCAGGGAGAACGTTAATTGGATCAAACCTAACAATTAGAATACGTTAAGAATGAAGTAGGAATGATCTGAAACGATCTATGAACTTGGAAGGGACGAACTGGACGAACTTGGATGGCTAGGGTTGTGAATTATCGAAGTGTTTTGTTTTTCCACGAATTAAGTGGTATTTACAGGTTACAGCTTTCATTCGTACGACTGAGCCAAGCGATTGGCTCAGTCGTGCGACTGAGTCATAAGATTGATTCATTCGTACGACTGAGTCAGTCTTATGACTCAATCGTGCGATTGACTCAATCACCTAGTTCAGTCGTGCGATTGTCCCATTCGCATGGTCCAATCGTGCGACTGAATCAGAATACTTAGTTAAACACATTCTTGAACCTTAATGATTCAGAACTATGTCTAACAACTGTAAACCTATATAACATGTTCATATAAGCATGTAACAATAAATAATATTAATAGATATAACATTAAATAACCAATAAACATTAAACAACCAATAAACATTCACAGAAGAGTTTTTCATTACATAGATTCAACATTACATATGTGTTACAAGATGAAAGTCTATTACATTGAAGCTCACTAGACTAGAACTAGGAACATGTGTACCAACAAACTCCCCCTTGGACCTAGTTCTATCTAAACTTTGACTTCCTTCTTGAACTCTTCATATCTCTTCATTCTTTCTTCTAGTGAAACCACAGCATGAAGATCAAGTGCGAAGCATAGACGTATAACGTGTTGAAATTGAAGTGCTTGCATGATATCCTGCGTGTCAAAAAATAATGGCCACTTGTACAAGATGTAGACATTTGAAGCAGACAAGTTTGTTAGCCACATAGGGTCGAACACCCTAATCGTCTCTACCTTCCCTTCTTTATCCAAAACAATAACGGCCTCACCATTGCGCCAGTCATAATACCACCATTTAAAATGGGGTGCAAAATCTTGTGGCATCTCCCTCAGTGGAATACGCGACATTGTGCGTGGAGGGCGCCATCTCAAGACCACCTTTGGTCTTCCGGAGGTGGGGTCAACCTCTGTCTTATGAATCAACCTTTTGGGCTGTTGAGGTTTAAAATTGACCCACCTCGTATGATACTCCTTCTTCAAAGCCTTCTCAAACCATCCCGATATCTTTCCAGGAACAGCATACAGGAGGTTCAAGTTGGCTAGATGGTTTAGCTTAAATCCAGGGAGAGTTTTCAGATCGTGTGGGAATCTAAAATACTCTATTCCCTTCTCCCTTTTGATGGCATATACTTTGAGGTCCTCAAAGTATGCCCAGCTGATAATCTTGCCCGACGCCTTCTGATGCTTCTTTACCTTGTAGAGCATGGTGTAGGCGTTTGACTTTATAGGCACGTGCTGTTTCTTCATTTCCTCCAGGCAGGCTGCCCACTCAGCCTTTTTGGATGCTAGATCAGCATCATCTGCCTGAGGATCTTCTGCTATAGCTTCTTTTGCAGCTGTCATCTCTTTAACTTTGTCGAATGCACTGCTGCCAAAAGTTTCTCCCAGATCCGGTTGTACTTCGCCTTCGGCGTTAGTATACTGGGGATAATGATCAGCAGTCATATCCTCTATCTCCACCTCGTCGACATCCTGTAGCTCCTCATCACTGACTACGTCAACCTCTGGAGCATCCTTCACCAGCTCATCTGGATTTAGACTGAACAGTTCAACAATCTGTTCATCAGTCAAATCATGTATTCTCTCTCCCTCTTCAGGCGTGTAGCTGACAGAGCGATGTACTATACCTTGCAAATCGAGAATCATTGTCAGTTGAGTCTCGATTTGTCGAAGGGACACCACATCTTGCTCGTCAGCCTGTTTTGATGAACCTGTTAAAGAAATAACCAAACATAATGCAAGTTAGTATACATTAAGCACATAACAATTATCGATTTAACTTTTCATTTATTTAATTAAACACATATTTGATACATGATTTCAAGAACAAAAGTTTAATAATAACTAGACATCTAATCTTGAATTTTGCCTTGAATCATCGCTGGGTCTTCGGCAGAAGGGGAGGTAGGCGGGGCAGACGTTGAAGCTCCCTGGTCTTGTTTCCTCTTAGTTCTTTGCTCTTGACCAGTAGCAGAGGCGGATGCAGCTGCATCCCCTTCATCGTCATCACCATCCTTGCCTCTAGCCTCGCCGTCACCCTCCTCATCATCATTCTCACTCTCATCCTCATCATCATCATCCTCATCATCATCACCATCATCATCACCTTCATCTATCTTCAACGGCCATCCTGCGACCCTTTTAGCTTGAGCAAGATCGTCTTCTTCGCCTCCTCCAACTCTTCAATCTTCTTAGAAGATATGACATTTTGCTCCTGGAGTTAGGAGATCTGCTCAGCCTACTGAGTAATATGCTGAGCTTGAGAAGCATTTTGCTCCTCAAGCTGATGAAGCCTAGCTGCCTTCTCCTCGTCTGCAGCTAACAGCTTCAGCACCATTTTGTTAAGTGCTGCAAGCTGTTCCTCCACTCCAATAGGAGGGAGGGATGATCCTGTGGGGAAGCAGGATGGGCCGGCTTGGTGGCTCGTGGTGGTGGTAAAGATTGGGGGTGGTATAGAGGTGGTTGGTGGTGTAGTGGTGGTAGTGAATATTGGGGGTGGTATAGAGGTGGTAGGTGGTGTCTTAGTAGTGGGTGGAGGAGTGGTAGTGGGTGGTGGAGTGGTAGTAGGGGTGGTTTAGGTAGTGGTGGTGGCTGTGGAGGTAGTGAGTAGGGTAAACCTTCTTCGCTTGGGCTTCAGCCCATGTGGCTGAGCCATCCGTTTCCTCCTAGTCCCCCTGGAGCCGGAGGCTCCCCTCGGCTACTGGGAGAGTCTGGGATGTAAGATGGGTCAGTGACAGTCTCCCCAGACCCTCCAGGACGTCCGCCAACCGTCCTAATACCCCTCTCCGTGGCTACGACAAGACTTTCTACCGTTCGTACCAGGGGCTCATCATCCGACTCTTCTTCCTTATCAGGCTAAAATCCCTGATGGAAACCAGCACTCTCTGCTCCTCCTTGGGTGGATGATGGAGATGTCACATCGGTAGTAGTGGCCTTAGATTGTGTGGGGCCAGTATCTCCACCATCACCATCATCATCATCTGAATCATCATCCAGAACTGCTATCGGCTCCGAGTCCGAATCAATACCATCGTGACGCCACTTTTTCCTAGCTGGCGCCACGTAATCCTCACAGGCCAAATTCCCAAAAACTCTCCTCACCGGGGGATTCACCTGCTTCCCCCGGTATACCTTCATTCTCCCTAGTGTCGTATCATCCATAACTTCCAATACGACTGCATCATCTTTCTCCTTAGGCAGTTGGGGGAGTTTCTGATCGATAATCATCTGAATGAACCTTGGGTACATACAGAAACTCTCCTTCCCCTTAGCCTCAATGTTCTCCACCAAGTAGGTGAAGATCATCCTGGAGAAGCTAAAAGGATGGTTCAGCACCAGTGTAGCGTATGCATTTTGCATCTGGTCTGATAACTCATCAAAACCGCCCTTCCTTGATGCGATGCATCTAAGAAGTACATGTGCCAAGTATTTGAACTGGGGGCACAAATTTCTCTTGTTGAGCATACTTGTGTTGATGTCCCCAGAATACTTGGCTCTCATGAAGCAGCCACGGACGGTAAGGGGATGTAATCTAGTGGGGCAATCAGCATCATCCCCAAACTCAAGAACCGCCCGTATATCCTCTTCGGTGATCTGGATGTCCTCCCCCAAAATCAAACTCCTGATGGTGTGGGGATCGGTAGACCTGTCTACAGCAGCGTTTTCCCCAAACTCCTGCTGTATCGATCGGTAAGGAGTGCAAGGCGCTGAGATCGCACGAGAGATCCTCGAGCGTCGTAAAAATGTGATGATCCCAGCAAACTCCGCAGAGTTGCGGGAAGTCAGGTCGAGATAAGCACAAATGTTGTGCTTAGTGCTCATAGGCCATCTGCTCGTCATCTATGACACAAAGTAAATAAACGTTAGTACGTGTCAAGGTATGCCAGACTTGTTTCATGTAATTGAACATTTTGTTCAGTCGTGCGACTGAACTGAGATATTGAATTTAGTCGTGCGACTGAGCTGGACGACTGAGTTGTAGTCATGTTATTGAGCTCATATGTGCGACTGAGTCAAGCGATTGGACTTAGTCGTGCGATTGCTCATGCATTTACCTCAGTCGTGCGATTGAGCTTAGACACGTGGTTCAGTCATGCGATTGAGCCATTCGTCCAACTCAGTAGAGCGATTGAGTCTAGTCGTCCTGCTCAGTCGTGCGATTGGAGTTCATCAGTGTGTCCAGTCGCATGACTGACGGTTTGTCCATTCAAATTTGATTTTTGAGCGATTCTTGATGTTAAACATTGAGGAATGGCTCATTAGGTTTGAATTTGTCCGAATAAGCTTCTAATAACTTTTATATGTTCAAAAAACTTAGTTTTAGTCGTTTATTTGTCTTTATTTTCTTGGTTTTAACTTAGGTCACTTTCCGATTAGTTTTACGTTGTAGTAACCGAGTTATTAGCCAACAAATATCGCGTAGTACCTATGAAACAGAGACAGATGATCAGAAGATGTCAAAATGGGTCTAAGAAGATCGAATGAAATTTCGGCAGAGTAAGTTTAGGTCGTGCGAATGGAGAGCGATTTGAGAGAATGAGGCGAATGAGACCGACTCCCCCTCAATTTATACTAGGGCAGCATTCAGTCGTGCGACTGAACCTAGTCGCACGATTGAGTCGTGCGACTGAGCTTCAGTCGTACGAGTCTCCGTTCGGTCATCACCAGTCGTACGATTGAGGTTCATTCGTGCGATTGCTCACAGTCGGTCACCTCCAATCGTGCGATTGGGCTCATTCTTATGGTCATCGTACGTCTGGTCCATACTCATGGTCCAGTCGTGCGAATGGGTTCATTCGCATGGTCCATCCGTACGACTGGTCCATACTCATGGTCCAGTCGTGCGAATGGGTTCTACTTGTGAATTTTTTCCTTTTTGACCCATGAACACTTATACCCTTATTTCAATAGATAAAACTTTTTGATTAATTTCATCATATCAGACATGACCATTTTAAGATTAAAACAACATTTGATCACCTCAGATGTGATCCATTTATCCACCTGATCATCTCAGACATGATCCATTTATCCACCTGATCATCTCAGACATGATCCATTTATCCACCTGATCATCTCAGACATGATCCATTTATCCACCGGATCATCTCAGACATAATCCATTTATCCTTTCAGAAACAATTGCTTTTAGATTAAACGTTAAGTTCATATTGTGACCTTTACTGCAATGAGTAACATAGCACATTCCGACACTGACACACTTTACAAATAAATTAAAAGACTAAACTAAGTAATAAAATAAACATGTTTTTTTTTCTTAGGGTTGGTAGATCAGCCTATTAGCATTAACATCATATCCAAGACAGATTCTTATGGAATCAGACAGACATAAACTCAATTACTTGGAACTTTTTATACATTTATTGAAATGGAAACTAGCATATTTACATATCACAGTATCTCATTCATCTGAGACTTCTAAATCTAACTGGGAATCATGCTTGATCTGATACGTAACACACGTTGATTATCAACATCAGGCGGTGCATCCACGACGATTGTCAGTATACTTGTCCAATTAAATCCAAACACAGACTTTTGACACATATTGGTGATGTACTAGATTACATTATTTCAACTAACATTTGTGGATCCCACGCTTATATAGTAATCAACATTCCTCAGGAAACTTTTGAGCGGTCTACGGGTATTTCGACAAGAAGAGACTATTCTTAGAACTTTCAAAGAGAAGCCAAGCCTCAGGTCAGTGCCACCGCACAGCAGAGAGGCGGCAAACAACACTGAATTCTAGAATATCAGGTTATGCTTATCCTCAGGTCAGTGCCATCACACAGCAGAGAGGCACACATCCTATCTCCTTGTTATAGTGTTTCTTATTTTCTTTTGCACATAACGCACCAACAACATATGTTATCAGCTTGATTGCACTTAATTTCAATTTTTTTCATGCTTTGCTCTTTTTATGGTCATCCGCACTCTTTTAGTTGCGATAATTTGCTCGTCATCCCTTATTGGAAATAACTGATTGTGTTAACCAATGATAAGATGGGAACCCACAATTCGTTGAACAGATTAGTTTAAATTGTGTTCACCAGTGGTGTCTACTGTGTTCAATCTACCGACACATCGTATAGTGAACTAGCACCTCCCTAGCTCAACTTTCTCCATGTAATTACAGTAACACCCAAGTGTACTATCATTTTCCCAATTTGTTAGATTTAGAGTTCTCTTACTAACAATTTTCTGTGATTTAATTTAAACTTAAATTGCAAAAATTTAAAATCTTTTTGGTGTTCCAAGTAACTAGACGCATGTGTACTATCACTTTCCATTATGTAGAATCACAGTCTTGTTTTTGCCTTTTAGCTTATCTTCCCTTCCCCCTTTTTTTAAGTAAATAAATACTGAAAGTAAACTAATCTCCCCCTAAAAATTCTAAAACAGAAAATCTTTTTGTGTTTTTGGATTTTATAAGACAATGAAATAAAAAAATAAAATAAAATAAAAAAACTGAACTAGTGTCGGACTATGCATCTGTCTCTTCAGAGATAATGTCACTTTTCTTTTTCATGCCGTTGACCTCTAACAGATAGAAAAATTTTGGTTTATCAAATGGTTTGGTGTAGAGGTCAGCGCGTTGAAAATCCGTGTTTATCTTAACCACATCAATTAATTGTTTTTCATAGCAGTCGCGTATGAAGTGAACTTTATGCTGATGTGTTTTGTTTTAGGGTGGTTAACCGGATTTTTAGTTACAGCTATAGCAGCAGAGTTATCAACATATATAGGGCTGTTAGAGAATTGCAAACCGTAGTCCCGCATTTGCTGTTGGATCCAGATAATCAGAGAACAGCGGCTTGCAGCAGCAACGTATTCAGCTTCACAGGTTGATAAGGCAACCGGGGTCTGCTTCTTGCATTGCCACGTGACTAGACGCCTTCCAAAAAACTGACACCCTGCTGATGTAGACTTGAAATTCATCTTGCAGCCGCCGTAGTCTGAATCACTATACGCCGTTAGCTCAAAGTCATCGTCATGAGGATACCACAACCCCAGTGTTAGAGTACACATCAGATAACGAAAGATCCGTTTCATCCCGATCAGATGATTTACTTTCAGTTTTGCTTGATATCTAGAGCATAGACATGTGGCATACATTATATCTGGATGCAAGGTAGTGAGATACATGAGAGATCCGATCATCCCACGATACATAGTGGCATCCACAAGATCCCCATTCTTATCAGGAGCCACATCATGATTTGTGGCGAGTGGGGTACCGGCAGCGGTGACATTTTCCATATCAAAGTGACTAAGAATGTCTCCGACATACTTAGTCTGATGCAGAAATATACCGGTAGGTGTCTGATCCACCTGTAATCCCAGGAAGAACTTCATTTCTCCCATGGTGCTCATTTCAAATTCTGCCTTCATCATAGATTCGAATTCTTTACATAGATCTTCGTTTCACGATCCGAAGATAATGTCATCCACATAAATTTGCACCATAAGTAAATCCCCGTCTCTTTCTTTGATAAACAGCGTGCAGTCAATCACACCCCTGCGAAACCCATGTTTCAGTAGGTGGGTGGAGAGCTTCTCATACTAGGCTCGAGGAGCCTGATGTAGCCCATACAGAGCCTTGTCCAACTTGTAGACTCTGTCCCAATGATAAGGATCTTCGAATCCCTCGGGTTGACTGACGTGGACCTCTTCATGGATTTCCCCGTGCAGGAATGCACTCTTTACATCTAGTTGATAGACTTTGATCTTCATGTAAGATGCGTAGGCTAGAAAGATGTGGATTGCTTCCATTCTAGCCACTGGTGCAAAAACTTCATTATAGTCAACTCCTTCGACTTAACTGAAGCCTTGAACAACCTACCGTTCCTTGTTTCTGATAACAACACCTTGGTCATCCTTCTTGTAGCGTAGCACCCATTTGGTGCCTATCACTTTAACTCCTCTGGGCCGGTCAACGAGTGTCCACACTCCAAGCTTCTTGAACTGTAGCAGCTCCTCTTGCATAGCATTGACCCAGGCCTCATCCTTCAGGGCATCGCTTACGTGTTTGGGTTCGACTTGAGATACAAAGCATTTGAAGGCCACATCATTCACGTAGCCCTTTTCCATAATTGAAGCGTAATCAGCAGAATACAACTATTTCTCGTCTGCACGCTGGAGTGTAGGTCTCCAATGATAGCCTCCGGCGGATGATTCGTACTGATCCTAGTCACAGGTGTCGTAGGGACGACAACTTCAGCATCTAGATTTGTGACAGGATGTTCAGTATCTGTATGTCCAGATGCATGTTCAGCAGCTGATGAGCTTTCCTCTTGATCAACATTTTGCTCAAGGCCTCTCTGAGCGGCTTTTTCCTCATCTGATGAGTCATCACTCTCGTCGTGATCAGCTGTTGAAGATCCAGATGAACCACTCACAGGAGTTGTATTGCTAGTATCCAGATTTGGTGTGTTTAGAACATCGTGCATCATCCGAGTAGCAATTTCTTCATCTGAATAAATCTGAGGAAGATTGAATGATTTGAAAAAGCCATCGTAGTCGAAGAATGACGATGGACCTTTTCCAGCAGGGGGATGGTGAATCGTTGTACGTCGACATTGCACCATACTTCGACCTGACCTGTTGAGTTGTTTGTAAACTTGTTTGTCTGGTATGCTGTATCCTAGAAAGATCCCCTGATCTGCCTTTTCACTAAACTTGCCCTCCGGAGTTGTCTTCAGTAACGTACATGGAGCTCCGAATGGTTCCAGATACTCCAGGTTAGGTTTACATTTCTGAAGCAACTCATAGCAAGTCTTCCCATGCCTCTTGACAACTGACACACGATTAAGTGTGTAGCATGCGTTCGCAACAGCTTCATTCCAGAACTGCACTGGCAGCTTTGAATCTGCCAACATAGTCCTGCCAGTCTCGATCAAGCTCCTGTTCTTCCGCTCAGCAACTCCATTCATCTGTGGTGTGTATGCAGAGGTGAACTGATGAACAATTCCCTTTTCCTTGCAAAAAGATCCATCCACTGATTCTTGAACTCTGTTCCATTGTCTGAGCGAATCTTCCTAACCTTCAGCTTGTAGAGAGACTCCAGTGTAGTAACGAGCACCTTGAATGACTCAAAGGTTTCTGACTTTGCTTTCTTAAACATCACCCAGGAGAATCGTCAGTAGTCATCTGTGACTACAAAGCAGTACCAGTCTCCGGCGATACTCTTCGTGCTGACGGGACCGAATAGATCCATATGCAATAGCTCCAGGGGCATCTCGATAGAATTGACGTGCTTGGTCTTGTGAGATTTCCTTGTCTGCTTTCCCTTCTTGCATGAGATACAAAAATCAAGAAGTTTGAAGTTCTTAACAGGAACTCCATCAACTAAGTTGTTATGAATCAGATGATTCATCTTCCTGTGATTAATGTGTCCCATTCTCTTGTACCATGAGATGGAATCCTTCTCTGTAGCTTTACACAAAAAGCATTGAATAGTAGACACACTAGTAGAAGCATTAGTCTATATCTAGAACATACAGGTCATTATACCTAGATGTTGACAATAATACCTGCTCCTCTGGAATCTCCATCTCTTTCTTCAGAATGTAACACTTCTGATTGTCAAACATAACTTTAAAGCCCTTGTCACATATCTGAGACACTGAAAGCAGATTGTTTTCCAATTGTTGAACGAAATTAACTTTATCAAACCTTACCTTTGCATTACCTACTTCTCCTTATGCGGAAATGTATCCTCCTTTGTTTCCAGCAAAAGAAACGTGACCCCCTTTAATTTTTTTGACATTGTAAAGGAGAGACTGATTTCCTGTCACGTGCCTGGATGCTCTGCTATCAACTATCCATGTGTTGGTAGAAGCACTATAGCGGACAACCTGCACATAATAGAAAATAATTAGTTGAGGAAGGGGACCCAAGCCTTGACTGGCTTGGGTTTCCCAGAGGCATCACACATCACGAACTCAACCACTATCCTTTATCAGTAGGTGGGACCTCAACCTTCAACTTATCAATGCTTTCAGACACTTCAGATGTTTTGGCTTTCCATAAACCATCCTTGTGAATGGATTGTTTGTGGTAAACCGGTGACTGATTTACAGTTTGAACCTTAGGTTTAGTTACAAAAACAGTTTTCACCTCAGGCATCACAGATTTGCCAGTGACTTGTCTGTGTTGTCTGTGGCGTTGAGGAGAGGTAAAAGACCTAGAAGGTTTTTTGACCTAACAGGTGTTTTAGATCTAACGGGAGTCTTAGATCTCTGTTTTGAAAACTGTTTAACTTCTTTTTCTAGTTCAGTTTTAATTTTGGGTGTCTGATAGCGTGGACAGTTTGAAGAGATATGACCACGTTGTCCACAAGTATAGCATGATCTCCTTTCAACAGGACTAGGAGATCTCTTGTGGGGCGGTGAGTAAACTTCAGGTACTGACTTTTTGGTCTCACTCCTTTGATTTTCACCTTACTTGACAAATTTTACTTGTTTAACGTTATGGGGGTTTTGTCTTTGAAGATGATTGTTATCTTGCTTAACCGGTTTAGTTTGAGTGGTTTTGGAAATCTAAGGTTGTGTGGTAGCAGATTTTGGACCTAACCCAAGAGATGCTTGAACATTCTTTTCCACCCGGTTTTCAGTGATGGTTTTACCAGTTGTGCCTGATGTTGATTTTGTCTGATCAGCAGCCGGAGGAGCAGGTCTAACTGCTGTGTCCGGATCGCTGACCAGAGGAGTAGTCACCACATGGTCCTTTATTGGATTATTATTAATAGGACGTTGTTTGGTGTTCAAAAGGATCTCATGTGGTAAAGGCAAAACCTTATAACCCAACCCTTCCCCGTTGTTGTGTTCCTTAACCAAGTTTGTCAAAATATGAGAAGAACTAGCTAGACTGTGGACTTTTTGCTTTAAAGACTCATTTTCAACTTGCAAAACAGCTTTGTCCTTTTTAGTTTCCTCAATTGTCTTTAAATAAAACTTTATATCATTTTCTTGGTTAAATGCGACAACCTCCGTTTCTTTTAGTTGTTTCTTTAACGCTTCAATTTTCTCCTTATAGCTGCTCTCGTTTTGTTTTAACACTCTATTTGCCTCAGTGCACATTTTTAAGTCATTTACTAAGTTATCATTATGATCTAATAACCTAGCAAATTTCAGATCAATGCTTTCCCTAAATTTATCACATTCAACACAAGCATGTTTAATAAATAGATCATCCTTTGATTCTACCTGTGCAGATGTAGACGTTCCAGCCATGAAAGCATTTTGAGGTTCGGTTGTGCTTAAGATTCAGCATTCAGTTCATTTTCAACAAGTTGATTAACAGCAGCTAAGGTCTCATCCACATCAGCAGTGTCAAGCTCAACTGAGTTCTCCCCCTCACTCGCTGAGTCTTCATTCAGATCTTCAACAGATGCAATGTTGGCTTCACCATCAGTTAAGAATCGGAAGGACCAGTCCTGTCCTTCATCACCTTGAGCAACCATTGCCTTTGAATCACTGCTTGTTGAAGCTGTCTTTTTCTCTTTATCCTGTTTGTTGAAGGACGAGAACGGGTTCCCATTGCCAGTCTTCTTCGGTTTGACACATTCCCGCTTGAAGTGGCCTTTTTCACCACAGTTAAAACAGGTGACTTTAGACTTGTCGAATCCAAAAGTAGTATCTTTGGTAGCCACCAGATTCTGTCCCGTCTTCTTCATAAACTTCTTTGCTCGTCGCACAGCACTTGCGAGAGCCCACATTATGTCCATTCTTTCCAGCTCATTTTCATCCACCTGCTCATAGTCTTCATCAGCCAAGTGGTAGTTCCCAATCTTTCATGCAACCAAACCATCATAAGAATGAACCACAGCAGCAAGTAGGTCCATGTGCTCCTTAGCCACTTCCACAGTTACTTTGCCCAGATTTTCTATCACTAACTTCGTCGATTGAGCAACTGTAGGACTTTGTTGAACCCCTGATGAAGCATGTGACTCACCACCAGACGATGAGCATTGACCAGTTGCAGATGATGCATTAGATACAAATGCAGTCTGCAGAGGGGCACTAGTAGATTTTGCAGTTGGAGTAGGGGAAACGTTGTAGAGAGATGGATCCTGAGTGTATGCTCCCTTCTTTGTCTTGTATTTGTGTCTCACCTCTTCTTCTCTCAGTTTCAGGATGAAATCATTGATATCCAAAGTATCCAGCACTGAGTTATACCTTAGAGTGGAAATGAATGAATCCCACTTCTCTGGTAGCCCATCAGCCAAGCTTCACTTTTTCTTCTTTAGACGTTTAACACCATGAGTGTGAAGTGTAACACCCGGAAGTTTGACTTTCTGGAGTGATATGCGACTGAGTCTCAATCGCATGGAATTCATGCGATTGGAGGCCCAATCGCATGATGCAAGGACGAATGAAGGACCATGCGCATGGAGCTCATGCGACTGGAGGTCCAGTCGCATGGTGTTCGTGCGATCGAAAGTCCAGTCGCATGGACGACGGGCGACTGAGCTGTAGTAATAAAGGAGGGGCAGCCCTCTTCTTCCCCACACTTACACACTCAGTCAGGAATAAAGAGCAGAAAGAGAGAGAGCAGAGAAAGAAGAGAAAGAAAGAGAGAGTGGTGATTCGGGCTCAAGATTTGTCAAGCGGCTAGCCAAATCGAAGCTCTTCATCTTCTCCTTGATAATGTGAGTTCTAGAACCCCTTATTTTCACGTTTTCTTACGATTTTGGGGCTGGATCACATATAAACCCTATTTTTGTAAAGTATGTGTTTAACCCATTTGGGTGAAATCGGGTTTAGTAAGTTTAATGTATGAAATTGGACTTGTATAAGCTTGTATCATGTTCTAGTATGAATCCCTGAGATTTAGGAGGGCTGATTTGGGCTGGAAATGAGTTTAGAGAAGTTAGATCGCGGCTACTGTTCGTGATGAACTCCAGTCGCCGCTCAGTTCGGGCTATGCGACTGAACGGCCAGTCGCACGACTGAGGGAAAACTGATCAATCGTACGATTGAGGCTCAGTCGTGCGGATGGGGCTCAATCGCCCGACAGGCCATGCGATTGAGGGATTCGGTCGCATAGGTCCATTCGCATGATAGTTCAGTCGCACGTATGAGGGTTAATCGCCTAATAGTCCATTCGTATAGTGTTTATTCGCACGGCAGGAGATCCATTCGCACGATTGTATGCCCATTCGCATAACTGCCCAATCGCACGCCCCAGTCGCGTGGAGGCCATGCGACTGCAGTATGTTCAATCGCCCAAATAGGGCTGATGTGAAGAAGGAGAGATGTGTATGTAGGACATAAATATGATAAGTATGATGTTGCCTTATATGACGGTAATGACTGATGATTTGCAATTATTTATGTTCCTTATGATTATGTATGTATATCTTTCACGACTCATGTATTATGACAATGAATGAATGAAGTATTATGTAACGTAAAGTGAAAGATAAAGAAAGGGGAATATGACGATGAATGCATGTATTAATGAATGAATGAATGGGTAAAACGATGATGAATACATGCATTAACGAACGAACGAATTAAGTCTTGCAAACATTGAATAAGTCGATTGGTCTTTCTTTGTGATTGACCATGGTCATGGTACCTCTACCGCTTACCTACTAGTACTGTGGCATACGCTTAGATTCACGGCCCAGTAGCTAAGGCTACTGCGGCATACGCTCTATTGATTCACGGACCACTAGCTAAGACTGATCGGGGTAGAGCATATGGTATTGGTACAAAAGAATTCAATGTGCAAGTAAGGATGAACGGGATCCTTGTCATTCGACCACAGTAATCATAGCCGAGTGCTATGAAGTGGGTAAAGCCTGACAGGATCCATATGAGAAATTAAAGACATTGATGTATAACGAATGATGAAGATAATAATGAATATTATCTCTGTGTATGAATGAATGAACGTAAAGAATGTATGCACGAACATGAATGAGAACGATGAATGGTACATGAATGAAAGCTAATTAATGAATGATGATGATAATAATAATGTTATCTAAGTGTACGTACGTTGTATGATCACATGTATGCAAGGGCAGTTTTAACAAATGAAAGTATGTTTTATTATAAAACTAGAACTCACTCAGCAACGCTGACTTTTTATGTGTTTCCAGTTGGCAGGTAGTGTTGCTGGGGATGGCACGAGGCGGCTACTCAGCTCCTTTGGTATGGCATTCTCCTTTTGATAATGCTGCCACGCAATGTGTTGTGGGCCCATAATATGCGCAACACATTATGTTGTATGCAAGTGCAAGATTTCTTGAAGATCCTGATAAACAGGATTATTTAAGAAATCTTCTTCATGATGAAAAATTTTTGTGTTTTCATACTAGAGGTCACTGTATATGACCCTATGATTGTTGAGGATTCACATAAACGGGATTACTTAAGAAATCCTCGGTTTCATATGCTTCAGCAACAATCATAGTAAAAGTTAGGCATTGTAAAGAAGGCTTGTATATTGTATTTAAATCACGATGTAATGCATTGTAAAAGCTTTTATGATGAAATGAGAATGTCCTTTTTATCAATTCCGCTGCATTGCTTTACTTAGTAAATGTAAACTATACGCTTGATGTGCAATGAATGACCAACTGTGAGGTGCCCGGGAACGGGGCCTTACAAGTTGGTATCAGAGCCAAAGTTTAAGTGAAATGGGTAAATTTTCAAAATAAACCTAAACTTGAACTGAAAATGGGACAGAAAGGAAGAGAATGCCATCTGAGTAGTTGCGTGCCATCAGGTATTTTTATTAAAGTTAACCAGTATTACGTGCGCATGTTATGTGATGTATGTGTTACTGTTAGAGTTAGATACTAACGTAGTCAGGACAGGTAATGCTCAGGGTACGAAGAGTAAAGTAAGTGGCTAATCACAACTGGCCATTGTAATTAGGAACTTACTATACTTAACATAAACTGAACTATTTCCTTGAATGACCGTGTTGGTGTTTGAATCTTTCAGTGTGAGATAGAGAATGGCTAGTGGTAGATCTTCTAAGGCCTTACGGGGTGGAGGTGGTGGCGGACGTGGTGCTGAACCGCGTGCCACGAGAGGGAGACCTAGAGTAGAGAAAGTGGTTCACGAGGAAACTAAGACCCCTCATCAGGAGGGAGTAGACGAAAGCGCCAATTTGAGAGCCTCGGTAAAAGAGGTAGTGGTTGAAGAGGTACATCAGGTCATGCAGACGATCCTACCGTCTGTGGTGACCGAAGTGATTAAGACTATCAGGGAAGGTGAAAGAAAAGAGAGGAATAGGTCCTCGGGAAGACAGGAGCAACAAGAGCCAGAAACGGTTCT
This sequence comes from Flaveria linearis, assembly GCA_024085815.1. Taxonomy (NCBI): domain Eukaryota; kingdom Viridiplantae; phylum Streptophyta; class Magnoliopsida; order Asterales; family Asteraceae; genus Flaveria; species Flaveria linearis. The sequence goes on along the minus strand of CM044007.1, from coordinate 41,496,952 downwards.
ATCTGATAATGAAGAGGAGGAGTAGGAGGAGCCGGTATGGGAGACAACATGGGGTTGTAATTACGGGGCATTCATGAGGTGTAAGCCCCCTACTTTTGACGGTTCTGGCACCGCTGCTGATGCTCACCAATGGGTGAGAGAAATGGAGGATGTCCTCGATATTAGTGATTGCCAGGAGGACAAGAAGGTGAAGTTTGCTACCCACTCTTTTACGGGGTCGGCCTTATGCTGGTGGGACAACATAGTCCAGGCCAAGGGTAGCAGGGCCATCGGAAGAATGAAGTGGTCCGAGTTAAAAAGGATGGTGATCGAGGAGTTCAGTCCTCGTCGAGAAATAGACAAAGTTGAGAGAGAGTTCCTGCAGTTGGAGGCGGGGACAATGACCCACCAACAGTACACCACCAAATTCAATGAGATGGCGAGAATGGTGCCGGATCAGGTGACACCGGTGTCTCGAAAGATCAACCGGTATATTCAGGGGCTGCCAGCTGACATCCGCAGGCATTTGATTACTGCTCGACCGAGCACCTTCAGGTCAGCAGTGGATTTGGCTGGGAGATTATATGATGAACGAGCTGTGGTGGTAAAGGCTGAGGTTAGTAGGAAGGGAGGTGGTGAGAGAAGCTGGCAGGGGAAGAGGTTTGGTCAAGGTGATAATTCGACGAGTAACAACAAGACAAGGGTGGATGACCATCGTGTGGTCATGTCAGGAGAAGGGTTGAGGAAGTGTGGCCAGTGTGGAAAGGAGCACTCGGGGGAGTGCAAGTGGGGATCCAACACCTGTTTTAGATGTGGGAAGGCAGGGCACATGTCAAAGGATTACCGGATGGGTAAGTGTTTTAACTGTGGGGAAAGTGGTCATATGAGCAGAGACTGCAAGAAACCTAGGGCTGAGGGGTCAGGGCGAAGAAGGCGGGTGGTGAAGAACCGAGAGCAAAGGCCAGGGCATTCACGATGACGCAGGAGGAGGCCAGGACGGACCCTGACGTTGTGTCCGGTATGTTTCTGGTCAACCAAACTTTAGCCTCTGTATTATTTGATTCGGGTGCCAGTAGGAGTTTCATTTCTGCTGCCTTCTGTACTAAGCTTCCTGTTAGTAGTAGATGTGTTGATATGCCCTTTGATGTAGAAACTGCCATAGGTAAGTCTACTAGGATCTCTGAGGTGATAGAGGGGTGTGATGTTGAATTGGAGGGCCACAAATTTCCGGTTAGACCGTTTGCGATGACTTTGGGTGGTTTCGATTTGGTGCTTGGGATGGATTGGTTGGAGGACTTTGAGGCGAACATCGTGTGTCGCAAGAAGATGATTCAATTGACAGCGCCCGGTGGTAGTTCAGTGACAGTTTATGGTGATCGGGTTAATACGATTCCGAAGGTGATCTCAATGGCTGTGGCGGGAAAATGTATGAGGCGTGGGTGCAGCGCCTACTTATGTTATGTGAAAGATGTGGAAACACGAACACCACAATTAGCTGATGTTCCGGTTGTGCGTGATTTTCCAGACGTGTTCCCGGACGACTTATCGGGATTGCCACTTGAAAGAGAGATCGAGTTCCAGATTGACCTGATACCGGGTACTCGACCTGTCGCCAAGGCACCGTATCGATTGGCTCCGATGGAAATGAAAGAGTTGATGGAGCAGTTACAAGAGTTGTTGGATAAGGGGTTTATTAGACCGAGTATCTCACCTTGGGGTGCTCCGGTCCTGTTCGTGAAGAAGAAAGACGGTAGCATGAGAATGTGTATAGATTACCATGAGTTAAACAAGTTGACGGTAAAGAACAGATACCCCTTGCCGAGGATCGACGACCTGTTTGATCAACTTCAGGGTGCTAGTTGGTTCTCAAGGATAGATCTTCGATCGGGCTACCATCAATTGAAAGTGAAAGAGCAAGATGTCCCTAAAACAGCTTTTCGTACGCGCTACGGTCATTACGAGTTCCTTGTCATGTCTTTTGGTTTGACCAACACGCCAGCTGCTTTTATGGATTTGATGAACCGAGTGTGTCGGCCGATGTTGGATAAATCAGTGATTGTATTTATTGACGATATTCTGATTTATTCGAGGAGTGAAATGGAGCATGCCGGTCACATTCGAGAAGTACTAGAGACGTTGAGAAGGGAGAAATTGTACGCCAAGTTCTCCAAGTGTGCATTTTGGTTACGTGAAGTTCAGTTCTTGGGTCACGTGGTTAATCCGGAGGGAATTATGGTCGATCCGGCAAAGGTGGAAGCAGTAATGCAATGGAAATCTCCAAAGACGCCATCCGAGATCCGTAGTTTCTTGGGTTTGGCGGGCTACTACAGAAGATTCATTCAAGACTTCTCCAAGATTGCTTCTCCACTGACCAAGTTTACTCGGAAGGATGTGAAGTTTGTATGGGGTCAAGCTCAAGAGAAGGCGTTTGAAGAATTAAAGAAGAGGTTGACCCAAGCTCCTGTCCTATCATTACCCGATGGAAGCGAAGACTTGGTGGTTTATTCTGATGCTTCCTACTCGGGGTTGGGATGTGTATTAATGCAAAGGGGAAGGGTGATAGCCTATGCATCCCGACAGCTGAAAGTTCATGAGGTTAATTACCCTACTCATGACTTGGAGCTAGCAGCCGTGGTCTTTGCATTGAAGATTTGGAGGCACTATCTCTACGGGACGAAGTGCACCATCTTTACCGACCACAAGAGCTTGAAGTACTTCTTCGAGCAAAAGATTCGAATAAGAGGCAGAGGCGATGGTTGGAACTTATAAAGGACTATGACTGTTAAATCCACTACCATCCGGGCAAAGCCAACGTGGTGGCGGACGCCCTTAGCCGAAAGGAGAGGCCCGAGCCAATTCAGGTGAAGGCGTACCAATTGATCATGACCTCTGACGTGATGAAGCAAGTGAAAGAGTTCCAAGATGAGGCACTGAAAGAAGATCATCTGAACTCTGAAAGAATAAGAGGTCTGGTTGCGGAGTTGGGTGAAAAGACGATGGGTGTTAGAACCCGGTTTGGGCGTATGTGGATTCCTCGTCTTGGGGATCTGCGAATGAGGATTATGGATGAAGCTCACAAGACTCGGTACTCCATTCATCCCGGTGCTACCAAGATGTACCAAGACATGAAGAAAGATTATTGGTGGCCGAGTATGAAACATGACGTGGTGGAGTATGTGAGTAAGTCCCTTACTTGTCTGCAAGTGAAGGCCGAGCATCAGAAGCCGTATAGAAAGATTAAACCTTTAGATATACCGGAATGGAAGTGGGAGCACATCACTATGGATAGCTGCCACGTACCCCGAGAGGGTACGATACTATATGGGAGATTGTGGATCGTCTGACGAAGAGCGCTCACTTCCTACCGATGCGCGAGACATATTCATCCGAAAGGTTGGCTGACTTTTTATCAAGGAGATTGTGACTCGTCATGGTGTACCGGTGTCGATTGTGTCAGATCGCGACACCCGGTTTACCTCCAAATTCTGGAAGAAATTTCATGATGCTATGGGGAAGAGGTTACATATTAGCACTGCCTATCACCCTCAAACTGATGGTCAGTCGGAAAGGACCATTCAGACCTTAGAGGACATGCTCCGGGCATGTTTTATTGACTTCGGGGGAAGCTGGGATGACCACTTGCCATTAGCTAAATTCTCATACAATAACAGCTATCATGCCAGTATTGGCATGCCACCCTATGAGATTCTATATGGTAGGAGATGCAGGACACCTGTTTGCTGGGGTGATATTGGTCGAAAGGAATTGGGGAGCGTCGAAGTGATCGAGGCTACGATTGAGAAGCTTGAAAGGATCAAGGCCTACATGAAGGCAGCCAAAGACAGACAGAAGTCGTACGCTGACAAACGACGCAGGCCGATTGAGTTCCAGGTGGGAGATCGGGTTATGTTGAAGGTCTCACCTTGGAAGGGTATCATTCGGTTCCGAAAGAGGGGCAAGTTGAGCTCGAGGTATATAGGCCCTTTCCGAATCATTGCTCGAGTAGGAGAGGTGGCCTATAGATTGGACCTACCAGATGAGCTAAGTGGAATTCACCCGACCTTCCACGTATCTCATTTGAGAAAATGTTTGGCCGATGAGGATCTGATCGTTCCACTGGAAGATACTGAAGTAGACGAACGGCTCAACTATGTGAAACAACCAGTGGCGATCATCGATAGAAAAGAGAAGCGGCTTAGAAATAAAGTGGTTCCTCTTGTGCATGTATAGTGGTGGCACAGGAAGGGATCCGAATCAACGTGGGAAACTAAAGAAGAAATGAGGCAGCATTACTTACGATTGTTCGAGGAATAACAGGTTTTGGAGACGAAACCTAAATAAGGGGGTGGACTTGTAACACCCGGAAGTTTGACTTTCTGGAGTGATATGCGACTGAGTCTCAATCGCATGGAATTCATGCGATTGGAGGCCCAATCGCATGATGCAAGGACGAATGAAGGACCATGCGCATGGAGCTCATGCGACTGGAGGTCCAGTCGCATGGTGTTCGTGCGATCGAAAGTCCAGTCGCATGGACGACGGGCGACTGAGCTGTAGTAATAAAGGAGGGGCAGCCCTCTTCTTCCCCACACTTACACACTCAGTCGGGAATAAAGAGCAGAAAGAGAGAGAGTAGAGAAAGAAGAGAAAGAAAGAGAGAGTGGTGATTCGGGCTCAAGATTTGTCAAGCGGCTAGCCAAATCGAAGCTCTTCATCTTCTCCTTGATAATGTGAGTCCTAGAACCCCTCATTTTCACGTTTTCTTACGATTTTAGGGCTGGATCACATATAAACCCTATTTTTGTAAAATATGTGTTTAACCCATTTGGGTGAAATCGGGTTTAGTAAGTTTAATGTATGAAATTGGACTTGTATAAGCTTGTATGATGTTCTAGTATGAATCCCTGAGATTTAGGAGGGCTAATTTGGGCTGGAAATGAGTTTAGAGGAGTTAGATCGTGGCTGCTGTTCGTGATGAACTCCAGTCGCCGCCCAGTTAGGGCTATGCGACTGAAGGGCCAGTCGCACAACTGAGGGAAAACTGATGTTCAATCGTACGATTGAGGCTCAGTCGTGCGGATGGGGCTCAATCGCCCGACAGGCCATGCGATTGAGGGATTCGGTCGCATAGGTCCATTCGCATGATAGTTCAGTCACACGTATGAGGGTTAATCGCCTAATAGTCCATTCGTATAGTGTTCATTCGCATGGCAGGAGATCCATTCGCACGATTGTATGCCCATTCGCATAACTACCCAATCGCACGCCCCAGTCGCGTGGAGGCCATGCAACTGCAGTATGTTCAATCGCCCAAATAGGGCTGATGTGAAGAAGGAGAGATGTGTATGTAGGACATAAATATGATAAGTATGATGTTGCCTTATATGATGGTAATGACTGATGATTTGTAATTATTTATGTTCCTTATGATTATGTATGTATATCTTTCACGACTCATGTATTATGACAATGAAGAACGATGTATTATGTAACGTAAAGTGAAAGATAAAGAAAGGGGAATATGACGATGAATGCATGTATTAATGAATGAATGAATGGGTAAAACGGTGATGAATACATGCATTAACGAACGAACGAATTAAGTCTTGCAAACATTGAATAAGTCGATTGGTCTTTCTTTGTGTTTGACCATGGTCATGGTACCTCTACCGCTTACCTACTAGTACTGTGGCATACGCTTAGATTCACGGCCCAGTAGCTAAGGCTACTGCGGCATACGCTCTATTGATTCACGGCCCAGTAGCTAAGACTGATCGAGGTAGAGCATATGGTATTGGTACAAAAGAATTCAATGTGCAAGTAAGGATGAACGGGATCCTTGTCATTCGACCACAGTAATCATAGCCGAGTGCTATGAAGTGGGTAAATCCTGACAGGATCCATATGAGAAGTTAAAGACATTGATGTATAACGAATGATGAAGATAATAATGAATATTATCTCTGTGTACGAATGAATGAACGTAAAGAATGTATGCACGAACATGAATGAGAACGATGAATGGTACATGAATGAAAGCTAATTAACGAATGATGATGATAATAATAATGTTATCTAAGTGTACGTACGTTGTATGATCACAGGTATGCAAGGGCAGTTTTAACAAATGAAAGTATGTTTTATTATAAAACTAGAACTCACTCAGTAACGCTTACTTTTTATGTGTTTCCAGTTGGCAGGTAGTGTTGCTGGGGATGGCACGAGGCGGCTACTCATCTCCTTTGGGATGGCATTCTCCTTTTGATAATGCTGCCACGCAATGTGTTGTGGGCCCATAATGCACGCAACACATTATGTTGTATGCAAGTGCAAGATTTCTTGAAGATCCTGATAAACAGGATTATTTAAGAAATCTTCTTCATGATGAAAAATTTTTGTGTTTTTATACTAGAGGTCACTGTATATGACCCTATGATTATTGAGGATTCACATAAACGGGATTACTTAAGAAATCCTCGGTTTCATATGCTTCAGCAACAATCATAGTAAAAGTTAGGCATTGTAAAGAAGGCTTGTATTTTGTATTTAAATCACTATGTAATGCATTGTAAAAGCTTTTATGATGAAATGAGAATGTCCTTTTTATCAATTCCGCTGCATTACTTTACTTAGTAAATGTAAACTATACGCTTGATGTGCAATGAATGACCAACTGTGAGGTGCCAGGGAACGGGGCCTTACATGAAGTTCACTCATCAAATGGTAGAAGCGATCTATGATATCATCCAAGCTTTCATTCCCAATATAAGAGAAATTATCAAATTCTTTTTTCAACACTTTAGCCTTCAGTGACTTTAGTGTTGAATTACCTTCATATCTCTTCTCAAGAGCATCCCATAACTTTTTGCTCTGCTTATGTTCTGAATATTGATGAAGGATGTCTTTGGGAATTGACTGGGTCAATATAGCATAGGCTTTCTTCTCTGCATTATAAGCAACCTTTTGTGCATCACTTAGTCCACTCAAAGTAAGGGGTATACCATCAGCACCAACTAGCATATTGTAGCCAGTTTCAATAGCATTCCAGAGATTTGTATCCACTCCTTTAAGATGAATCTCAAACCTTTGTTTCTATTGAGGAAATTCATCAAGAGACAAAGCTTAGGTGGTTTATTATGGTTCCCGATTTCATTTTCCAATAGCAATAGGTTCTAGATCCTGGAGTCCTTCCCTGCTGAGAATGCAAAATTCTCTGAGTCCATAATAAAGTAGTCTTAAACTTGAAAAACCAAACTGTGTATGCGACTGAAATGGGCAACTGAAGGACGACTGAGACAATCAATGTGCGATTGAGCTGAGTCATACGACTGGGCTGGCGATTAGGGTAGTTGTGTGAATGAGCAAAACGACTGGGACAATCGTGCAATTGAACGAGCGATTGGTCCAATCGTGCGATTGAACTAGGCGATTGGAGTTCAGTCGTACGATTGAGTCAATCGTGCGACTGAGACTGCTGACTTTGAAATTTTTCAACCTTTTTCACACAATTCAACCTAAAACACGATTTTGAATACCCTAGAAGGCTGCAACTAGAAAAATACTCTATTCTCAAAGCATGCACACGTAAAAACTGGATTTTGTGCGGAAAGAATGGATCTTTTCGCTTAAAAACGTTGCCTTTTTCAAAAATACGATTGAATCCACGAAGAATCAAGAGCCAAAGCTCTGATACCACTTGTTAGGACCGTGTACGGACGGAATACTAACTGATTCTACGTGAAACCGAATCAAATAGCGCGGAATTCTATTTGATTGGCGATCCAATCAGGGAGAACGTTAATCGGATCAAACCTAACGATTAGAATACGTTAAGAATGAAGTAGGAATGATCTGAAACGATCTATGAACTTGGAAGGGACGAACTGGATGAACTTGGACGGCTAGGGTTGTGAATTATCGAAGTGTTTTGTTTTTCCACGAATTAAGTGGTATTTATAGGTTACAGCTTTCATTCTTACGACTGAGCCAAGCAACTAGCTCAGTCGTGCGACTGAGTCATACGATTGATTCATTCGTACGACTGAGTCAGTCTTATGACTCAATCGTACGATTGACTCAATCACCTGGTTCAGTCGTGCGATTGTGCCATTCGCATGGTCCAGTCGTGCGACTGAATCAGAATACTTAGTTAAACACATTCTTGAACCTTTAATGATTCAGAACTATGTCTAACAACTGTAAACCTATATAACATGTTCATATAAGCGTGTAACAATAAATAATATTAATAGATATAACATTAAACAACCAATAAACATTAAACAACCAATAAACATTCACAGAAGAGTTTTTCATTACATAGATTCAACATTACATATATGTTACAAGATGAAAGTCTATTACATCAATGCTCACTAGACTAGAACTAGGAACATGTGTACCAACAAACTGTTCTGCATATGTACTCCAATCATAACCATCTTTGATGCTTACAACCAGTGCCTTCTTTGGTTCCTCACTAGTCTTCTCCTCTTTAGGTTCTGGCATAGGTAGGTTTTGATAAGGCTTTTGAAATGTCTTGTTAGCCTATTGCTGATATTTTTGACTGTTTAAGCTACCTTGACCATTTCCTCCTTGATTCCTTGGAGCTTTACACTCTCTAGAAAAATGCCCATAGCTATTATAGTTAAAGCACCTTGATTTTGATTTATCAAACCCAACAATTTTGTTTGCACTGGGTTTGTAGTTTCTGTTAGCATATGAGTGCTTTTGAGTCCTGTAAGCTATCATGACCATTTGCCAGTTGAGATCCCTTTCTTCTACATCATCAGGATCCATCTCAAACAGATCTTGTAGAACTAACTCAACTTGAGTCAGATGACTGCCTTAGTAAGCTTGAAAACTTGCCATGAAAGCTGTAAAGGCAGATTTTAACTCTTCATCCTGTAAAAGAATATTAATGACATCTTTTACTTTGTTAGAATTGGCAGAGTTTGAGGATGGAATCTTAGTTTGAGATTTAGGCATTTGAGCTTTAGGAGGAGACTGTGGTTGTGGTTAAGTAGAATAAGCAGGTGTACTAGTGAATAATCCTGCTCCCACAAACAAATCACCTTCATCTTCAGGAGTTGTCTGATCTTTTGCAAGAAATGCATTCTCTACTGTATTTGCTGGAGAAGCAACATACTTATATTGTGATGTTGATGCATGTCTGTCATTGTTTCTTGAACTCTCATCAATCTCTAAAGATTCAATCTTTGCAATGAGAAGATCAAGATCCATTGGAAACTTTTTAGTGTGTTTCAACAAAGTGACAGTCTGTTTCCAGGATGATGGTATTGCATTCAGAAGTCTGTTATTTAGATCTTCAAGATCATTCTTGATTCCCAAAGTAGATATTTCTATTGTGAGTTGCACAAATCTGTTCATCATCTGATTAATTGTCTCTCCTGAGATATGCTCAAATAATTCAAGTGGCCTTTTCAATTTCTATTTTTTAAGATCTTGAATTTCCTTTCCTCCTTCACAGATAACTTTCAAGGCCTTGTACATTGTAAATCCAGTTTGATAATTTTCAAGCCTTGATAGTACTTCCAATGGTAGCCCTTTGCACATGAGAGAGTAAGCCTTGATATCATTTTTCACCTTCTTTAGATCATCTCCATGTAGATTGTCTTCAGGATAAGGTTCTTGTGTATCTCTTGTATACACAAAACCTCTATCTGGACCATCAGTAGTCATAGGGATATAAGGTCCTTTTTCAATTGATTTCCATAGATCAGTGTCTATGGAATTCAAATGATGCTTTAACCTAAGAGACCAGTTTTTGAAATCAGCTCTATTTTTAAGTTTAGGAACTCTATTTTCAAAATCTTCTGATTTCACCATTCTTATATTTTTCTTAATTTTCTAAGTTTTTGAATTAAGAAAGGAATTAAAAAAATTTTTGGATTTTTCAATTTTTTTATGAAAAATGTCTACGTATCAAAGGAGATGCGTCTGAACAGTGATGGAATGCTCCAACAGTTGACAAAAACGTCTAAGGAATTGCCTTAGAAAAATTTCCAAAACGCCCAAGTTGATGCGCCAAGATTTTACTTGATTTCCAAAACTGCTCAACAGTACCAAATGTCTACGTATCAAAGGAGATGCGTCTGAACAGTGATGGAATGCTCCAACAGTTGACAAAAACGTCTAAGGAATTGCCTTAGAAAAATTTTCAAAACGCCCAAGTTGATGCGCCAAGATTTTACTTGATTTCCAAAACTGCTCAACAGTACCAAAACTCCCAAACAGTGGTAAAACGCCTAGGGCGAAAACACATTAACAGTTGAAAAATGCCTAAACAGTGTTCAAGCGCCTGAACACTTAAGCAAATTTCAGTGAATTTTAACCCTAATGCGCCACATTCATCATATTCATATGAATATATCGAACTCTGAATTTCTGAAATCCTTCAAATGTTGATGAATTGAACTGAAACTTTCCAATTAGTTCAATATAATGCCGATAATCATTCTTCTAGCATCAATTTCAGTAATTATCAACAAGAATACACTTAATTTCCAGAATTTCAGTTCGTAAACTCATGAACTTTTTCGAACACTTTTTCACTGATTCAATCAATTTTGATGAAATATACTGCGATTTGTGATTCAAATCATGTTTCTGATGATGAAACACAACTTTAATTCACAATGTTTCACTCGAATTGTCAATCAGTTACAGATTTCAGTGAATTTTTGAAGTTTCTATGTTTGACAGAACTTCAAAAACACTCAGCTGAAAGCTCTGATACCATTTGATAGGATCAAATGCATCAATCTATAATGATTTATGTATACAATTCAAAGAGACACAAACAAATGTAATCAAATCAAGCACATATCAACAAAATTCATAATTTCATTGATATAGCAAAGACAATTACAAGAGTAAGAAAGCAGTTCATACAAAATCTCCCAATTCTACTCTAGTCTAAGCTATTTATACTATCAATAAACTAAAGACTATCTATTTACAATTCTAGTCCCTATATTATGACAAAATTGTAAAAGACACACTAGGACTAAATGTTAATCTTTCTAGAGTACTAACAAAATAAGGGTCCTAGAACTCACACAAACTACAAGAAGAAGAAGAGCTTCGTGTTGACTCGCTACTCGACGATTTTCGTGCTCGGATCCACCCGAACAAACCCCTTTTTCTCTCTTTTCTCTCTTCTTTCCCTCTTCTTCTCTTTTGGCTGGGTTTTCTCAAGAGTGGGGAGGATATGGCTGCCCTCCCCCTCTTAATCCCCCATTTTTACAAAATTTCTCCCGTTTTGACACGTTTGGTCCCCCGACTTTAGACTTTATTTCCTTTTCTTCTTTCGTCGGTTTCGAAGAAAATATCTGGGTGTTACATATATTGACCTTCAGGTAGGGGTGTGCATGGTCGGTTTGGTTAGGTTTTATCCTAAAACCAAAACCAAAAACTGATATTTTGGTTTTTAGGTTTTTAAAACCATTCGGTTTTAGTTTTTTCAGTTTTTGGTTTTGGTTTAGACTTTGGTTTTGGTTCGCTTTTGGTTTTGTTTTTGGGGTTCAAGTTTTTTTTTTTAAATTGATTCAAAGTAATGAATTTTAAGCTAAAACCTTTAGGCTTACATTATGTTGTTTATCTTTAAACATAATCTAAAGGTTATTATAATTACTTAACATTAAAATTAATTACAATTAATAAAATATAATAGCAAAAAATTTAATAAAATAATTTAATCTACCAAACAAAAAAGTTTAAAGATTATTCTTGAAACCTAAATATATATCTATTTTAAAAAATAAGTTAAATAAGTAATTTATAGGCTAGTCATGTTTATAAATGTATGAATACACCTCTAAATTTACAAGTTCAGTTTTATGGTTTTGGTTTGGTTTTTTCGGTTTCTATTACAAGCAAAACCAAAACCAAACTAGAAAATCGGTTTTTAAAAAATCAGCAAACCAAACCGTCGGTTTCTTATTGATTTTGGTTTTATCGGTTTGGTTGCATCGGATATTTCGGTTGCGGTTCGGTTTATTTTGTTTCTTGCACACCCCTACCTTCAGCTATATCAACCAGCTTCTATTCCTCTTGCTTTCTGAATTGATGTACTTCCTCCTACATTGCTTCTATCCAACTGTTGTCTTTTAGTGCTTCTGTGATGTTTTTGGGTATAGTTAGGGATAAGAAACAGGATTACAAGCAAATGTTTGCTATGTCTGATTGACTTCTTATCAGTCGGGTATTTAGGTCGCCTATGATGTTTTCTAAGGGGTGATCTTTGTGAATTCTTGTTGTTTCAATCTGATAAACAGGGATTGTTAAATCAATATTTATGATTGTTTGATCAGGTGTTGAGGTTGTGGGACAATCTGGCTGTGTGGGTTCATTAAATGTTTGAGGTGAGTCATGAAAGAAATCTAAGATTTCATCATCATAATGTGTGTCCGGTAAGGAATGATAATCATCATCTTCTTCAACTGTGTGTGGTTGGTATCACTTTGGTTGGTTGGGTGGCTGAGTAGTCACAGGTGTTGATGAAGATGGTGTGGTCGTGGTTGTGGCATTTAGATGTTTTTGTTTGTTCTGGAGGAGGTGTAACTGTGGTGCTTGAACGATATGTGATTGTTCTCCTTGGAGGATCAGCAGTTAGTGGAACATCAATGGTTGATAGAGGAGGTACCATAGGATATTCAATATCTTCTTTTGTACCTGAAACATCAAAATAAGATATGTCAAATGATTTTGTTAATGAATCAATATCAAACAACCAGTCTAATCCAATGACTTTCTTTATGAAAGAATGTTCATTAAAAATGACATCAATTGATTCTTCCACAATATTAAGTATTGGATTGTATACTCTATAAGCTTTTGATCTTCCAGAGTATCCCATAAAGAATCCTTCATCTGCTTTTAGAGCAAATTTGGATAATTGTTCTCTAGTGTTTAAGATTGAAACAGAACATCCAAATGCTTTAAGAAATCCAATGAAAGGTTTTCTTTTAAACATTAATTCATATGGAGTTTTTGTACGTTCTTTGATTATTAATGTTTTGTTTTGAATGTAACAAGCTATGTTGATTGCTTCAGCCCAGAAAGAGATGGGCAATAGAGAGTCTGCTAGCATGGATCTGGCTGCTTCTATCAATGTTCTGTTTCTCCTTTCAGCTACTCCATTTTGCTGAGGAGTTCTTGCTACACTGAACTGATGACGGATTCCCTTTTCTACACAAAAAGAAGAAATAGAGTCATTCTTGAATTCAGTACCATTATCACTTCTTAAAGATTTAACTTTAAGATCTAATTGATTCTCAATCTTAGTGATAAATGTTTTGAGAATGTCTGATGTTTCTAACTTGTGTAGTGGAAAGAACACCCAGGTAAATCTGGAGTAATCATCTACTATAACAAGACAATATTGCTTCTTTCCTATGCTCAGAATGTTTGTTGGGCCAAAAAGGGCCATGTGAAGCAATTTGAGTGGTGTGTTGTTAGAGTTTACCAGTTTAGACTTATGAGACACTCTATGTTGTTTGCCTTTGAGACATGCAGTGCAGTGGTCTGTACAGAAGAATTCTGTTTGTGGTAAACCTATTACTAAGTAACCTTTTACAAGTTGATTCATTTTATTATAATTAGAGTGTCCCAATCGTCTCTACCATAATTAGGAAACATCTTCTGATGCTTTTGATAATAAACATGTTTCAAGCGTGGTTGTTGAAACAGTGTTCATATCAACAATGTATGTGTTATTATGATGTGGAGTTTTCAAAAGGATACAATTTTCTGGTATTTGAAAACTTGTCTTGAGGATGTAGCAGTTGTTTGAGTCCAATAAGGTGCCGTATCCCTTATCACAAATTTAAGACACACTTAGAAGATTAAACTGAAGATTAGAGCAGTAGTTGACATTTTCAAAGCTAATTAATCCATTTATATTGTTCATTCATCAGTTATCTTTCCACCTGTCTTATCACCTCCAAAAGCTATGTTTCCTCCATGTTTGCTCTTAAAATCCCAAAGGAGGGAACAATTTCCTGTCATATGTCGGGAGCATCCACTGTCAACATTCCAGATATTGTTAGTCCTTCTTTGATGTCCCTGAGAAAACACAGAATTCAGTTAGATGGTGTAACCCAGGCCAAGATGGTCTTGGGTTTTCCTTCTTTTCCCATAATGCAAATTTATTCTAACATGGGATTGTCTAGTAGTTTAGGAGTTCTAGGTACACTAGATTTCCTTTGATTGATTTTAGCTCTATTAGGAGAAGTACTTTGAGCTCTTCTCCTACTAGTGCTAATGTCTGATGGTGGTCTGTTTTGAGACTTATGTCTCCTTGGTGTTTGTTTAAAGGTGTCATAAAATGTTTTGTCATTGTTTAAAACAACCTTTGATAAGGAGTTTGTATTGGTACTCCTATCTTGTTCCTATTAGGAACAATTGTTTATTTCTCAATTGGTTTTTTAACTGGAGACTGAGTGTTTTGCTTTTTGTTTTTCTTGTTGAAAAAGCATTTATCAATACTGTGATTGTTCCTTTTACAAATTGAGCAATAATTATGAAAATGGTAAGTTTCAGTCTTGTGATTGTTCATATGACAATACTTGCAATATTTACCATATTTGCATTTTTTTCAGTGCAGTGAGTGTGTTGATCATGCCATTCGCAGTATGGTAAATTAGCATTGCCTTGTTTGTTAACAATTTGTTTTCAAGTTTGATTTAAGTGGAATATCAAAAGTCACAGTTGTTTGACTTTTGCCTTTTCTTATGTTTGTTTATTTAAGAAAAGTAGTGAAAGATTCAACATTTTTTCCATGAGAGCAGATGTGCAGTCCTTGAGTCTACTTTGTTTGTTTTGATGGTACATCAATCACACTTGAAACTTTGTGAGTTTTAGTAATTGGTTGAGGTGATTCATCATTCAATAAGTCAATATCATCTTCATCAGAGGTCTGTTCATCAAATTCATTGTTTTCTCCTTGATAAAAATTTGTTGAGTTAGTTTGTGGTGATACTTGACTTTTAACAAACTTTATCAAAGGTGTTTTTGCAGTTAATGATGACTTTGATGGTGTCGATGAAGATGGTTTTGAATCATCTGTTATATCATGTGGGTCAAGTGTCTCACCCTGTTTGTTAGTCAAGGAATCAGGTAGAGGAATATAGTTATCATTGTATGGTGAATTTACGTTGTTATATCCTAAACCTGAAGGGTCTATGAAACCCCTTTGCTGTGTAAGAAGTTCTTCAAACTTCTTGTTACTTACCTGAAACTTCTGAAGTTTCACTTTAGTTTTAGCCTATAATGTTTTAGATTCAATCAAGGATACAGAGAGTTGCTCAACTTGAGCTATAAGTGTTAACTTTTAAGACATTAACTTGTCTACATCATTTTGTAATGAAAGTATTTTTATACCATATTGTTTTTGTTCTGCTTTAAGACTTTCATGTAAAATGTTTGTTTCAATTACTTTATTAGAAAGTTTATCTGTATGTTCTCTATATCTATTGACTTCATCTATGCATGCTTGTGTGCAGAGGTTCTCCTTTACCTCTTTTGGGATTTCTAAAATTTTGTCTTCAATGTCTGCCATGAGTGCATGATCTGGAGATTGAATTTTAGCTTCATACATGCTCCAGTCACATTCACCATCCTTCTTAATGATCATGGCTGATGATTTGGATTGCTGATTTGGACTGTATTGTGTGATTTGTGGTAGAGTTAGTGCAGCAGGGATACTAATTGGAGGTGGGATCTATCTATTTGTTTGATAGCTACTTGAACCTTGTGACGGATTGTTATGTTTGTCAACTCTAGGTTGTTGGCATTCTCTTGAAAAGTGGCCATAGAGTTGACAGTTGTAGCAACTCACCTTGGTTTTATCAAGACCAATCTTTGTTTTCTTATCCATGTTGAATCCCCTATTCCTTTATAAAAACCTCTTTGATCTATAGGCAACCATTGCCATAGACCAATGAAGATCCATCTCTTCAACCATGTCTAGTGGTAGTTCATCCAAATCTTGTTGAATGATCTGAGATGGTGTGAGATTGGCACCCAGATAAGCTTCAAAGCTAGTTGAAAAAACTGCATAAGCTGCCTTCTTCTCTTCAATTCGAAGAATGATAGTGAGAGCATCCATGGGTTTATCAAACTTGTGTATGTTTTGTGACTTCATCTGTTGTTGCTTGCTTGAGCTTGAAGCGTGATGATGTTTATTATGTTTGCTTTGAGGTTTTGTTTCATACAAAGCATGAACACCAGTCTTTTTGGACTTTTGTTTGTTGTTGGATGTATCTGGTGCAGAGAACAATGATGTCTCACTAGTATCTAAGAATTCTTCATTTTCATCTCTCCAGTGCTTGTCAAGAAAGCATTGTCTGTATGTTACAGTTCTTTGAAATTGTATGATTCTACATGTCTGATTGTGATGTTGTTTCTGGATCTTTCAGCTAACTCTAGTGCCTCCACGTTAGCCACTAGAGCATCCAATGATAGTGCTTCAAGATCTAATGTTGCTTTCATATGTGACACTGACTGAGTCCAACTCTCAGGTAGTGTATGCAACATCTTTTTGTTTATTTCAACAGATTCGTATTTAAGACCATAAAGAATCATCTCATTTACAAGTTGTACAAATCTGTGAAGTTGTTAGGGAATTGATTCTCCCTGAACATGATGGAAAGTTTCATAATGGGTCCTCAATTTTTCTTTCTTGATCTCCTTGATTTCTTCACTTCCTTCACACATTGTGTGAAGAACCTTCCACAGTTCATTTGCTGTTTTGAAATTCTCAACTCGTGTTAAGATTTCAAATGGCAAAGTCATTACCAAAATACTGTATGCTTTCATGTCAGTCTTTACTTTCTTCAATTCATCACCTGTACGTTCTTCAAACTTACTGGTTTTTGTGTGTTATAATCTGGACCAAGGTTTATAGGAATGTATGGTCCCTCGGTTATGGAAGTCCATAAATCCGGGTCTTGAAAGATAATCCAGCTATAGAACATGATATTCCACTGTTTGAAGTATGCTTTGTTTTTCAGTCTTAGTGGTTTGAGACCACTACTTGTTCCTGAAAGTTCGTCAGACATGATTGTTTAGTTTTCTAACTTAAAGTTTTAAGTTAAATTATGTTTTAATATTTATCCCGATGCTAACTTTCTTTTATACTAAAATCACTAGGATTTGTTTGTTAATTAATTTGATTTTAATTGATTACCGAATACAAGAAAATTAATTAATTTAAGTCAATTAATAGTCGACTTAAACAGTCAACACCAGTCACACCAGTAAACTTAGTTAAAACCCTTAAGTCGAAAAGTCAAAACCCTAAAAAGAAAAGTTTTGTTTTCGAAATTCAAAAGAAGAATAATATTCTTCTTTGATTTTGATGAGAAACAAACACAATCACCTGAGATTGTGAATGTTTGTGATCGATCAAAAAATAGGGTTTATCCTGTGGTTTGAGTGATTTGTTTGACGAAAATCGATAGAACAGTACCCGTGTACTATTTTATCAAGAAAATCAGTAGAAATTGATGTGATTTCGATGATTTTACAATGTATCTATTTCAAAAACAGTGTATGAAAGATTTGAGAGCTTTTCTAATCAACAAAAACACAAAAGTTTTCTTTAAAATGAAAGAAAACATAAGATTAACTCATGTTTTGTGAACATCTGTTGAATGTATAATGTAGAAGAAGAAGAAGAAGAAGAAGTGATGATTTTAAGCTCAAAATGTATGTTATGAAGCTAATGAAGCACGGATATCATGTTTGTTGAATGAGAGGATCAAAAATTAGTGTTTGATTTGAGCCAAGGCTCTGATACCACCTGATGAAATCAAAATATTAATCAATCAACTCATACTTTGATTAGAATGAAGTTGTTGATAATGTTGATTTCCCTAAGGATCTTTTCTAATCTCTCAAACAATATAGCAACAGATTTGTTATATCAAATTCTACAAACATCAAACATGGTGAGGAAACCCATGATTAACGCTTATGATATCAGTGTGTGTGATTGTGTGTGTATGAATTGCAAGTGCTTAAAAAATGCTGAAAATATTTGTATATTGATTGTTCAAAAGCTTACAAAGGATAGGGTAGAATGCTATTTATATCCTACATAAAAAGCTATTTACAATTACTAAACTACCCTTATGTAAACGAAAATTACTTAAAATCCTAAGTCTAAGTCGTCCGCTGTGGATGATTAGCTGTCCGCTGTGGAAGCTAAGATGTCCGCTGTGGAAGCTAAGATGTCCACTGTGGATGTTGAATAAACTGTCCGCTGTACATTGATGTTGTCCGCTGTGAGCACTGATGCTTTGTATGTTATCCGCTGTGGAATGTTCATCCACTGTGGATGAACATCCGCGTGAACAGTTCATCAGCTGTGGACATGCATCCGCTGTGTATATTATGCATCCGCTATAGACACTTTGACTTGTTCTTCATCCGCTGCATATTCTTAGTCATCTGTTGTGGGTAGTTCTTCATCCGCTGCCGACACTTGTCAAAAAATTCTTTTTATCTACAATCCTAGAAAAGAATTTTAAGCTTAATTAGTACATGTTATGAATGCTAATAATGCTAATGTGTTAGTTAATGATTGTTTGAATGTTAGAACACATTATGTTTGTTTATGGCAAGCATTATCCTTTATATGCATTGTTTCACTTGTTGAGTCCAACATACTCTTAGGTCAGCAATAGATCTCAATAGGAGGTTGTATGATCATAGGAGGCTCGTAGTTATGGGGAAACAAAAGAAGAACTGGAATAGTCAGTTCAACAACTATGGTAAGAGATATGGGAACGATAACAGTCAGTGGGAAAACAAGAAAGCAAGGGTGGATGCAAATCACGCAATTATGAGATGGTTTGACAAAATCAAGGAATGTGGAAAATGTGGAAAGAGGCATTTGAGAGAATGTGTATCGCCCGAAAATTTCAAGAAAAAGAAGGAAGACAAGTTTTCACGTGAAAGGAAGGTTTTCGTGCTAAAGACTGTTCTCACGTGAGAAGTATGCGAAAAGTAGGTCTGGGCATAAATAGCTGAGAGCACCCATGCCTGACCCATACCGAGACGAAAAGTGCTGCTACTAGAGAGAGAAAACGACTATTTAGAGAGAGAAAGCTCACAATCGAGGTGTTTAAGGTATGTAACTCGTGTAGTAACTCATGTTATGCACTAAGGAATGATTATTGATGAATATAACACATGGTTATGTAGCTTTTCTTTCGGTAAAAGCATTGGGAAGGTCGTGTTTGTGCTAGAACTTCACAAGGTGAGTTTCTAGTCCCCTTTTTACACCATTTTATACATTTTTGGGCTATTATGCATACTAAAATGCTCATTTTATGCTTGTATGATGTTTTTTATGAAGTTAAGCATGTTAGAACAGCCTTAGACATGATAAGTTATGACTGCGCGGAAAAAAAAGAAGTTTTCGCGCGAGCAGTTTAGTGTACGGTACGAAATTTGAATTTGCGAAGCTCTCACGCAACAAGTATGATGTTCTTTATGAGGTTAAGCATTTATGATGTATGCATGTTGTGTTATCTTTAACAGCAAGGCCTCAGCCAAGGGCGTTACCCCTTGGACCCCAATAGGGGCTGCTACCCCTAGAACCCCGCTGTTAGAGGCTGCCGCCCCCGAACCCCCGTTGTCCCGCGGAGGGTCGGACATTATTGTTTGTTATTCATGTTGATGAGAATGTGAATGTATACTTCATGATGTTTCTTACTTGGTATGATATATACTAAGTAAGAATAAGTATTATGTAACGAAGTGAAAGTAATGATGATGAAAAGTGGAACGTAATGAACGAATGAAAGTCTTGCAAGCAAATGATGGAGGTTCACAACTCAATAAGGCAGTTGTTTGCTGAACTGATAACCCTTGGAAATGCGCACAGGGGTCCAGTCTTTATGACTTACCAAGATGTGATGGGATCCTTGCCGATTACCCGAGTGTTATGTTGGATTTTGTGCCTGATGTGGGGGTTTATTTATAAACCTTGGCATAGTACTGGTTTTTTAGCATGACGTGGGGGTATAGCGTATGGCATTATCTGTAAAAAGATTAATGACATTAACGAATGATGTTAATGAACGATGTTAATGAATGAAAGCACGAAATGTATGATGATGAATGACGACGTACGATGATGAAAAGATAATAATTAATTTATTATCAAGATGTATGTATGATGTATGATCACATATGAATGTAAAGGAAGTATGTTTGATGAAGTAAAGTATTTTATTTATAAAACTAGAACTCAATCAGCATAGCTGACTTTTTGTATGCATAATAGTTGGTAGGTAATCATTGATGCCAAGGAGGTATAGGCATGGATGCATAAGCTACTAGGAAAGATTCAAGAGTAGCATCCACATTTTTTAGAATGATATCATGTTAATAAAATTTTGAGATGTAAACATAACGATATGATGATTTGACATGACTTTTGTTGTTAATGAAAAGTTTAAATCCGGCTGTAATGTTATATTTTAAATGTTTTATGTGATGAATGATCAACTGTAAGCATCCCGGGAACCGGGCCTTAGAACTTGGTATCAAAGCTAAAGTTTAAGAGAATTAGGTAAAATATTTTCAAAACCTAAAACTTAAACTGAGAATGGGACAAGAAAAGGGAAGGGATGCCAGTCCTAATAGCTACATGCCTGCAGGTAAATGTTTGATGTAAACATTTTACATACAATGATAAGAAAGGAAGTATGTGCTCATGTTATGTGATTTATGTGATCTTAGTAGGTTTGAATACTAAGGTAGTCAGGATAGGAAATGCTTAAAGGGTGAAGAGTAAAGTAAGTGGCTAATCATAACTAGCCACTTCAATTAGGGACTTACTATACTTGACATAATCTGAGCTATTAGCTTGAATGATCGTGTTGATATTTGAATCTTATAGCATTTAGGGATGGCTGGTGGTAGATCTTCGAAGGCCTCATGAGGTGGAGTTTGTGGTGGACGTGGTGCTGGACCGCGTGTTATAAGGAACAGGGTTAGAGCTGCTAAAACGGCACCTGAAGAGCCCAAGCTTCATCACCAGGAAGGTGGGGATGAGAACGCTAATCCGAGATCCTCAGTGAAGGAGGTTGTAGTTGAGGAGGTTCATCAGGTCATGCTGACGATCATGCCGTCTCTAGTGACTGAGGTGATTAGAGCTGTGAGAGAGGACGAGAAGAAGGAAAAGAAGAAAACTACTGAGAGAAAGGGTGAAGAGGGAGAAGAAAGGGAGCAACTGGAGGCTGAGACGGTTATTTTTAGTGATAATGAAGAGGAAGAAGTTGTGCAGGAAACTACAAGGGGGTGTAACTATGAGGCGTTCCAAAGATGCAAGCCCCCGACGTTTGATGGGAATGGGAGTGCAAGTGCCGCTCACCGCTGGGTGAGGGAAATGGAAGCGGAACTTGACATTAGCGAGTGCCGAGAGGTTCAGAAGGTGAAGTTTGCCACCCACTCGTTTGTGGATTCGGCCTTATGGTGGTGGGACAACATTGTCCAGGCCGAGGGTAGCAGGGCCATTAGCAAGATGAGATGGCTCGAACTGAAAAAGTTGGAGATTGAGGAACTTTGTCCTCACAGGGAGTTAGATAAGGTTAAGAGGGAGTTCCTGTAGTTAGATGTGGGAACCACGACACACCAGCAGTACACGATGAAGTTTAACGAGATGGAAAGACTGGTGCCAGATCAAGTGACGCTCGCGTCATGAAAGATCAAGAGGTACATCCAGGATCTGCCAGCGGATATTCGCAGATATCTGATCGCCGCACGGCCAGTCACGTTCAGGTCGGTGGTCGATCTGGAGGGGAGACTGTATGACAAGCGAGAAGCGCTGGCGGTGGTAGACGTGAAGAAGAAGTGGGGTAATGAATGGAATAGGAGCGGGAAGCGATATAACAGTGGTGGTTTTATGGCTGGTAGTAAAAAGATGAGCGTTGATGATCGAAAGGCGTTAAAGGGGGAGAAAAGGCATGCAAAAAGTGTGGGAAGGAGCATGCAGGGGAATGTAAGTGGGAATCAAAGCTATGCTTTTAATGTGGGAGAGAGGGCCACATGGCAAGGGATTATCGCATGGTCAAATGCTTTAACTGGGACGAGGTAGGGCATATGAGTAAAGACTACAAGAAGTCAAGGGATGAGAGCTCCGGGGCAAGGCAGGGCACAGAGAAGGAGAAGGAGGGGTAGAGGGCTAAGGCCAGGGCATTCACTATTACCACGGAGGAGGCTAGCGTGGATCCTGCCATTGTGTCAGGTACATTCCTAGTGAACCAAACTTATGCCTCTGTGCTTTTTGATTCTTGTGCTAGTAGGATTTTTATTTCTTCTACCTTCTATGATAAGTTGCCGCTAGCAGTAGAAAGATTGATGAGCCCTTCGATGTAGAAACTGCCATTGGTAAGTGTGTGTTCACGATATGAGCGGGAACAATGAGCATGGATCTTAGGAATCATATTGATAGTAACAAAACTTGAGGATTCGATGCTAAAACAATAATAATGATGAACTTCAAAATCAATATGAATCCAGCAACCGAAGACTGAGACGGTTGTCTCTGATGATGAGGAAGAGGAGGAGGTTGTGCCTGAAGTAGCATGAGCCTATAACTATAGGGCATTTCAAAGATGCAAGTCCCCTACCTTTGATAGAAACGGCACTACTGCTGCTGCTCACCGATGGGTGAGGGAGATGGAGGCTGTTCTTGAAATCAGTGAGTGCCGGGAGGACCAGAAGGTAAAGTTTGCCACTCATTCATTTGTGGACTCGGCATTATACTGGTGGGACAACATTGTCCAAGCCGAGGGTAGTAGGGTGATTGGCTGGATGAGGTCAAGTGAACTGAAGAAGTTGGTGATCGAGGAGTTCTATCCTCATCGGGAGATGGACAAGGTGGAAAGGGAGTTCCTTCAACTGGAGGCAGGAACCATGACACATCAGCAGTACACCACCAAGTTCAACGAGATGGCACGGCTGGTGCCGAATCAGGTGACACGCATGTCACGAAAGATTAAAAGATACATCCAGGTCTTGTCGGTGGATATCCGCAGGCACATAATTGCCGCCCGACCGAGTACGTTTAGGTCGATGGTTGACTTGGCTGGGAGATTGTATGACGAGAGGGAGGTGATGGTGGTTGAGAAGAAGAAGACTGGTGGTGATGATCGGAACTGGAACCGGAAACGGTTTGGGCGGGGTGGCTTTACCCAGAATGACAAGAAGGCGAGGGTGGATGATCGACACGTGGTTGTCGTAGGCTCAGGAGTGAAGAGATGCGAGAAGTGTGGGAAGGAGCATGCTAGCGAGTGCAGGCTGGGGCTTAATGTCCGTTTCAAGTGCGGGAAGCCCGGCCATATTTCTAGAGATTGCAGAGCAGTGAGGTGCTTCAACTGTGGTGAAGTAGGCCACATGAGTAGGGAGTACAAGAAGCCGAGGGCAGAGAGTTCGAGAGCAGGGGAGAAGACCGGGACTGAGGAGCAAAGGGCAAGCGCCAGGGCATTCACAATGACCAGGGAGGAGGCTAGGACGGACCCTGATGTTGTGTCAGGTACGTTTCTAGTAAACCAAACTCCTGCTTCTGTGTTATTTGATTCTGGTGCTAGTAGGAGTTTTACTTCTGCTGCTTTATGTGCTAAATTGTCTGTTAGTAGTAGATGTATTGATGAGCCCTTCGATGTAGAAACTGCTATTGGTAACTCCACTAGAGTTACTGATATGATAGAGGACTGTGCCATCTAATTAGAGGGTCATAGGTTTGCTGCTAAGTTACATGTGATGCCCCTAGGCGGATTTGATGTCGTACTAGGGATGGATTGGTTAGCAACCTATGAAGCGAACATCGTGTGTTGCAAGAAGATGATTAGACTGACAGAGCCTAACGGGAGTTCGGTGACGATATACAGTGATCGAGTTACGACGATTCCAAAAGTGATTTTGATAGCGGTGGCGGGAAAGTGCATGAGGCGTGGATGTAGTGCTTATTTGGCCTACGTGAAGGATGTGGACACGTCAACGCCATAATTGTTCGATCTACCGGTGGTGTGTGACTTTCCCGATGTGTTTCCAGAGGATTTATCGGGTGTGCCACCAGATCGTGAAATCGAATTTCAAATTGACTTGATACCAGGTGCTCAGCCTGTCGCTAAGGAACCGTATCGTTTGGCCCTGACTGAGATGAAGGAATCGATGGAGCAACAGCAATAGTTGCTTGATAAGGGTTTCATTAGACTGAGTATCTCTCCTTGGGGTGCTCCGGTCTTGTTCGTGAAGAAGAAGGACGGCAGTATGAGGATGTTCATCGACTATCATGAATTGAACAAGTTGACGGTGAAGAATCGGTATCCCTTACCGAGGATTGATGACTTCTTCGATCAGCTCCAGGGTGCAAGTTGGTTTTCAAGGATAGATCTTTGATCTAGTTACCATCTATTAAAGGCGAAGGAACAAGACCTTCCTAAAACAACTTTTCGAACACGTTACGGACACTACGAGTTTCTCGTTATGTCTTTCGGTTTAACAAACACGCCAGCTGCTTTTATGGACTTGATTAATCGAGTGTGTCAGCCGATGTTAGATAAATCTGTGATTGTATTTATCGATGATATCCTGATTTATTCGAAGAGTGAAGAAGAGCATGCCGGTCACATTCGGGAAGTGTTGGAGACATTGAGAAAGGAGAAGTTATATGCTAAGTTCTCCAAGTGCGTGTTCTGGTTGCGCGAAGTTCAGTTCTTGGGTCACATGGTAAATCCCGAGGGGATAATGGTAGACCCGACAAAGGTGGAGGCGATGATGCAATGGAAGTCTCCACAGACGCCATCCGAGATCCGTAGTTTCTTAGGATTGGCGGGATATTATCGAAGATTCATTCAAGACTTTTCCAAGATAGCCTCACCTTTGACAATGTTGACTCGCAAGGATGTGAAGTTCGTGTGGGGTCGAGAACAGGAGGATGCCTTTGAGGAGTTAAAGATGAGGTTGACGCAAGCTCATATCTTGACATTACCCGAAGGGAATGAGGACTTAGTGGTGTATTCGGATGCATCTTATTCTGGGCTAGGTTGCGTGTTGATGCAACGTGGAAGGGTGATAGCCTACGTATTCCGACAACTAAAGATCCATGAAGTCAACTACCCTACACACAATTTGGAGTTAGCAACTGTGGTTTTTGCCTTGAAGATATGGCGGCACTACTTATACGGGACGAAGTGCACCATCTACACAGACCATAAGAGCATAAAGTACTTCTTCGAGCAGAAAGATTTGAATATGAGGCAGAGGCGATGGTTGGAGCTCATAAAGGATTACGATTGCGAGATCCATTACCATCCGGGCAAGGCCAACGTGGTGGCCGATGCCCTTAGTCGAAAGGAAAGACCCGATCCAATTCGAGTGAGGGTGTATCAGTTGATTATGACCTTTGATGTGATGACGTAGGTAAAGGAGTTTCAAGATGAAGCTTTGAAAGAAGATCATCTTAACTCCGAAAGGATGAGAGACTTAGTCGCAGAGTTGGGTGAAAACACCCTCAGTGTTAGAACCTGGTATGGGCGGATGTGGATTCCTTGTCATGGAGATCTACGTGGAAAGATCATGGACGAGGCTCATAAGACTCGATACTCCATTCATCCCGGTGCTACCAAGATTTACCATGATATGAAGAAGAATTATTGGTGGCCGGGTATGAAGCGTGACGTAGCAGAGTATGTGAGTAAGTGCCTCACTTGTTTACAAGTGAAGGTAGAGCATCAGAAGCTGTACGGGAAAATCCAAACGTTGGATATACCTGAGTGGAAGTAGGAGCATATCACCATGGACTTTATTACGAAATTACCATGTACCCCGAGAGGGTATGATGCTATATGGGTGATAGTCGATCATTTGATGAAGAGTGCTCACTTCCTACCAATTCGAGAGACGTATTCCTCCGAGAGACTAGCGAGTGTATTCATCAAGGAGATTGTAGCTCGTCATGGTGTACCGGTGTCTATCGTATCTGATCGTGACACTCGGTTTACATCCAAGTTTTGGAAAAAATTCCATGATGTGATGGGAACGAGGTTACGCATCAGCACGGCGTATCATCCTCAGATGGACGGTTAGTCTGAGAGGACGATCCAGACACTCGAGGACATGCTTCGAGCGTGCGTTATCGATTTTGGAGGAAGTTAGGATAACCATTTGTCATTAGCAGAATTCTCGTACAACAACAGTTATCATGCTAGCATTGGCGTGCCACCATACGAGATGCTATTTGGTAGGAGATGCAGGACACCTGTTTGTTGGGGTGACATTGGTCAGAAAGAGTTGGGAAGTATTGAAGTGATTGAGGCTACGACTGAGAAGCTCGAAAAGATCAAGGCCTTTATGAAGGCAGCTAAAGATACACAGAAGTCGTATGCTAATAAGAGACGTAGACCGATTGAGTTCCAGGTGGGTGATAGGGTTATGTTAAAAGTCTCACCTTGGAAGGGTATCATTCGGTTTAGAAAGCGGGGCAAGTTGAGCCCGAGGTATATAGGACCTTTCTGAATCATTGCTCGAGTAGGAGAGGTGGCCTATAGGTTAGAACTACCCGATGACTTAAGTGGAATTCACCCAACATTCCATGTATCTCATCTGCGGAAGTGTTTGGCAGACGAGGATATGGTCGTACCACTGGAAGATATCGAAGTAGATGAATGGCTCAATTATGTGGAGCAACCAGTGGCGATCATTGATCGTAAAGAGAAAAGGTTGAGGAATAAAGTGGTTCCTCTTGTGCGTGTACAGTGGAAGCACAGGAAGGGATCCAAATCTACATGGGAGACTGAAGGAGAGATGAGGAAGCATTACCCTCATCTGTTTGAGGAATAACAGGTTTCTGGACGAAATCTATATAAGGGGGGTGGACTTGTAACACTCGGATTTTTTTAATAGGCAAGAGAGAAACAATAAACGTGAATAAAAGAAGGGAATTTAATCTAACCCAAGTAGAGGGGTTAAAAGTGTCAAAAGGACAAAAAGAATAAAAAGTTGGTGCATAAAGGGATATGACCGCCCATAATCCCCTGCACACTTCATCCTCTTTGGTTTTAGAGAGAGAAAGAGCAGAGAATTCAGATTTTAGAGAGAGGAAGAAGAAGAATACGAAGTTTAAGGTAAGAATTTGTATTTTAAGTTGATTTTGACTGATTTTAGTTCGAGCTTATGCTCATGTATGTGTATGTACGTTTGTGTTTGTGTTTTGGTGGGTTTTTAGGCGTTTGAACTCATTGCACTCGGGTTTTGAAGAAGTCATACATGAGAGCACCTAAGGTGAGTTTCTAGAACCCCCTTTTTACATGTTCTCACTAGTTTTGGGGCTAGAAAATACATGTGTGAATATTTTTATGAAAAATGGGTTTCTACCCGTATGTGTGTGAATGAATGTGTATGTTTTGGGTGTAAGTTGGGATTGCTTATGGGTATGTTCATGTTATAATGCTTAGAATGTTAGCTTTATGCGTAGATTATGATATATGATGCTTGGGGACTGATTTATGTTGATTTAGTGCAAGTTAGTTGCCCATGCTCCTAAACAGTTGCCCATGCTCCTAAACAGTGGCCCATGCACCCAACGGTCAAAAACCCATCTAAGTGTGCCCAACCGCCTAAACCTCATGCGCCTGAATAGTAACCAAATGCCTGAAGTTTTGCCCATAATGGCTAAGTGTCAGGCCCATGCGCCTGAATAGTGACCATGCACCCAAAAGGCCCATGCGTCTAAGTGTTGAGACTAAGTGTAAAGACCAGACGCCTGCATAGTAGCAAAGCGCCTGAACAGGGCAGAAACACACAAATAGTGCCCATGCGCCCAAACACTTTGAATTATTCTTAAAATTTTAGGAAAAAAATAGAATTTGTAGGATTTGACCTGATTTGACTATGGGCTATGATTACCCATTTTAAGCATGATCATGGGATGTTTTAGGGTGATGGAATGTATGATTGATGTATGGTATGTATAATGTCTTATCTTTTAATTGTATTCATACGTATTTATTTTATTTTATAAAATACGTTAAATATTATGTTATTACTTTACGTAGTATCACAAATGAATGAAAGAACGTAAAGAATAACGTAACAAAGAGAAATATAACAAAGATGAAAAGTAAAACGTCATGAACGAAAGAATGGCTTGCAAGCAAATAAAAGGAGGTGCACAACCATGTTGTTGTTAGCTCAACTGTGATGCGGGTTAGTTACCCCAAAGGATGCACACAGGGTCAATCATTGAGATTGACAAGGCCCTTTGGTATGCCTTAGGTGATTGGATCAGCTCCATGCACAATATTCGTGGTTTAATTACCACAAGTCCAGCATCAGCTTCGTGCACAATGTTCGGGGTATACTGATTGGTTTGAATGAATAGGAGAGATGACTTGCCCTAGGTGACTGGGTCAGCTTCGTGCACAATGTTCGTGGTTTAATTACCACCGGCCCAGCATCAGCTTCGTGCGTAATGTTCGGGGTATTGTTCATCGATCCATATAAAAGTAAAAGAATGACGTAACGTACAAAGAAAGAGAGAAAGAAAGTAAGAAAGTAAGAAAATAAAATAATGATGTAAACTACGTTACGAAAGAATGAAAACGCAAGTAAGAGAATGTTAATGAAAAGCATGAAATGAAAGAATGCTATGAATATGATGGTGATGGAAAAATGAATGATAATGAAAGCTAATAATAATATTCTCTATCTGTACGTATGATGTATGATCACGTATGAAAGTGAAGAAAGGTTTTAACGAAAGTAAGGTATTTTATTTATAAAACTAGAACTCACTCAGCAATGCTGAATTTTATGTATTTTCCAGTTAGCAGGTAAGAGTTGCTGAGGATGGCACGGGGCAGCTACTTGACATTTTTGAGATGGCATCCTTTAGTATAACAAATGACATTTTTGTGATGTAATGCAATTATGATATTTTGTAACAGTTAACTGTATTGTATTGCTTTGCAAAAATTGTCATTAATATATATGAAATAGTTTTAATTAATTTCCGCTGCGATGTTTTAAATAAATGTATGTTTTATGTGCGATGAATGACCAACTGTGAGGTGCCCGGAATGGGGCCTTACATCGTGAAGCCTTTAGTTGGATTTGATGTAGTCCTAGGGATGGATTGGCTAGCAGCCTATGAGGCAAGTATCATGTGTCGTAGGAAGATGATTTGATTGGTTACGCCTGATGGGAGTGTGGTGACGATATATGGTGATAGGATTTGCATGGTCCCGAAAGTAATTTCGATGGTGGTGTTAGAGAAGTGTATGAGGCATGGATGTGGTGCCTAACTGGCCTAGTGAAGGATATGGACGCAACAGGGCCACGACTGTCAGATGTACCGGTGGTGTGTGACTTCCTAGATGTGTTCCTGAGGATTTATCAGGGGTGCCACCTGACTGTGCGATCAAGTTCCAAATCGATCTGATACCTGGTTCCCAGCCTGTTGCTAAGGCGTCGTATCGTTTGGCTCCATTTGAGATGAAGGAACTGATGACTCGGTTGCAAGAGCTTCTGGACAAGGGGTTTATTCGACCGAGTATCTCTCCATGGGGGTGCTTCGGTCTTATTTGTAAAGAAGAAGGACGGTATTATGAGGATGTGCATCGACTACTGGGAGCTGATGTAACACCCGAAATTTTTATTTGACAAAGAGAAATAATAAGAAGAAAAGGAAAAGAAAGAGTATTGGAGGAAAAGGAAAGGAAAGAGAAAGTAGAAGGGGGTTTTGTGTAAAAAGTACAAAGAAAAGAAAATATCTGATATACATAGGGGTGGCTGCCCATTTCTTTTCTCACAACCCCCAAATCAGTGAGAGTTTTAGAGAGAGAAAGAGAGCAGACTACGAGTTTGAAGGAAGAACAAGAAGAAGAGGAAGACGAGTTCGAGGTACTGGGTTCCACGGCTACTGATTTCGAAGGAGTCACACCCAGCAACACAAGGTGAGTTCTAAGACCCCTTCTTTTAAGCATTTTTGAATGATTTTGGGGCTGGAACACATAGTGAAACTGTTTTCGAGCCATGAGCTCTCAATGTGTGTATATACGTATGAGTATGAGTGTGTATAAGGTCCGATTGGGCTGCTATGCTCACTGCAGGTACGATTTCTAAGATAAGTAGACAAATCTCAGCAGGTAGATCGAATGTGTACTGCTGATGTATGTTTTAGAAGTTATTTTTTTATGATATGCATGATGTTTAGTTGATTCTAAGTAACTGATGTGGTGAAACCGTGCTAATGTATGTTGAGATGATGTATGGATTGTAGAAATGGCACAGGTTAAGTTGCAGGTTGCCTTACTCAATCGCATTGTCCAAATGCGGTTATGGTCAACCGCATTAACTAATGCGGATGACCAGGGAGAATGCGGTTAAGGCACCAGGCAACCGCATTGACTAATGCAGATGACCAAGCAAATGCGGTCAAGGCCCTTCCTTCATCCGCATTAACCCAACACGGGTACACTCGATATGCAGTTAAGGCAGTAAACCGCATTAACCAATGCGGGAGACTAACTCAGGAATGCGGTAAGTCATTCCTCATCCGCATTGACTAATGCGGATGAGGTAAATTAATGCGGATAAGGTATTACTCATCTACATTGACTAATGCGGACGGGGCAGACTAATGCGGGTGAGCAGAATGCAATGTGAATTTAAGTTTAGCATGGCCTGGTTCATTTGGGTGGACTAGTAACATAGGCATGATGACAATGATGATGTTGCATGGGTATACCTATGTTATACCATAGATGGATGATGCCTTATATAATGATGAATGTATGTTATATGTATGTTCCTACGGTTATGAATGTTTTATCTTTCCGAAAACTTTATGAATTACGAAACGAATGAACGAAGTATTATGTAACGTAAAGTGAAAGATAATGAAAGAGGAACATGATGATGAATGCATGTATTAATGAATGAATGAAAGATATACAATGATGAATACATGCATTAACGAATGAACGAACGAAGTCTTGCAAGCATTGGATAACGTGACTGGTCTTTCTTAATGATTGACCATGGTATGGTACCTCTACCGCTTACCTACTAGTACCGTGGCATACGTTTTGTTGTTCATTTGTTGACTTCGGCCCGGTAGCTATGACTGATCGGGGTATAGCATATGGTATTGGTACAAAAACCTTCCAATGTGCAAGCGAAGATGAAACGGGATCCTTGTCATTCGACCACAGTAATCATAGCCGAGTGCTATGAAGTGGGTAAAGCCTGACAGGATCCATACGAGAATTTAAAGATGATGATGTATAACAAATGATGAAGATAATAATAAATATTATCTTTGTGTATGTATGATGTATGATTACGAGAAAGAACAGTTTTAATGAAAACGAAGTATGTTTATTATAAAACTAGAACTCACTCAGCAACGCTGACTTTTATGTGTTTTCAGTTGGCAGGTAGTGTTGCTGGGGATGGCACGAGGCGACTACTCAGCTCGTGGGGGACGGCATTCTCCTTTTGATCATGCTGCAACGTCATGTGTTGTGGGCCCGTAATGCACGCAACACATTATGTTGCATGCAAGTGCGAGATTTCTTGAGGATTCCCATAAACGGGATTACTTAAGGAATCTCCTTTATGATGAAAAAACATATTTTTGAATTTAATATCTTCTACTAGAGGTCACTGTATATGACCCTATGATTGTGAGGATTCACATGACAGGGATTACTTATGAATCCTCAGTTTCATATGCTTCAGCAACAATCATAGTAAAGCTAAGCAAATGTAAGAAAGCTTGTATTTTGTATTTAAATTACGATGTAATGCATTGTAAAAGCTTTTATGATGAAATAAGAATGACCTCTTTATCAGTTCTGCTGCGTTATTTTGTTATGTTTATATCAAATCTATGTTTTATGTGCGATGAATGACCAACCGTAAGGTGCCTGGGGACGGGGCCTTACAGCTGAACAAGTTGATGGTAAAGAATTGGTATCTGTTACCGAGGATTGATGACTTGTTTGATCAGCTTCAAGGTGCTAGTTGGGTCTTGAAATAGACCTCCGATCTGGTTATCATCAATTGAAGGTGAAGGAGCAGGATATTCCTAAGACAGCTTTTCGTATGCGTTATGGACACTATGAGTTTCTCGTGATGTCCTTTGGTTTAACCAACGCGCCAGCTGCTTTTATGGATTTGATGAATCGGGCGTGTCGGCCGCCGATGTTGCATAAATCGGTGATTGTGTTCATTGATGATATTCTGATTTATTCGAGGAGCCTGGAGGAACATGCCGGTCACATTCGTGAGGTGCTAGAAACACTTAGAAGGGAGAAGTTGTATGCCAAGTACTCCAAGTGTGCGTTCTGGTTGCACGAAGTTCAGTTTCTGGGTCACGTAGTGAATCCCGAAGAGATTATGGTAGACCCGGGGAAAGGGGAGGCGGTGATGCAATGGAAGTGTCTAAAGACGCCATCCGAGATTCATACCTTCTTGTGTTTGGTGGGTTATTACAGGAGATTCATCTAATACTTTTCCAAGAAAACTTATTCGCTAACTAAGTTGACTCGTAAGGATGTGAAGATCGTATGGGGTGTGGAGCAGGAGAATGCTTTCGAAGAGCTAAAGACGAGATTGACTCAAGCTCCCGTCTTGACGTTACCCGAAGGAAGCGAAGACTTGGTGGTCTATTAGGATGCTTCTTATTCAGGGTCGGGTTGTGTGTTCATGCAACGGGGAAGGGTTATAGCCTATGTGTCCCCATAGTTGAACATCCATGAGGTCAACTACCTTACTCATGATTTGGAGCTAGCAGATGTGGTCTTCACGTTGACGATTTGGAGTCACTACTTGTACAGGACGAAGTGCACCATCTTCACACAAGAGCTTGAAGTACTTCTTCGAGCAGAAGGATTTGAACATGAGGCATAGGAGATGGTTGGAGCTTATCAAGGATTATGATTGGGAGATCCATTACCATCCGGGCAAGGCCAACGTTGTGGCTGATGCCCTTAACCCAAAGGAGAGACCCAGCTGATTCGGGTGAAGGCTCATCAGTTGGTTATGACCACTAACATGATGAAACAGGTCAAAGAGTTTTAGAATGAAGCGCTGAAAGAATATCGGATTAATTTCAAGCGTATGAAGGGTCTAGTCGCAGAATTGGATAAGAACACTCTCGGTGTTAGAACTCGATCTAGACGAATGTGGATACCTTGTTATGGGGATCTAAGACGGAAGATCATGGACGAGGCTCATAAGACTCGATACTCGATTCATCCTGATGCCACGAAGATGTATCAGGACATGAAGAAAAATTATTGGTGGTCGGGAATGAAGCACGATGTAGCCAAGTATATGAGTAAGTGCCTTACTTGTTTGCAAGTGAAGGCGGAGAATCAGACGGCATATGAAGATCCAACCTTTGAATATACCCGAGTGGAAATGGGAGCACATCACCATGGACTTCATAACGAAGTTACCGCGCACGACAAGGGTTATGAGGGCATATGGGTGATAGTTGATCGTTTGACGAAGAGTACTCACTTTCTGCTGATCCATGAAACGTATTCATTAGAAAGATTGGCGGATATATTTATCAAGGATATTGTAACTCTTCATTGTGTACCGGTGTCTATTGTGTCTTACCGTGTCACCCAGTTTACTTCCAATTTTCGGAAGAGATTTCACGATGCGATGGGGACGAGGTTACATATCACTATGGCTTACCATCCCAGACAGATGGTCAGTCGGAGAGAACCATTCAGCCGCTAGAAGATATGCTTCGGGAATGCATCATTGATTTTAGTGGAAGTTGGAACAAGCACTTACCGTAAACCGAGTTCTCATATAACAATAGTTATCATGCCAGCATTAGTATGCCTCCTTATGATATGTTATACGGTAGGAAGTGTAGGACGCCCACATGTTGGGGTGATATTAGGTAGAAGGAGTTGGGAAGTGTTGAGGTGATTAAGACTACGACCGAAAAGTTGGAAAAGATCAAAGCCTTTATAAAGGCAGCAAAAAATAGACAAAAGTCGTATGATGATAAGAGACGTAGACCAATCGAATTCGAGGTGGGCAATAGAGTTATGTTAAAAGTCTCACCTTGGAAAGGGATCATCCGGTTCCAGAAGCGAGGGAAGTTGAGCCCAAGGTATATTGGCCCCTTCGAATCGTTTCCCAAATAGGGGAAGTAGCCTATTGATTGGAGCTACCCGATGGGTTAACTGGAAATCACATGGCATATTATGTTGGCATCACAGGCGGCTAACCAGCCTATTCCCAGTACGACATTAAATAGGCTACTTCCCATCGGGTAAAGTGCCAAGGGTCATTTCCATGATTAAGGCGGAGAAATTTATAAGATAAGGTTGTGGGGAGTATCTAGCATATGTCAAGGATGTTAAAGATAAAGCAAAAGAGTTGTCAGATGTATCAGTGGTGCGTGACTTTCCTGATGTATTCTCGAAGGATCTGGCAGGACTACAACCTGATAAAGAGATAGAATTTCAGATTGATCTACTGCCAGGAAACCAACCCATTGCCAAAGCACCATATCGTCTAGCCCCGTCCGAAATGAAATAGCTCATGTCGCAACTAAAAGAACTTCTTGATAAGGGATTCATTACGCCCAACATATCTTCGTGGGGTGCTCCGATGTTGTTCGTGAAGAAGAAGGATGGTAGCATGAGGATGTGCATAGACTACATGGAATTGAACAAGATGATTGTAGATAATCGATACCCTTTACCCAGAATAGATGATTTGTTTGACCAGTTGCAAGGTGCAAGTTGGTTTTTTAGAATAAATCCCAGATTCAGTTATCATCAGCTGAAAGTAGGGAGAAAGATATCCCGAAGACAGCTTTCCGAACATGTTACGGACACAATGAGTTTCAAGTTATGTCATTCGGGCTAACCAATGTTGTTGTAGCATTTATGGACTTAATGAATCGCGTATGTCAACCGATGTTCGACAGATCAGTAATAGTTTTCATCGACGATATCTTAATCTACTCAAAGAACGAAGGAGACCACGCTTACCATATCAAGGGGTGTTAGAAACATACGAAAGGAGAAATTGTATGAAAAGTTCTCAAAATGTGTATTTTGGCTATTTGAGGTGCAGTTCTTAAGGCATGTTATAAATTCAGAAGGGATTGTGGTCGATCCAGCAAATGTTCAAGCAGTCACGCAATGGAAATCTCCAAAGACACCATCCGAAATCTATTGTTTCTTGGGATTGGCGGGTTATTATAGGAAGTTCATCAAGGATTTCTTAAAGATAGCCTCTCCATTAACATTGGTAACAAGGAAGAAAGTGGTGTTTGACTTGGGAAAGGATCAAGATGATGCAGCTCAAGAATAAAAGGATAGATTAACCAAGGCGCTAGTACTAACCTTACCGGAAGGAGATGAAGACCTAGCGTTATACTCCGATGCCTCATACTGTGGGTTAGGCTGTGTATTGATGCAAAGAGGAAACGTTACAGCTTACGCATCCAGACAGCTGAAGGACACGGAGGTCGATTACCCTATTCATGATTTGGAACTAGTAGCAGTAGTGTTCACCTTGAAGATATGGGGACATTATTTGTATGGCACTAAGTGTACTATATTCACTGATCACAAAAGTCTAAAATATTTCTTCGAGCAGAAAGATCAGAATATGAGACAGAGAAGATGGTTGGAGCTAATAAAAGATTATGATTGTGAAATCCATTACCACCTGGGTAAGGCTAATGTGGTAGCCGATGCCCTAAGCTGAAAACAAGGATATGAACCAGTTCGAGTGAAGGTGTGTCAACTGGTAGTGACCCCAGATATTATGAGATTAATAAGAAAAAAGAGGTGGAAGCCTTGAAGGAACCCTAAATTAAGAAAGAAAGGATGGTGGGAAAAGCCAATGATCTAGTTGATAACACATTAGGTGTGAAGACCATTTATGGCAGGATATGGGGTTCTCAGGTATGGGGGTTTGGGAGAGAAACTTTTTAATGAAGCACACAAGACTCTCTACTCAATACACCCAGGAGCAAATAAGATGTACCATTATTTGAAGAAAGATTATTGGTAGCTCGGGACTAAAAGAGAGCAAGTTACGTATATAAATAAATGCCTAACATGACTATAAGTGAAGGCCGAGCACCAAAGCCCTGTGGGTATCTTCAACCGATGGAAGTGCCAAAATAGAAGTGGGAGAATATTACCATGGATTTTATTACTAAGTTACCACGTACAACCAAGGGCAACGATTCAATTTGGGTAATAGTAGACAGATTGACCAAGTGTGCTCATTTCTTACCTATCAAGGAACCAATCAATTCAGAGAAGCTCGCGGAGTTGTTCATCAAAGAGATAGTCGCACAACATGCTATGCCTATATCATTGTGTTAAATAGAGACACGCGGTTTACATCTAAATTATGGAGAAGGTTTAACGAAGAGATGGGGACAAGGTTGCATATCAGTACGACATACTACCCACAGACCAATAGGCAATCCGAGAGAGCGATACAAACACTAGAAGACAGGCTATGAGCCTGTGTTATGGACTTTGGTGGTAATTGGAATAGTCATCTGCTATTAGAAGAATTTTCTTACAACAATAGCTATCATGATAG
Source organism: Flaveria linearis (assembly GCA_024085815.1). Taxonomy (NCBI): domain Eukaryota; kingdom Viridiplantae; phylum Streptophyta; class Magnoliopsida; order Asterales; family Asteraceae; genus Flaveria; species Flaveria linearis. The sequence continues at coordinate 41,460,319 of CM044007.1, read as the reverse complement.
TATCAAAATACCTCCATATGAAATATTGCACGGGAGTCGATACCGAACTCCATTTTGTTGGAGGGATATCGGACAAAATTAGTTGGGAAGTTTAGAAGTTGTGGAAACCACGACTAAAAAGCTAGAGAAAATCTGAGCTTATATCAAAGCTGCAAAGCATAGACAAAAGTCATACGCTGATAAGAGAAGGAGACCAATAGAATTCAGGGTGGGTGTCAAGTAATGTTATAGGTGTCGCCATGGAAAGGAATTATACGGTTTAGGAAGAGGGGAAAATTAAGTCCCAAGTTTATTGGACCATTTAAGATATTGGCGCGAGTTGGAGACGTAGCTCATAGGTTGGACCTTCCCGAAGAGTTAAGTGGGATTCACCCCACCTTTCATGTGTCGCATCTGCGAAAGTGTTTGGTCAATAATGAGAGGGTTGTGCCTCTCGATGATATTGAAGTGGATGAAAAGTTAAATTATATGAAGAAGTCAGTCGCTATTTTAGACAGAAAACTGAAGCAATTAAGAAACAAAGTGATCAAGCAAGTCAAGGTACAATGGGAACATCGAAGGGTCAAATGCCACCTAGGAATCCGAGGAAGAAATGAGAGAGCAATACGCCAATCTTTTATACGACTAGGAAGGTTTGAAGGGCAAAACCTAAATAAGAAGGGGAGACTTATAACGCCCCGGAAAATCTAGACGATCAATTAAAATAATAATAGGCTTGGTAAATGGGTTATTTAATAAAATAAGATAAAAGGGGGATGATGGACCGATGTAATTATATGGGCTTAATTGATAAATGGTTTTAAGGCCCATAACCACTCCTTAAGCAATCCTGATCAGATAATATCTCCTCATTTCATCCAAATCACCTAACACTTAGAGAGAGAAAGTAGTGAGAGAAGTAAATGAAACTTGAAGATTTGGAGTTTTGTTGATTAAAGGATTGAAGAACTGGTGTTTGGGCATCAAAACAACAAGGAAAGAGCAAGAAATTCTGGTAAGAATCACCATCTAAACATATCTGTAGATTCGGGTTTGATTCTTGATTTTTGGGTTTTTAGGGTTTTGAGAAATATTTTAAAAAGATCATATTTTTACGTATGAAATGGTGTAAAAAGCTTAGATATAGTTTCATGGATGAAAAACTAAGGGTTTGGATGTAAAAAGTATAGATGTTGGTTGAAAAATAAATATTTTCTATGAAAAACGAGCTGAAAATCTCGTCCAGCGAAACTACAGTATTATCATGCGAAACTGCGTGAGAAACTAGCTAAGAAACTAGCTAAGAAACTAGTTGTAAAACTAGCAGCGAAATTGGTAAGTTCCAATGAAAGTTGGGCAGAGATCTCGTGCGAAACTAGTTGTGAAACTAGCTGCGAAACTAGCTGTATTGCATAGAAAATTTTAGATTTGTGTGGTAATTTTCATGCAGATTGTGCGACTTGTTTCTTGACCTGAATTCCTCTTAAACTGATAGCAATCTACTCATCAGGTGAGTTCTAGATCCCTATTTCATACATGTTTTAAATGTTTTATGGTGATATGCATATTAAATATCCAGGTATTTTAAAATAAAGTTTTATACACTATCTTATATGGGAAATGGAGTTTTCTAATGAATTCATATCGTGCTTTTTTATTGTGATATGATCTTGGTAATGACAATATGTCTTGTAATATGTTGAGTTATATTATGTACAACCTAAAGATGTAAATGAAACCTAAAGAAATGTTATTGGGCCCATAACGTGTACCTTAATAAAGTAAAACCTGAATTAGCATGTCAGTAAAGTAAAGGCCCGGACAGGCAGGTCAGTGAGGCCTGGATTGGCATGACAACAATGGCCTAGATTGGCATGGCCTGGATGGCCTGGATGGGTACCAAATAAATGAAAGTAAGGCATGGATTGACATATCGGTCTAGTCATGTGTTCATCATAGGCATCGATAGTGACTGATAATTGAGGGATAATGAAGAGATGTAGATACCAAATAAATGAAAGTATTGACGATAAAGCGATAGTCTGTGTATAGTAATGATCGGATATGTGATAACTACTATTGAATGATAAAGTTAATATGTCTTACTAAAAATTTATTTGAAAAGGTAGACCTTGAATTCACTCAACGAAGCTGACTTTCGTATGCATATTAGTTTGACAGGTGAGCTGTTGGACTTAAGTGAATGTGTGCCTGGATTCTAGAAGCTACTTAGCATCTGAAGGCTGGCATCCATGATTAAGAAGATTATTGAGAAGACTTTAAAAGAGTATTTGATGTTTTAAAGACAATGTTAATGTTTTATTAGAATTACGTCGTAATGGGTTGAAACTTAATGTACTTTTCCTCTGAATCTATGTTTTGCTTTGAATGACCAACTGTGAGGTTTCTTGGGATCAGGGTCTTCCATAACTTTAGGCTTGTAAGAAGTTTTGTGTTTTCTCTTGAGGCATGTAGAACAATGGTCAATGTAATTAAATTCTTTTTTAGGTAAACCAATAACATGGTTTCATTTAACTAGCTTGTTCATGTTTTTAAAGTTTGTATACCCCAAATGCCTATACCATAGTTGTGACTCATCAACTAATGCTTTTAAAAGTAGACAAGTTTCTTTAACTAGGTGAATTGAATTAACGTTAAGAACATAAGTGTTATTCTTCTTAGGTTTTTTCAAGACAACCCACTCTTTAGGAATTCTAAATCCTAGTTTTAAGACGTAGTAGTGAGATTCTATAAATAGGTAGAATATTTCTTATCATGGATTTATGACACGCTTAGCAGATTAAACTTTAGTTGTTCATAGTAGTTGACTTTGTCAAAGCTCAGTTGGCCATTAGTCACTCTCCCTTCACCGGTAATTCTTCCATGTTCGGAATCTCCACCGAATGCTAAAGTAGTTCTTTGAATGCGCTTAAAGTCATGTAGAAGGGAGCTATCTATTATCATGCTCGGAACACCCGTTGGTCCACATACTGGATAATATCAGACCGTCTTGGATGTCCCTACAAGCACAAAATCCATGATAAGAAAGGAGAAGAAAATCTTACCACCTACAGTCTCTTATGTCTTGAATATTCAAATCCTTCACAATCGGAAGATGTAAGAATAAATGACAAATTTCCTCATGAATTCCTTATGCACATCCATTTCTCAATCCAAAAAGATCATTAGTTTGTGAATTTTGCAAATTACTTAATGAGCTGTATTCTTCTCAACGGTACGACCATGAGCAAAAAAAGAAATTCCACTGATATTAAAGACTGCTATTAGGAAGATCCATATTTGTTTAGAATCAAGCAGACCAACTCATCCAAAAATACGTGTATGGAAGTGAAGCATAAAATTTGTAAGGGACTGTCATGTAAGACGCATGGGAAGAGACCATAATGTAAGTCTTATGGCCAAGAAGGTCTTTGACTTAGGATCGTTCTTGGACTACGATCTTCAAGAATGCTCACAACATAGTACACGCCGTTGATGCTTGTCAAAGAGTAACTAATATCTTAACAAGGAATGAGATGCCTTAAACTCCCATTCAAGTATGTGAGGTATTTGACATATGGGGGCTGGATTTAATGTGACCATTTCCGGTATCCTTTGTCAATCATTTCATCTTAGTAATAGTAGATTATGTCTCAAAATGGATCGAAGCTCAAGCCTTCCCTACCAACAATGCTAGGAACTTTATCAGATTCCTTAAAAACTATTCTCTCGTGTTGGTGCTCCTAAAGAATTGGTGATTACGCATCGCATTTCTATAACAACTAACTCCAAAGAGTAATGGCCCATTATGGCATTCACCATCGCTTTGTAACTTCCTAATGATCGGCAATCAAATAGGCAAGTTGAGGTCACTAATTGAGGCATCACACGGATTCTCAAGAAAACCATAGGTCAAAACAGCAAGGATTGGTCTGCCAAGTTAGATGATGTGTTATGGGCTTTTCAAATAGGCAATAATACTCCCATAGGCACTACAACATTCAAATTAGTATATGGGAAGTCATTTCATTTACCTGTGTAACTTAAGCGCAAAGCCTATAGAGCAATCAAAGCAGCAAACCTTGATTTACACGCTACAAGTCAAAATAGGTTTCTATAAATCCACAAACTAGAGAAACTAAGAGATCAAGCGTACAAATTCTCGAGGGTTGACAAAGAAAACACAAGGAACTCCATGATTCCGTCCTAAAGGGAACAAAACGATTCCACTTGAGAGAATACATCGTACTGTATAACCCTTGTTTACGCTTGTTTCCCGGAAAGTTGAAATCGAGATAGTCTAGATCTTATATGGTTAAAAAACATTTATCCAAACAGTACCATCGAAATTGAAAATAATGAGGGATTAAGTTTAAAAATCAATGGTCATCAGCTGAAATTGTACACGGATGGACCGACCAAAATCCTCTCAGAGGAACTACAGCTCCACCCAATGAAAACTAAGTATGGGGAAGGGTCTCGCCAAGGGCCCGAAACCAAAACATGTATGTACATATATTTTCTTAAATATTTTAGCATTACATATGTTTAACGAGCCAACACGGGTTCGTTACGGAGAATCCTTTGATTTGATTGTTTATTTCTTATTTTTATGGAATTCGGATAGGAACCGTAAAGTTAATATCGCTTGGGATGAGTGGCTTAAACCCCTCTTTATGATGTAAATTTTTTTTTTCTTTGAGTTTTGTTTCTTGCCAAACTCTACTAATCTATATATCATTTGTTTAGCTATTCAAAAATAATAATTGTAATTGTTTAAAACAAGTAATAGAAATGATCATATTGAATTGAGTGAACTACATCACAATACACATACTAAACGAGCCCAGCCCTCATTCGTCTCAAGACATGTTAATACCAAGCCCGGTCAAGTTCATACCCGAGACATACTAAAACCGAGCCTAAAGCAAGTTCATCACATTTCATTACTTTTAGTTGTAATAGTATTGCTAATTAATTTTATTATTCCATTAGTTATAATTTATTTATAAATTTTAAATAACTTAAAATATATTTGATTTTATTCTTAATGAATTTGTGAAAATCTCTAAAACGTTACTAGGTGAAAAGTTTTCGATAGGTGATACTCGGTAATCTGTTGAAAAATAACTTAAAATAATACCATAGGTGATACTCGGTAATCTGTTGAAAAATAGTTGATTGTAATATGTTGAAAAGTAGTTGTCGTTAATGAGTAAGAAAAACCGTATAAGTGAAATCATGGAAGATTTGTCATTCATCCCTCACTTAAAATCTGTCTGCAATCCCTTGAAAACTTTCGCGGGTTGGTTTATTAGAAAGAAAATTTACCAACACACTGATTTTCAGTTGCGCCTCATTAATAGAATTACGTTGGTAACAATTTACGAATCTTCACCAATTGATTTTCTATGGAGATGACATTCGGCAAAAATCATTACTTTTGTCATTTGGATTTAAAAATAAATCAAGTTAGTGTTATGGAAACATGCTTTAACGTTTTCTCTTTGTCTAGCTAATTCTCTAATTTTGTTTGTCTAATAGATATGTTTTAGATTAATTATTAAAAATAGTTTTAAACGATAAATGTACGATCCTAATTCGCATGATAAGAGAGATCTCAATCAGGTTTGTCTATCAGTTTTTCAAACCGCACCACCAACCATCTCACTCCCTCAGCAGAAAATCCACTTTCTCAACCCAACGCATTTCTTCTCCGAACAAGGCTTAAATTCAAGACCTTCCTATTAACAAAAACTAATTGTTAAACCACTATAATTAGTATTTTCAACACAAAGAGACGTAGCTCCGTCACTAACGAAAATACCTAACGAAAATACCTAAATATTAAAAGTCTTTTTAGTCAAGCTTTTAGGACTATAAGATAATGCTTTTTCATGTTCCATGACTTTTTGGCCTTCGTTTTTGAGTGAAGTGTGGAAAATAGAACTCTAAAAGAATAAATGGATATGTCATTCCAAAAGAAGTGGAGTTAAAATTGACCTGTCAAAATGACCAAATACTGACAACGATGTTTGACAGCCACCATATCAGCTCTATTTGATAGGCTAAAAAAATTTACGTCAGCCGTGGTATATTTTTCACTTGTGTAATCATCTTTCAGTGTTTACGGAATTCTTTTACCTAGACACCGAAATTTACCTTTATGATCAAAGAAGACACAAATGATAATTACATTAACAATTTACCCGTTCGCCTCATGCTAACAGCCTAAAATATCTTAAGATATTTTCATAGTGTGTTCATGATGTTTCAGCCTCAAATATATATTTATGTCCTATATATTATATACATATATGTATATACATATATGTATACATATATGTATATAATATATACGTATAACTTTCATTTTATACACGACTGGTAGTTACAAATTGTAGTAATGACATTTCAACGGTGTCTTAACATATATAGGGGCTAAGATGAACAATTAAAATAAAACATTCTTTTTGTACAAGTTAGTTTTCAATAGTAACTTGTGATATGTGAGTTGTACATAAGTTTAAACTAGTGGGTTTGATCTTCGCTACGCAGCGAGTGCTATAAAAGTTGAAAATTTTAATTCTGGTGATTAATACGTTAGTACTAACCATCCGAAAAAATATTATGTGAAAACGTTGATTAAAAAATGTAATAGAAAAAACACTAAAAAATATATATCTCAAAACAGAGAAGAAAAATAGCGAATGCGTAAATGATGAATTTACTATCATTAACGACCTCTATTGTAAATTGATTAAAAAATTGACATAACTCGAATACTTAAGTATAAAACTTAAAAAAGTTCAAGTGATTTAATATAAATTTGATATAACTCGAAGGCTTAACTATAACATTAAAAAAAAATTAGGTGATTAAATGAAAATTTGACATAACTCGAAGGTCTATATATAAATTTTAAAAAATACAAAAAATAGGTATCAATTTGGAAGAAATACAAATAGAGGGAAAGTGTTGTGTTTAGTTTCAAAAAATGGTTAAAGGTTTATATATAAATTGTAAAAAATAAAATAGGTTTTTTATTAGTTTGGAGGAAAAGAAAATTTTTATGGTAATATTGAGAAAATCTATACCTTCACTACTCATAATTTTTTCTATTTATTATGTATAGTGATACGGCGCTTGTTATCAAACTTCTTTTCCGACATGTCTTAGACGTTGATATATTTAGGCATTATTATTATTATTATTATTATTATTATTATTATTATTATTATTATTATTATTATTATTATTATTATTATTATTATTATTATTATTATTATAACCAGGTAAATATTTAATGACTATATACTTAAGTGTTTAACTAAAATAATCCTTAAATCAAATAGTATTAAGTTATTATAAATAATAGATAAATATTTTTTGATATTGATTTAAAATATAATAAATTAGATAATACTTAGGATAAATGTATATTAAATAATGTATTAATTGACCAAATTAGGAACTATTATATATTGCATTTGTACCTTATATTTTAAAAAGTTATATTAGTTGTCTTAAATTTTGATTAAAATTATAAGTGTGTTCTTAGCAAATGTGTTATATAATAGTATAGGTAATATCGATATAGATTACTATTATCATCATATTATAAAAATATTTAGTAATTATATAGTTAAGTATTCAAATAATGTAATACTTATTTATAAATATAAATATTATTATTATAATTATGATAATAAAACTATTTAGTAATCATGTACTTAAGTTTTCAAATAAGAAAATACTTACTAATATTTTATATCTTAATTTAAAGTATTATAAATAATATAATATATATAATAATAAATTAAAATAATCTCATATTAAGAAATAATATATTAAGAATATGTATTAGTTAATGTATTAAGTAGAAGAATTTTATTAAATAAGAGGCAAAATAGAAATGATTGCATAGAATATTTGCATCTAATGTTTAAGAAATTGTATTAGGTGTCTTAATTTATTTTGTAAAATAAAAATTTATATCTCAGGATTTTAGTTATATATTAGTATAGATATAGAATATTATTATCATCATTATTAGAAAAGTATCTAGTAATTATATAGTTAGTATTCAAATAAAATAATTCTTGTTATAAATTTTACTATTATTATTATTATTATTATTATAAAAGTATATAATAATTATATAGTTAAGTATTCAAATAAGATGATACGTATTAGTTAATTCAAATATTAATTTAAAGTATTGTAAATAATATAATATATAATATAGTGAATTAAATAATCTCACACTATTAGATAATGTATTACTAATATGCATGCATTAATGTATTAATTAGAATAAGTTTATTAAATAAGAGTCAAAATGAGAATGATTTTATAGAACACTTGTACCTAATGCTTAAAAAGTTATATTAAATGTATTAGTTTTTTTATAAAATCATACTTGTGTGCTAAGGTTTTACTTTATATAGTAGTATAAATATAAATAATATAATATATAATGTAGTGAACTAAATAATGTTATATTATTAAACAACGTATTATTATAAAACTTGTTATTCCATTTGGTCGGTTACTACAGTAATCTTCTCTTATCGGCTATCTTTATTGTACTTATTTCATTGCATACGGTACAATTTGTTGATGCTAGTTTGCAACGTGCCATCACTAGAGAGAGAGTGAGAGACAAATACGTGTCTCTTCTTCTTTGTCTGCTACTTGCGACATCCTCAGAAAGAGGTAGATCCGGAACAAATCGTCGATGACAAACTGTTTGACGACTTCTGGCACCACCATGTTTCCGTACCTCTGTTCGACTGTCGCCGCGTCGCCATGCTTCCATTTTTGGATCTACGACGGCGATGTGGTCTTCGTCGAAGATTTGGGATTTCACAGTAATTCGTCTCATGCGGTTCTTGCTTTATTATGAAAGAAGAATTATCAACCTAACTTTATTGAATTGTGTTCTCTAAATTGGAATACTACCAACAAGATGAAATCATTTTCAAAAGCCTTTAGTACTTTTTGTTGCTCTATTTTGGTTATTTGTTAATTATATATGTACTTATGGCAGATGAATTGGAGGAGCTTACAAAAACATCAAAAAAATTTAATAAGTTGTATATACCTTTCATTGAAGAGCTTCATGATGAATTGGGAGCCGTCCTAAAACATATGTTCTTTGTTTTAAGGATAGCTGCTACATCTAACAGTGAGCTCATACACAAAATTTTGTGATATTGGTGGAGGACTTTTACTTCTGTTGTTACTTTTTAATCATGATGTTAGAATTTTAACTCTTTATGTATATGTTAGATTTTAGAGTTTTATAGTAACTTATTTTCTCTTTTTTAAGTTAAAATATATTTACATGCTTACAAAAATAACTAAGGTAACATTGAAAGGTAGTGAAAACTTTGAGATTGAATAATTTTATTTTTTGTCTTCAAAATTCAGGCTTCATTTAGATCTAAACTATATTATCTTTTCTACAACATGGCAACAATATATATGCCTGAACTATACTTTGGTCTGCATGCTTCAAACTCTTTGGAATTGATATTTTTGCAGGTTGAACTTTTTCTTTGCGCTTGGTTTCGGTCTTTACCTCGAAAGATTAAACTTTGTAAGCAACCTCCTCATTTGGTTGGAAATATCGTTGAGATGCTAGAAATTTTTCTCTGGTTATCAAAGTTAGGGTAGAATTTGAAAATCATCATGTAAATAATCTTGCAAATTGAAATGCAGGTTACCGATCCACATTGACAAACAAATGCCAACACGTTTGGTTCTGCACCCTTATTATTGATCAACGTCTTACTTCTGTATTAACTTCAATTCATGCTTTATACTTTAACGGCTTTACATGTTGCTAGAATATGTATGATTTTTTTAGATTACCATGAACAGGTTAATGATTGGTCTTATGGTGCAGAAAGATAAAGTCCTTTCGTAATAGTGTAGTTATTGTATTCATGTATGCATATAAAAAACTAATCTCTTTTAACTTTGGATGTGCAAGATCCATGAAAAATTACAAGTCCTTTAATGTTACAGAAGATTAGAAGCCAAATTTAATACTTTATAATGTTTAATAGTTAGCTTAGTTATTAGCTACTAATGTTGTAATTTATAGTTTTTAGGATAACAAATTCATTTTTGTATGCTTTTGGTGTTTTTTCTTTAGCACAAGTTTTAACTTTGCAAGAACTATTAGCATGTCTTTTTGCCCTGTTTATTCCCTAAATCCGATAAAGAAGTTGGGCGTTATGGATAGTCTATGATAGAGGTGTGTAAATGAAAACTGGTTCGGATGAAGTTCATTTTTGCTTGAACACATAATTATTTAAACTTAATTTTGCTAAATAGTTGTTGAGTGTGCAAGTTAAATGTTATATTACAACTAGATTTATTTTTGATTATGCAGGGATCAACCCGTCTACTACATCAGTTCTAGCTTTGATCTTATTCAGTGTGTATTAGCCATTGGAACATTGTAAGTCCATTTGTACTCATGTTTATATAAAGTATAAATAGAAGGAATTATTGTTTCATATCAAGAGTTCATATGTAACTTTTATTTTAAGTTCTTTCTCTAACACCAAGTAATGTTACAATTTGTTTGAAAGAAACATCTGTAAAAAAATGAACTCAATATATAACAACAATCTTTCTTCTTACTCCCATGCAGAGTTGAGAGGATAAAAGTGATCAGTGGTGAGCATATTAAATGACGTCTGATTTCTTTAAAGGAAATACCTTTCAAGTGTTGATTTTGTGGTTTCGAACCTTCACTTTGATTTTGATTTTGGTTTAGGGTTACGTTAAAACTCGTATAGCCACGGCAACGTGCGGCGCCAAAACCTAGTTAATACGTATTAATTAATATATTAATTAAAAGAAGTTTATTATATGAAAGGCAAAATAGGAATGATTGCATAGAAAGCTTGTACCTAATGCTTAATAAATTATGTTAGGTGTCTTTATTTTTTTCTAAAATTACACTTGTTTATCAAGATTTTGATTTATATTGTAGTATAGATATATTATTTCCATCCCCATTAATTTTTGTATAGATTTTAATATAAATTTTACTATACATCAGAATGTATTGATGGTAATATTAAAATTTCATCACAAAAAATAATAAAGAATATATAAAAAATATAATTAAACATGTATGTAAACATCAAATATATTTACACCGGACACTTTTAGGTTTATAATAATGTTTTACTAAATGATAAATCAAACTAAATAGATGACAATCAAGTGTAGAATATTTAAAAAAAATTCATTAATTTAAAAAATTAAAAAAATATCAAATTTATAGAAAACAAGAAAATAGAAAAGAAAAGTATTCATTAATCAACACCTCTAACATAAACATATATACATATTTACATATATACTCACTACACTATGAAATTGGCATAATAAAAAGTAGAAGGATTAATGGTACATAATATAAGTAATAATGTATGTAACCAAGAATATTTGTAGTACTTCCACTCAAACATGTTACTACTCATTATAGACTTAACAATATAATTCACAATGATATTAAATTAGTACATTTGGACCTTGACATTAAAACACTATTAAGAAAACACAGTAAGAAAAAAGTATAGTATGTATAATATTTTGTCACACCCTCAATTTTCACAAACGGGGTATTACCGTCAGGCATGTGACTTCCAGGATCTCAGCCACTAGTTACACCAAACGACACGTTAATTGTAAAATATAATTCATCTTTGAAGTTTGATATTACCAAAGACCAAGTTTTTAAAGTAAACATAACAGAAGTTGCGGAAGCATAATAAATCTTAATTGTTTAAATGGCGCAACACGCGCAAACCGAATAAATGAACGTTACTGAAAAATATTAAATAAGCCACGTGAGATAATAAATGCATGAATGAATGCTCCTAATCGTGCGCGTCTTGTGAACCTGAAAGAAACATGCTAAAGTGTCAACACAAGATTGGTGAGTTCACAGGTTTTGATAAACAGAACATAAAGTAAACTGATACAGTAAACAAAGTAATATCAGTAGGTAGCTAGTCTACTAAACCAGTTACTCAGTGTATGAAGTTCGCAACCGAAGCTGACAATCGAAACTGAACGCCTCGGCTGTGAATACCAGGTCACAGCAACAGAACTTAGGTCAATTAAACACCCGTTTGACGAACGTTGTGCTAGTGCGACTAGCCCGGGTGGGGTTTGTCAAACCCAGTAGATCTACTCAGAATTGCCTCGCTATACTACATACATTAACGGTTCGAGAGTGAGGACTTAAGTGGTATCACACTAGTAAACAGGTGATATTACAATAATACTGATCAATGAAAATGAAATTGTTTCCACGTTTCTACTTGCGTAGTAACGGACCGAAGGGCAAAGTATACGAACATAGTATCATGTATATGCAGTATCACAACAATCCAATGTAATGTAACGTTTATGAAAACAGCATGTTTCTCTCCCCCGAAAATAGTATAAAGTAAAAGTGGGGCTGTAAACCCACCTTAAATGCACAGCAACAGTAAACGAAAGCACAAAGATTAGCGTTTCCGGTTAACCAGAACGTCATTATATAATTAATATTAAATATTAATTATTAACAATGGGTCATACGGTTTCGCGTTCACGGTACGGTTACGGTGTCGGTCGTCGATACTGACTAACAATATTCACGTTAACATGCCAAGATAACCCTAAGTCATATTCAGTCTATAAAAGCTAATTATCACGTGAAAAAGGTACTTTTTATATAATTTAATTATACATACATATATGAGTACTTAACAAATAACAATTACAATGGCCCATGAGCCCATTATACCCTTCATGCGCCCACTATCAATCACAACAAATACATACATACCTACACATGCATACATACTTACAGAACATATATGCATACATACATCCATGCCCCCCCACAATCAATACAATAATAAACAATTTCACTATGACAAACAATTCCACTATGACAAACAATTCCACTATGACAACACTGCACACCATTATATATATATTTATATACACATCCATACATACATGATCGCATACGTACATATATTATGTTCTGCCAACACAATTCACATTTAAAATAGAAACACAAGCACATGCACATTAATGCACAACATGCATTCCACTCATATATCATATGTCCGAACGCATGCATTTAAAACCATAAACACAAGGCATGTATGCAGCTTACTTTCACACCCAATATGTTATATATAATATACCTATCATGTGCTATGCTCCACCTTCATACACACATATTTTCATATATACAATTGCAGACATATATACACACAATATGCAAACTATATATACATACATACAATCGCAAACATACACATACATATATATCTGCATACACACAAAACTCACACACACAAACACATGCCAATTACCAAATAAGCAAACCCCATCAAATCGCAGCGTACATATTTACGCAGAATACATACATATCATAATAACCCGAAACCGGCACCACGATGATCGCAAGTCAAGAACGAAGGAGAACCGTACGCGAAACCGAACAACATTGAACGAAACAGAAACGAATCATACCGAATGGGCTGTCGGAGGTGCGGTTCGCAATGGAGGGTTCTATCGGTGACGGTTATCGTGAGTTCTCTCGCCGGGTTCAACGTCGGAAGGATGAATCTTTGATATACGTTGCTGCGAATAGGAGTCGTTGAAATCGTGAGAGGGGAAGATCGTCGGGAGGTGGCTAGAGTTGAGGGGGGTTCACGGTTATGGTTTGGGTGAGAGAGATAGACTTCGAGTGGTTGTTTTTGTGATGAAGAAAAGATGCTGTGAGGTTTAGAGGAGAGATTGGTTGTTTATAAATAATCAAAAGTTCGTTAATGCGGGATTATTAAAGTCCGTAGAGCCTGTTTTTGTGGCCGGATTCTTCAGCCGACAATGGAGGAACGATCAGCAGGGAAGAAGGGGGGTGGGGTTGGGTGTCTTTTCAAATTTACACAATGGTCCCTGGATTTTCTAGTAGTTAGGAAATGAAGTTTAAAGTTTAGATTTAGTTTTAAATGAATTACAATTTAACCCCTAAAATTTGAAATGTTATTATTTCATGTACAAAGTTATTGATTATAGGTTTTAAATACAATAAACTTATATTTTCATTATTATTGTTATTACTATTATTATAATAGTAAAATGGATTAATTTGCGATAAGCGGAGAAAGTTAGTATAAATGGTATTAACCGAAAAACTCGGGTTGTCACATCATCTGTCACACCCTCAATTTCCACAAACGGGGTATTACCGTCAGGCGTGTGACTTCCAGGATCTCAGCCACTAGTTACACCAAACGACACGTTAATTGTAAAACATAATTCATCTTTGAAGTTTGATATTACCAAAGACCAAGTTTTTAAAGTAAACATAACAGAAGTTGCGGAAGCATAATAAATCTTAATTGTTTAAATGGCGCAACACGCGCAAACCGAATAAATGAACGTTACTGAAAAATATTAAATAAGCCACGTGAGATAATAAATGCATGAATGAATGCTCCTAATCGTGCGCATCTTGTGAACCTGAAAGAAACATGCTAAAGTGTCAACACAAGGTTGGTGAGTTCACAGGTTTTGATAAACAGAACATAAAGTAAACTGATACAGTAAACAAAGTAATATCAGTAGGTAGCTAGTCTACTAAACCAGTTACTCAGTGTATGAAGTTCGCAACCGAAGCTGACAATCGAAACTTAACGCCTCGGCTGTGAATACCAGGTCACAGCAACAGAACTTAGGTCAATTAAACACCCGTTTGACGAACGTTATGCTAGCGCGACTAGCCCGGGTGGGGTTTGTCGAACCCAGTAGATCTACTCAGAATTGCCTCGCTATACTACATACATTAACGGTTCGAGAGTGAGGACTTAAGTGGTATCACACTAGTAAACAGGTGATATTACAATAATACTGATCAATGAAAATGAAATTGTTTCCACGTTTCTACTTGCGTAGTAACGGACCGAAGGGCAAAGTATACGAACATAGTATCATGTATATGCAGTATCACAACAATTCAATGTAATGTAACGTTTATGAAACAGCATGTTTCTCTCCCCCGAAAATAGTATAAAGTAAAAGTAGGGCTGTAAACTCACCTTAAATGCACAGCAACAGTAAACGAAAGCACAAAGATTAGCGTTTCCGGTTAACCTGAACGTCATTATATAATTAATATTAAATATTAATTATTAACAATGGGTCATACGGTTTCGCGTTCACGGTACGGTTACGGTGTCGGTCGTCGATACTGACTAACAATATTCACGTTAACATGCCTAGATAACCCTAAGTCATATTCAGTCTATAAAAGCTAATTATCACGTGAAAAAGGTACTTTTTATATAATTTAATTATACATACATATATGAGCACTTAACAAATAACAATTACAATGGCCCATGCGCCCATTATACCCTTCATGCGCCCACTATCAATCACAACAAATACATACATACCTACACATGCATACATACTTACAGAACATATATGCATACACACATCCATGCCCCCCACAATCAATACAATAATAAACAATTTCACTATGACAAACAATTCCACTATGACAAACAATTCCACTATGACAACACTGCACACCATTATATATATATTTATATACACATCCATACATACATGATCGCATACATACATATATTATGTTCTGCCAACACAATTCACATTTAAAATAGAAACACAAGCACATGCACATTAATGCACAACATGCATTCAACTCATATATCATATGTCCGAACGCATGCATTTAAAACCATAAACACAAGGCATGTATGCAGCTTACTTTCACACCCAATATGTTATATATAATATACCTATCATGTGCTATGCTCCACCTTCATACACACATATTTTCATATATACAATTCCAGACATATACACACACAATATGCAAACTATATATACATACATACAATCGCAAACATACACATACATATATATCTGCATACACACAAAACTCACGCACACGAACACATGCCAATTACCAAATAAGCAAACCCCATCAAATCGCAGCGTACATATTTACGCAGAATACATACATATCATAATAACCCGAAACCGGCACCACGATGATCGCGAGTCAAGAACGAAGGAGAACCGTACGCGAAACCGAACAACATTGAACGAAACAGAAACGAATCATACCGAATGGGCTGTCGGAGGTGCGGTTCGCAATGGAGGGTTCTATCGGTGACGATTATCGTGAGTTCTCTCGCCGGGTTCAACGTCGGAAGGATGAATCTTTGATATACGTTGCTGCGAATAGGAGTCGTTGAAATCATGAGTGGGGAAGATCGTCGGGAGGTGGCTAGAGTTGAGGGGGGTTCACGGTTATGGTTTGGCCGAGAGAGATAGACTTCGAGTGGTTGTTTTTGTGATGAAGAAAAGATGTCGTGAGGATTAGAGGAGAGATTGGTTGTTTATAAATAATAAAAAGTTCGTTAGTGCGGGATTATTAAAGTCCGTAGGGCCTGTTTTTGTGGTCGGATTCTTCGGCCGACAATGGAGGAACGATCAGCGGGGAAGAAGGGGGGTGGGGTTGGGTGTCTTTTCAAATTTACACAATGGTCCCTGGATTTTCTAGTAGTTAGGAAATGAAGTTTAAAGTTTAGATTTAGTTTTAAATGAATTACAATTTAACCCCTAAAATTTGAAATGTTATTATTTCATGTACAAAGTTATTGATTATAGGTTTTAAATACAATAAACTTATATTTTCATTATTATTGTTATTATTATTATTATAATAGTAAAATGGATTAATTTACGATAAGCGGAGAAAGTTAGTATAAATGGTATTAACCGAAAAACTCGGGTTGTCACATCATCCCCTTGTTGAAGAAATTTTCATCCCGAAAATTAGAACACACGCGTTAACGAACTACTAACAAGCAAGCTGGTCAGTGAGTAAGCTGATTAGTTATTTCGGACATAGGCAAGATAGGGTCTCCGGGAGTTTCTCATGCATGACAAACTACAATTACGTGTGCACTCGTAATGGTAATTTGCTTTGCATGGTCACCCCTGGTTCCTCCTATCCGAGCTAACATAGCTTGTCAGGTACAGTGGTCATCAACGATAGGAGTACCTAATATGTAATTATTATATCGGGTCGATCAATCAAGTATGCGAAAGGATCAGTAAGGTTCAGGAATCGTTGACACGCCAAGGTAATTTGACTCATTTGCCTTAGAGACTTGTGTAGTGACCATAGTTTATCACTCATCCCAGAAATCCCCAGGTAAGCATTACTGGTCTCACTATGAGATTTGTACGATATGTTTGCCTTAGCTCGAAGGCCTTTTGCCAGGAAATCCAGAATACAGGTGTCTATGGGTCACAGGGATATGTTTAAGAAAAAGTTTTCAGGTAATCAAAAGTTTGGGAAACCTCATAAGTAACCCTTCCCATGACTCACAGCAACTCGGAGTCACCATCCCTGTAGTCGTACACTTACAGGAAGACGCCAAAGCAAACAGTTCTCGAGCAGGTAAAAACTAGTAAGGCATGCAAACAAAACCAACTAACAAAACTAAACGTGTCTATATGGGTGTAACTAAGGCAACGACTATAGTCTAAATGCAATGCAAATGAGATGCAATGTCAATATAGTTAGCTATAACCAATGGCTCTGATACCAATCTGTCACACCCTCAATTTCCACAAACGGGGTATTACCGTCAGGCGTGTGACTTCCAGGATCTCAGCCACTAGTTACACCAAACGACACGTTAATTGTAAAACATAATTCATCTTTGAAGTTTGATATTACCAAAGACCAAGTTTCTATAGTAAACATAACAGAAGTTGCGGAATCATAATAAATCTTAATTGTTTAAATGGCGCAACACGCGCAAACCGAATAAATGACCGTTACTGAAAAATATTAAATAAGCCACGTGAGATAATAAATGCATGAATGAATGCTCCTAATCTTGCGCGTCTTGTGAACCTGAAAGAAACATGCTAAAGTGTCAACACAAGGTTGGTGAGTTCACAGGTTTTGATAAACAGAACATAAAGTAAACCGATACAGTAAACAAAGTAATATCAGTAGGTAGCTAGTCTACTAAACCAGTTACTCAGTGTATGAAGTTCGCAACCGAAGCTGACAATCGAAACTGAACGCCTCGGCTGTGAATACCAGGTCACAACAACAGAACTTAGGTCAATTAAACACCCGTTTGACGAACGTTGTGCTAGCGCGACTAGCCCGGGTGGGGTTTGTCAAACCCAGTAGATCTACTCAGAATTGCCTCGCTATACTACATACATTAACGGTTCGAGAGTGAGGACTTAAGTGGTATCACACTAGTAAACAGGTGATATTACAATAATACTGATCAATGAAAATGAAATTGTTTCCACGTTTCTACTTGCGTAGTAACGGACCGAAGGGTAAAGTATACGAACATAGTATCATGTATATGCAGTATCACAACAATCCAATGTAATGTAACGTTTATGAAAACAGCATGTTTCTCTCCCCCCGAAAATAGTATAAAGTAAAAGTGGGGCTGTAAACTCACCTTAAATGCACAGCAACAGTAAACGAAAGCACAAAGATTAGCGTTTCCGGTTAACTTGAACGTCATTATATAATTAATATTAAATATTAATTATTAACAATGGGTCGTACGGTTTCGCGTTCACGGTACGGTTACGGTGTCGGTCGTCGATACTGACTAACAATATTCACGTTAACATGCCTAGATAACCCTAAGTCATATTCAGTCTATAAAAGCTAATTATCACGTGAAAAAGGTACTTTTTATATAATTTAATTATACATACATATATGAGCACTTAACAAATAACAATTACAATGGCCCATGCGCCCATTGTACCCTTCATGCGCCCACTATCAATCACAACAAATACATACATACCTACACATGCATACATACTTACAGAACATATATGCATACACACATCCATGCCCCCCACAATCGATACAATAATAAACAATTTCACTATGACAAACAATTCCACTATGACAAAACAATTCCACTATGACAACACTGCACACCATTATATATATATTTATATACACATCCATACATACATGATCACATACATACATACATGATCACATACATACATATATTATGTTCTGCCAACACAATTCACATTTAAAATAGAAACACAAGCACATGCACATTAATGCACAACATGCATTCCACTCATATATCATATGTCCGAACGCATGCATTTAAAACCATAAACACAAGGCATGTATGCAGCTTACTTTCACACCCAATGTGTTATATATAATATACCTATCATGTGCTATGCTCCACCTTCATACACACATATTTTCATATATACAATTGCAGACATATATACACACAATATGCAAACTATATATACATACATACAATCGCAAACATACACATACATATATATCTGCATACACACAAAACTCACGCACACGAACACATGCCAATTACCAAATAAGCAAACCCCATCAAATCGCAGCGTACATATTTACGCAGAATAGATACATATCATAATAACCCAAAACCGGCACCACGATGATCGCAAGTCAAGAACGAAGGAGAACAGTACGCGAAACCGAACAACATTGAACGAAACAGAAACGAATCATACCGAATGGGCTGTTGGAGGTGCGATTCGCAATAGAGGGTTCTATCGGTGACGGTTATCGTGAGTTCTCTCGCCGGGTTCAACGTCGGAAGGATGAATCTTTGATATACGTTGCTGCGAATAGGAGTCGTTGAAATCGTGAGAGGGGAAGATCGTCGGGAGGTTGCTAGAGTTGAGGGGGGTTCACGGTTATGGTTTGGCCGAGAGAGATAGACTTCGAGTGGTTGTTTTTGTGATGAAGAAAAGATGCTGTGAGGTTTAGAGGAGAGATTGGTTGTTTATAAATAATCAAAAGTTCGTTAGTGCGGGATTATTAAAGTCCGTAGGGCCTGTTTTTGTGGCCGGATTCTTCGGCCGACAATGGAGGAACGATCAGCGGGGAAGAAGGGGGGTGGGGTTGGGTGTCTTTTCAAATTTACACAATGGTCCCTGGATTTTCTAGTAGTTAGGAAATGAAGTTTAAAGTTTAGATTTAGTTTTAAATGAATTACAATTTAACCCCTAAAATTTGAAATGTTATTATTTCATGTACAAAGTTATTGATTATAGGTTTTAAATACAATAAACTTATATTTTCATTATTATTGTTATTATTATTATTATAATAGTAAAATGGATTAATTTGCGATAAGCGGAGAAAGTTAGTATAAATGGTATTAACCGAAAAACTCGGGTTGTCACATATTCTCTTTTAATTCAACATGTATATTTTAATATATTTAATATGATTTTTTCGATAATTGTATGTCTTGATCTTTCATGTACTCTTCAGACTCAATTAAGGTATTAGTCTTTGTTCTATTAGTTAATACGAGCAATCCATGGTGTTATCTTCATAGAAGGTAGTTAGGCTTTTACAGTTTGACTCAGTTTTCGTAAATGGTAGTTAGGCTTTTATTGTTTGAATCAGTTCGGCTTTTCTATAATTTATTAAATATTTGGCCTCATACATAACACATCTTCAAATTTAGATCAAACTCTTTGCAAGAATGATGTGTGTCTAGGACAATCTCATTCCTCGAGTGTAGTAATTATATCAACTTATTTTTTTAATTTGCATTTAGATATTATAATATATATTAAAAACATATGTCGGTAGCTACAGGACCGGCATATGATTCGTCCACGTGTCTTGGGTCACGTCGGTTTTTTTTCTTTTTTATTCTGCAGATAGATAAAAAGCAAAGAGAAGAAGACATCGCAGCTTCGCAGGCCATGGCCACCATACCTCACCGACATCACCGCGCACTGTCACATACCCTACAACGCTATGAATCACAGATCTATGTTTAGTAATGCAAGAAATCCAAAGCTTATTAGAATCAGATCTGAGATCCTAGATCCACACCGAGGAAAGAAGATGAACGACGATGGGAGGTTGTCGCGCATATGAAACCAACACAATGAGAAAGAAAGATGATGAGCAGAGGTGGGAGGTTATGACAGATTTATGATTGACAATAAGGAGGATAGATGATGGATAATAGGGGGATCGAAAAGACTAAAATGATGATTTAGGGCAACAGGGGTTGACATCTAGAATTACAGAGGAACAAGAATTGGTTTATGGAAAACAGGATTTGTAGGTAAGTTGGAGAACGAAGGTGGGTTGGGCTTGCATTGGGTATATGTTGGGCTATGCCATGGACTAAAATATTAAGTATAAATAAAATATCAAAATTAAATAACAACAAACTTAAATTATAACATACATTCAAATACTAAGGAATTTGTTTGTTCCATTGACTACTTATGTCGGTTTATATATATATATATATATATATATATATATATATATATATATATATATATATATATATATATATATATGGACATTCAATTAAAAACTAAAATTATGTGAAAAACCACAAGAATTATTTTTAACCTTAGATTTTGTTGATCAAGGGCCCTAATTAAATAGTGGCAAAAGAGTAAATATGCCAAAGTTGATGTCTAATAATTAAAGACACAAGGGCATTTTTGGAACTCAATGCCGTTTAAAAACGGTTATTGAGATCTAGTGGGTGCACAACTTTCTCAAAATTTAGATATACCAACACTACTAGAAAAACTGCAATAGATGACGCGCATTGTGCGTCATCTTTGGGGTCAGATGACGCGCAAATGCATGTCAAGGAAGGGGTAGTCATAAATGATAGATGACGCGCATCCGCGCGTCATCTGTTTATGACGTGCAAAAGATGACGGGCAATGCGCGTCAAGAAAGGGGTAGTCATAAATAACTAGATGACGCGCATCCGCGTGTCATCTATGAAATTTTTATGACGTGCAATAGATGACGCGCAATGCACGTCATAAAATTAGCTGCATTTTTAATTTTTTTTATTTTTAATATATTTACCTGTTGTTTTCTAAAACAAATTGTCGAATAACATTAAAAGCGAAATCCATTAAATACCAACAAAGTTTACAAAAGTTGTTAATTAACAACTACAAAGCATAAAACAAGTCCAAAGTCAATTAGTACCAATACTAATACAAGTCCAATAGTACCAATACTAACACAAGTCCAAATATATCATTTCAGGCCTACATATAAATGAAATTCGATACATAGCACGCCCGATCTTCACGAACTTCATCCAAATCACCATCAGTGTATTCTTTTTTACCTTCTCCAACCTAAGACAAAACCAATTTCATCAAATTAAACTTGTCAGTTTTGACCCAAAAACCCCTTTATGTAAAACACTTGTAATTTACTTGACTAGTTTATTAATATCAACTACAAGGCAACAACAATGGTAATTTACTTATAAAAAACTCATACATAGATAGTTATAGAGGGATGGGTGAGGTTGATTGGGGCAGGGGTGAGGTCGATTGAGGGCAAACTACTTTAGAATACACACAAATTAGCTAATTAAGATCTTAAACTAAAATTATTTAAATTAATATACCCAAGTTCTGAATGGTGCAACTTGCTCCTTAATTGATTCAAAATTCGGCTGGATAATATCTTTTCCTTTAGTTCGAATATCATCAGTCTGCAAAACAAAACAGATTACAACACCTTGACAATGTCAACAATGCAATTTTCACTTGTATGGTCTACATATTATAACAAACTCAACTTCTGACAACTTCAATGTGCTATTGCTTATACCTTATAAAGATTATATAATATATTTATAACTCAGTTTTGAAGCAAGTATACGGATTCAGTAATCTGGCAGGTTTCACCTAATAGTATACCCATCACTTACAGTATGTAGCTCAAGTCGTGAGACTGCAAGTCCAATAGTCAAAGTGGCTCCACCAAAGATAATTGCAGTGGCAGCAGCAAATGCTTTGGCAACTAGGATTCAAAAAAGATAAAAGAACATGAGCATGTCAACCTATACGATGAAAATCAACTTTAGGCATTAATTATAAAACTATTTTCATTTAAGTTCTATAACCATAACAAAGTTAATAAAAGTATGAGAAGTCAAAATACGGGCATTCGATTTTTTATTCCGTTTGTGTATGAACATGAAAAACGATATGTTTGACCTCAAAAGGCAATTTGTATGAGTTGGTAAAGATTAAGCAATAATGAGAATATCAAAGGAAACCTACTTTGTGATAACCCAACGGCTGCAGCCTTTAACTTCTCAGGAATAACTGGGGTATACTTGTCATTACGCAGCTCATTGGCCGTTGAAGCAGAAAATGATCTGCACAACTGATCTGCATAGAAGCAATAAATATCAAATTGTAAAAAAGACACAATGAATATAGTTCTTCAAATACCAAACATTATTTTAAAAAATCCAAAGGACTCAATACAATAATATTTTTTTATAAGACACCATGGCTTACCTTTATCATTGTCCAGTGCAACAACTTGTCCGATCCCTTCAACTTCTCTCACGTATGACGTATCTAAGAGCTCTTAGTCCCGAAGCTGATTGAGCCTAATAATCCAAGGATAACCTTACATTAACTAGCAAGAAAATTCAAAGTAAGCAAGCTCCACTTCTATCATAATAAAGTCGTTGCATATGAGAAGTAAATAAATAACAATAATTGAGAACCTCAAGAACTCTTAGTGGCTTCAGTCGCCCTTGGCCTCTTCCCTCTATTGGTTTCTCTGGATCATCACCATTGCTACATGGTTCCCCTCGATATTTTTATGCTTTATTCATTTTTTTTGGACAAAAAAGCTTCATGTTTTCTTTCCGTTTCGAAACAAATGTCCTAAGTATAGCAAATGACATGTCTCTGTTGTTAACCTGGTATTCATATAAATCTGATGTCACAACTATTTATAACCATATTTCAAAAAGAACGACAACTAAATTTATCTTCTTTACTCCTTCAGAAAATTAAAATTCCTTAGAAACAGTCCTTCCGATTGGCTGGAGATGAAAGGAATCACAACCAACACATTGATATACATATGAGAGCTTTAGGTGTGTTCTTTATTACACTTGCTGATCTGCATTAATTTTGTAACTTGGTAAACATGCTAAAATTGTCACAAGATTACTAATAACTGCAAAAAGGATACTCACGTGTAAACTCAAACAAATACGTGAAGATAAAAGTCCATCTCAACAGATAACACGGGAACAATGTATCGCTTGTACCGATTTGCATGACTCTGCACTCAAAGATGGATCCAGAGCTTTTAGAAACCAGAACTATATTAAAATTTTCTTATTTTTTTTTTGAATTCTGTATAGCACTCAATTTAAATTATGAGTTAAAAAACTCCACTTTCTACAGAATTACCTCAATGCATGCAAGGACAATCCGTAAAGCCATTTCATGACAATATTTTCCTCTCAATGGGTATGAACCATATCTAGCTCATTATAAAGCATAACAAGAGGACATTAGCATCTTTTAACAATCGGCTATCGCATAAAACTAGCTATGTGATTCAACATTCTTCAAAAATCAAAAAGAATTAAATAAAAAATCTTACTTTGAATAACAGACTTCTCCATTGCTTCCACATACAACTGCCATATTTGTTGCTGTGCACATTAGCAATCCGCCATCTGCAATTGATTGAACTGCAGAGTCCAGGAACACAGAGGGTGAACCATATGGATCAAGATCAACCTGAAAATCAATAAATTATGGTTATAATTTATAATAATAGATTTATAAGATGATTGTGGATGGATAAACACATATAAATACCACATCAAATTCCTTAGGATGAGTAAGCATATACACTCGAGCATCAGCGAGATTTGATTCCACCTTCGCACTCGCGACTGAACCATTAAACTTGATGTTTCTCCTGCAAGCTTCAACTGATGCTGCATAGAAGACGCACCATTGCTTTCATCCGACTGAAGAACCCACTTCGACCCCTTTGACAGAGTCAAATCAGACGACGGTAGATTGTGCTTCAGAATCTCCGGCAAGATATCGGCTGGGTGAGGTCGATTGAGGGTTGGGTGAGGTCGATTGGGGCAGGGGTGAGGTCGATTGGGGCAGGGGTGAGGTCGATTGGGGCAGGGGTGAGGTCGATTGGGGTAGGGGTGAGGTCGATTGAGGGTTGCGGGCTGGCTGGCTGCGGGCGCGCACGGTCGATGGGTACCGCAGGGGTGCCGGCGAACGATGGGTACCGCAGGGGTGCCGGCGAACGATGGGTACCGCAGGGGGGCTGGCTGCCGGCGGGTGGTTGAGGGCTGGTTGAGGGCAGTTTGGTGGTCGGTCGGGAGGTGTGAAGGGGCTGGCTGCAGATCGATAGGTGGTAAGGAAGCTAGGGCTTTAGAGGGGGGGTTTAATTGGAATGAGAGTCGCGCGCGGGTTATGAATAAACTTATAAAAAATTTTAAAATATGACACACTAAGATGACACGCAAAAATGCGTGTCATCATTTCTAAGAAAATTTTAAAAGATGCCAAATAATGTATGATACGCGTAAATGCGCGTCATCTTTTTTCGCAAGTCATCTTTTGCGCGTCATCTATTAATAGTTTTCTAGTAGTGCAACATAAAATTGATTTTGCTAAATACATTCGATCAACAGAGATGAAGGGAAAGTGGAACATATTATGTTGGAGCCAATTTCTGTCTAGTTTTAAATTGCCATCAAATTGAAAGAATATTCCACCATGTAATGCCCAGCCATCAAATTGAAAGAGTATTCGACCACGTAATGCCCTAAACTCCTACATTCTTATTCAAATTTGTTTGGGGTGTACAAACTTTTTTGTAATTTTAGTGTGCAATGCCAATATAAATGATTGAGAATTTTTTTAAAAAAAAATTTAAGGCTTGAAGCTAATTATGCAAAAGGTTAGAAAAAAATTAATTAACAAACTGGATTTTTTTAATTAGCTATGCGAGTTCAGATATATATATATATATATGTTGTTGTATTGCTCGTAATGTGCATTTGTGGTGTTTGTAATTATCATATGTAGTATGTTGGTTAATATAATGATCGTGGTTTACTCATGGAGTAGGCATCATCAACCCACACATTTTGGTGGAGAATATGGATGCAATACAAGAACAATAAACCTTAAGCAAATTGATGATTTTAACTTTAAAATCCATCTTTATCATTGTTCATTGCTGTAATTCCATGTAATAAAAGTTGATTTGGATGAAAAGCTTTAAAAATATCATCATGTACTTATATTATATGGTAAAATTAGAATTCACTCTAATTTTTATGGGCTCACTTTTGATACATAATGTTCTCTGATCTAAGACATTATTGAATGGAATTTCATATCATTAACTAATCTTGGTCCATCATTGAAATGTAGTTTCACAAAGCAGGAACCAAACACCCCAACTTAGACGATTGTGGTGCAAATACGTTGCGAAGCTGCTATCATTTGACATTAACTTGCACAACAAAGAAGTTTTGTGTGAAACATTCGTCATATTCAAGGTACATTAAAAGGAGGAAAGCTGATAAAGCTGGAAAATCTAGAAACAAAAGGGGGGAAAAAAGAGGATTAGCAGAAAGAGATACAACTGATTTTAAGCCCATGTTAAACTCTAGTCTTTGTTTTGTTCAGCACTCTATAGTTCGTTCAATGTAAACTTGATGTTATTTTCATTGAATGTTGAGAAACTGCCCTAAAAATGCAATTAGAGTGTGTATTCTCCGTACATGATATAATGCTTGATCGTTTGCTTGTAGTATCTAACAAAATGAATGCAATCATTAACATATTACGGCACTACTGCATTAGCCAGTGCAAACGATTTTTTTAACAGTCAACAAGAAATTTTATAGATAACTAGCGAGAAGCTAGGAGAATGCATATGATAAAGTAAAAGAAACAACATCGACATCTCCAACGTAAGACAAGTTATAGGAATGAAAATAAAATAAAACATCTATACCTCGACCCGAGACCAATTTATGCTTTTCTTGAAGTAACGAATTTTAAAACCAAGACTCCACCAATTGAGGTTGACTTTTGTCTTGAGTTGCTTTCTTTGAATCATAATTTTATGAGTCCCAAAACCATTTGGGCTTCACATACCATACCATTTCATTTAGAGCAGGTCTCCAAGATATTTGATTGCTTTAACTTTGAAAACTTGAATCATTTGTAGTGTCCTGAGTTGCTTTAACTTTGAAAACATGAATCCATTAAGTGCAAACATTACTTATCGTTTGTCAAGTGCATCCATTATCGTGTTGTGTATTGATAAATCAATATTTTGTTGTGCGTAACCGTTGGTACTTGTGTTGTGTGATTTTGCACTTGGTACTTGTGTTAATGCATCACTTGTGCTTGTTTTGCATTTATGCTCTAATTCTTTCATGCATTAATGGATTTAATTATTCTGTGCATTAATGCTTTAATTCTTTCATGCATTAATGCATCTAATTACTTTGTGCATTAGTATCTATCTAGATCAATGTATTATTAACACATTAGGAGACATACATCACTTGGATCACCATAGTGCCTCCAGGCATAGGGCAAACATTGTTTATAGTTTATTAATAAATATATTATCGTGTTGTGCATTGATGCATCTATTATTTATTTATTTATTTATTTGTTTTATTAACACAATTAATATCTATGTTGCATAAATATATCTACTTTTTTGTAATCGTTAGATGCATTTAATCCATGCATGCATTAATGCGTCAATATATTAACACTTATAAAACTATACACTTAATTGCTATTTTCATTACTCTGACCTATAAAAATTAACACTTGAAATTTGTGACCCGATCGTTATAATGTCCATATATGCATTAATGTGAATACAAAGAAATTGGTTGAATTATCTTTAGTTTTTGGTTTATTTTAAAGTATTGTTAGATAACCTATGCCAACGTATTAAATTTTGAATATTTGAGTACTGCATATTATATATAGCTAGTTTATATATATGTGTGTGTGTGCGCGCGCGCACGGGCGTGCATCAACTGTATTTTATGTTCGTTTATTTACCTTCATATTGACTCTATAAACACTTAGAATCAACTAGTATTTAAATTAGAATATCTAGTTCCAAATTATTTTGGGTCATTCTATAGGTTTGCAGTACTTAGGATAATCATTTAAGGATTGTTCATAGAGATAATAGGACAACATTTTAAAATACAATCATGTTATAAAGTCATTTGTAGATACAATCACCTGATAAAGTCCAACTTGTAAACGAACACATACATCAAAACACCTGATCTTCTGCAAATTTCATTAATAATAGTTCGAGTATAAATCTTGAACCAATGATTTGGTTTCGTTTAAAATTAACAGCCATTTTATAATTATAATAACCCAAACATATCCAAAAGTGTAAAATCCGCCATACGCACTATCTAATATAAAAAGTTAAATATAACACAGATATTCACCGGAATAATTCAAATCCATTAACTCTATCGAGACTTCCTTACGATCATTGCAGGATCGATTATGGGTCACTCAACAGATGGTTTTTCTCTCAAACTCACCTTGAATCAACAATCAGCAAGAGTCTATGAAGAGTTGATCACAATATAACAAGTAACAAGCACTAAGTAAATAAACACAGAATGTAAATTTTCAAGGTACTTTTATATATTGCTTCTCAACTCAAAGGATTACAAGACTCTTGGACTCAAATCGCTTATCTAAAGAGTTACAAGGAGAAGATATATATAATACTACCTACAGCCGGATATACTTTGATACCAGCTGGACACCTCTAACCTTACATCTATACTACAAGACTCTAGGTGAGGTCTTTCAGACATTTTGCCTGAGAGTTGGTAGTCAGGACATGTCCCTGACTTATCTTTTGTCACCAACTAAAGTTGGTAACATGTACTATCATAAAAGGTGAACAGTAGAGTAAAGTATGGTCAACAACATGGCTCTTTAGGAAGATACCATGTTGTATCAGAGGTCTGCAGTGGACTGTCAGGGACCATACTTTTATCTGCTGGTCATAGCAATGTCTTCCGAAGGATAAAGTACTTCGGAAGAATAACTTCTTCCGAAGCCACTTATACTTCGGAAGACTGCTTCTTCCGAGGCTTGGAGTCTTCTTTGTCTTCGGAAGCAGACTTTGTCTTCAGCTCTTTCATCAGACTTTGTCTTCGGAAGCTCAGACTTTGTCTTCGGAAGCTCAGACTTTGTCTTCAGCTCTTTCATCAGACTTTGTCTTCGGAAGCTCAGACTTTGTCTTCAGCTCTTTCATCAGGCTTTGTCTTCAGAAGATAGTCTTCAGCTGTTGGCTTCAGCTGTTTTCTTCAGTTGTTGACTTCAGCTGTTGTCTTCAGTTGTTGACTTCAGCTGTTGTCTTTAGTTGTTGACTTTAGCTGTTGTCTTCAGGTGTTGACTTCAGCTGTTGTCTTCTGCTGTTGTCTTCAGCTGTTGACTTCAGCTGTTGTCTTCAGCTGTTGACTTCAGCTGTTGACTTCAACTGTTGTTCTTCAGACTCTCAGAAGATCTCATGCTTAGCTTCGGAACCCCTTCAATGTAGCACCAAAAAAAATGACTATGAAGTGATTTTGGTTGCACCAGCCTCATCATGATCCAACAAACTCCCCCTAGGCTGATGCTACCAAAACTTCACTTCCCTCTTCTTCTCAAAGCTCTCAGCACCATGGAAAGTAAGTGTTTATCAGTGT
The DNA here is from genome assembly GCA_024085815.1 of Flaveria linearis. Taxonomy (NCBI): domain Eukaryota; kingdom Viridiplantae; phylum Streptophyta; class Magnoliopsida; order Asterales; family Asteraceae; genus Flaveria; species Flaveria linearis. The sequence goes on along the minus strand of CM044007.1, from coordinate 41,430,599 downwards.
GTTCATTATTTCTGATGTGGTGCTGAGAATCTTGTACAAATCCTTGGTAGACAGAACCTCTACTCTGTCACCTTGGATTATGTGTACCCTCTGTTATGGCCCTCTGAAAAGAGTTAGTTGATGGGAACTATAGTCATATTCCCATCTAACTATTGGTTCCAATTCAGGACCTTCCACCATCTGTAGAAAGGCTGTGCCTTTGGTGGTTGGTCTTTCCTTGTCTTCCGCTCTTTTCAGCTTCAACTCTTCTTCAATCTTGGCTCTTCTACTTTGTTCAACCAAGTAGAGACCGCTGATATGATTTCTGATGTGGGCAGCAGTCTCAGAGTTGGAGGGATTGGAGAATGGCTTCTCAGCAAGCTTAGCAAGATCAAATCTGCTGAGATGCAGTAGAGAAGTGGCATTAAGCCTGTTGGTTTCACCATTCTCCCTTTCCACAACAAATTTGTGAGAAGGTTCATCGAACCTCCACTGGATTATAGCATTCCTAGGTCCAGGAGATTGACTAGAAATCCTGTCCTCCTTCCTTGTATCCAGTAGAGTCACCAGCCTCCTTCTTAGTCTCTTCTCCTCAGCATTGAGGGTATCGGAGTTGAGACCAAGAAGTCTTGCAGCCTGGCCTAAAGTGTCTCTAGGCAACTCAAGAAATTGGCCTAGGGTGAGGGAGCTTGAAGAGTTATCAACATAGGTGATGTTGATAAGGTCTCCCTCACAGGAGATGCTGCTCAAAGTGGTGTAGTTGATGAGCCTTGTCTTGAACTCCTTTATTTCCTCAAAGGAGAGATGTTGAGGAGGCTGAGGGGATGGTCTTGGTTTTTGTTGGGTAGGCTTAGGTTTAGTGGTTTTGGGTTGTGTTTTGGGTTTTAGGATAGGTAGTTTGGGTGGTTGAGGTGATGTGGTAGGTTTGGGTAGAGTTGTGGGTTCAGGGTTGAAGGTTTCATCAGTGGGTTCGGTTTTGATGGGAAATGGGGTTGGTTCTTCTGGTGTGGGTTGTGGTTTAGTGGTTGGCTGTGGTTGAGTGGCTGGGGTGAAGACCATTCCCTGTACCCTCCTGTACATCTCCTTCCTTTTCCCCAAACGGATGTCAGCTTTAATTTCACTGACTATTCGCTGGAGTGTCCTTTCGGACATAGGTCCCACCTGCCTACCAGAGAAGCCATGAGCCCGGAGATAGTCTTTCATCCAGGCTTTGTCATTGGATTTCTTGGTGGCAGTGACCCCCTTCTCTTCTTCCCTTTTCTTCTTCTCCCTCAACTTCTCCCTAGCAGCTTTCTTCCTTTCCTTCTCCATTTGATCCTACTCTTTGTTGTGGAGCAGCAGGATCATGTCATCATCATGAGGAGACAGTTCAGGAAGACTAAAGCCTCTTGAGAGTAGGAATTTAATCCTATCCTCTCTCAGCTTCAGGGCTGCTTCTCTTCGCTCTTCTTCTTCCTTCTCCAAGGCCAACCTGGCTTGTTCTTCTTGCTTTAGCCTGGTTGACCTCTCCAAAATCACCAACTCCTCTAGTGGTAGCAGGAGTATCTCCTCATTGGCAGCTCCTAAGCTGATGAGCTGGTCAATGAGTGTTGTCCTTCCCTTTTGGTTGATCTCTTCCTGATTGGCTGCAGCTGCCTTAGACTAGCAGCTAGCAGCTTTTCAGTTGGAAATCTACCTTTCTTTTTGAGCTTCTCAATCCTCTCCTCCTCCTGAAGCTCTTCCGCAGTCAATTTTCTTTTTCCTTTGTCTTTGGCAATGCTTGACTGTGGTGGTTCTTGGATGGAGGGTTGTGATTGAGAGAGAAATTCAGCTGGTGTTTGGGTTGGAGGAATGTCAAAAATATCCTCCCTACTCACCTCAGATGCTATTTCAGCAATAACATCTGTGATGATCAGTTCCTCGGACATCTGGAATAAGCCTTTCGCAGCTTCTATTTCGGCCTCGGAAGACTTGTCTTGTTCTTCCGAGGCTTCAATGTCAGCTTCGGAAGCTTCAGCTTGAGCTTCAGAAGATGAGACTGCTGCAAGTTCTGTCCCAACTGTTTTAGTTGCTGGGCAATCAGTCCCCATTTCCCCTTCGAAGCTAATCTCAGGTTCCATGTAGACCTTAGGTTGACCAACTTCTTCCACAGTGGTAGAAGGTGCAGTCAGTCTTTGAAGCTCCTCAGCCCCAAAATATATAAGTGTGGTGTCGGGGCTGGGCTGTTCTAGGGATGATCTCAATACAAACTTTGTGAAAAGTCTGTAGAGATCTTGAAGCATCTTTGAGTCAATCTCTAGAAAAGATTGAGATGACTCAGGTAGTGTGATGAGTTGGGAAGAAGAGGATTGGGTCTGTGGTTCCTCAAGGGTTTGTCTCTGAACTTTCTCCCCCTTTTTGGTAGCATCATCTTGAGAGCTAGATGAGCTAGAGGAAGAAGTCATTGAGACCTGAACAGGTACATGCCTAACAGACCTCTCCGTCTGTTTCTCAGCTAGTTTAGCCTTGAGATTGTTAATCTCAAGTTGCTGAGTGGCAGTCCTTGATTCTAAGATCCTCACCTGTGATTCCAGGTTGGAGACCTTAGAAAGCAAGTACTGAAGTGTTAGTTGCATACTTCCCTCATCTTCATGAGAAGAATCACGGGGAGATGAGATAACATACCTAGTATGCTCAGTCTCACCACTAGATGTGGCTTCTTGGCACCTGGATACCTTTGCTCAAAGTCATCTCTTTCAGAGATGTCAATGGGCAAAATTTCCATAGACTCAGTCCTATTGATGTTACCACTGTCCTGAGAGATCAATGTGAGACTCTAAGTAGTTGCAGCTGAGCCTACATGAGTCCCCTCCACATCAGTGGGACTCACCTCAGTAATTGGCTTCTGATGGGGGCTAGAGACAAGGGATCCCTCTTGGCTCTGTTGATCTTTCAGAAAGTGTTGTAGATCAACTTCATGGCCATGGAGAGATGTAATCTCTTCATCAGTACGGAGTAAAAGGTCAGTGAAAGATAGGGAAGTTAAACCTACTGACCCGGGACCTAGATCAATGTCTACGGGCATTGAGCCTATGGTGGGGCTGTCCCTAGAAGGCTGCACAGGGGAGTGTAGAGACTCACCCTGTGGGCTTAAGGCTTGGGGTTCGAGCTCTTGGGTTTGAGACTGAGGAGGCTCAAAACCCACATTGAGGTCAAATGTGAAGGATGGTGTGACCTCAGACTGAGTGGGAGCCCTTGATTCCACTCTAGCCCTTTTAGTTTGAACTGAAGGAGCTTGTTCAATCAGAGTAGATTGAACAAGGGTTCGTTTGGGTCGTCTCTGGTATGTAACTTTGATGGGTAAAGAAGATTTTGGCATTGTGGTGGAGGTTGCTGGTGTGGGTTCATCACCTGTGGGGATAATAGGGATGTCACCAGGAGCTATGCGCTCAGTCATCTCTGGAGGTAATGGAGTGTACCTTCCAGTGAAGTTGATGGAAACCTTCTTCAGTATTTTGAAGATGGTGGGCCTCATTTGTGGAACAGTAAGAGCAGCTGCGCAGACAAGCTTGCTTGGTTCCAGCTCACAGTTGATTATATGTTGAATAAATCTGGGATACATGAAGAATGTATCCCTGCTTAGATTGCTGATAAGGTTGGTCAACACAAATCGTGAGTAGTTGAATCGGAGACCTCTCACCAACCCATGAACTGGGCATCCTAGTTCATATGGGATTTGATCCCAACCCCCTGATTTGTTGGAGAGGCAGTGCAGGATAATGTGCAGCAGGAACTTCCAATGGTAAGAGAAGTTAAACTTGTAGACGGTAGACCTGCTCACATCCCCTCCATATCCCATGAGGATATAGGTGCCTTCCAAGTCTTCTTTGGGGAACTCAGTAGGAGCCCCATCATCATGAAGCTCGAGATGCTCCCTGATGAGCTGTTCAGTGATGACCAACTCTTGGCCACAAATGCGGGTTCTCAGGACTTGAACCCCATTCAGAACTGCAGTTTGACCGTTACTCCAGAATTCTGACATATGGTTGGAGTATACGGTAGGGTTAACTGTAAGTGCAGTAAGGTATGTGGATTCGGTAAGAAAGGTGATGATTTGGGTGAAGTCGGCATCCCTTGACGAATCAAGTAATGCGACTTGGTTGTGCTGAGGGTTTAGCGCCATTTGAATAGAAGGTAAGCTTGAATTTGGGTGAAATTGCAGGTTTGACAGTGAAGGGAATAGTTAGGGCAGTAAATTGGTAAAAGAAGATGAAATTGATCAGTCAAGATTATTTAAAGGGGATGAATTGTGGTAGTGGCGGTAATAGGGTAACTGTTTTGGGGTTACTGTGGGTGGTATGGTGGTTTACGGCGGAGAAATGATAGTGGCGGCAAAGGATAATTTTAAATAATCTGACCATCATGAACAAAATCTTTACTTTTTACAGAGTGGGGCCCAAAAGATATCCGTTACATATAAAAACCTTTACTTCCGAATGTAAAATATTTCCGAAGGTAATTTTCTTCCGAAGGCAATTTCTCTTCCGAAGCAAGTCATTGCTTCCAAAGGTAAAATTGTCTTTTGAAGGCACTTTCTCTTCCGAAGCAAGGCATTGCTTCCGAAGGTAAAGTTGCCTTTCCGAATGGAGAGTTTTATAAGCTTCGGAAGTAGATCTGATGTGAAATCAATCGCTTCTTCCGAGACCAGAAGCTCTTCCGAGAAGAAAATTTCCATTGAGGAATTTTGGCTTCGGAAGATATTCAAGAATATCTTCCGAGAGTTAATTCCTCTTCGGAAGGAATTTACACTTAGAATAATTTAAAGATCTTTTGTAACAAGGCTTAAATTGTATTGACACAAGACATTATACATTTAAAAAGCCTTTTCAAAAGAGGTAGTTAATCAATATTTATCATCCTAATAGCTGATATGAGATACTTAAATCTTTGTTCATCAAATGCCTTTATGAACAAATCAGTATATTGTTCATTTGAGTCAACTTTGATTAACTTGATCAGATGTTTCTCATGAATATCTCTAATGAAATGATACCTGATATCAATGTGCTTTGTCTTGGAGTGCTTCACCGGATTCTCAGTAATGGAGATAGCACTATTGTTGTCAATATGGATAGGAGTAGTCATGAAGTTGAATCCATAGTCTAACATCTGATTTTGAATCCATAGCAGTTGAGCACAGCAGCTAGCAGCAGCAATGTATTCAACTTCAGCAGTTGATGTAGAGACACAGGATTGTTTCTTGCATTGCCATGAGATAATTCTTCCACCAAGAAATTGACATCCTCCTGATGTTGATTTCTTGTCAATATTACAGCCACCATAGTCACTGTCAGAGTATCCATAGAGATTGAAATCACTATTTCTTGGATACCAGAGACCTAGTTTAGGTGCTCCTTTGAGGTATCTGAGGATTCTCTTTGCAGCAGCTAGGTGAGACACCTTGGGAGCAGCCTGATATCTTGCACAAATGCATGTGGCAAACATGATATCTGGTCTACTAGCAATGAGATACATCAGAGAACCAATGATTGCTCTATACTGATGTTGATCAGTATCCTCCCCCTCAAGGTCAGGGCAAAGATTATGGTTTCTGGGTATGGGTGTCTTGGCTGGTTTACAGTCCTTCATTTCAAATCTATCTAAGATGTCTGAGACATACTTAGATTGACTTATGAAGAACCCTTCCTTCATCTGTTTCACCTGAATTCCGAGGAAAAAGTCCATTTTTTCCATGGAATTCATCTCAAACTTCTGCTTCATAATGCTCTCAAAGTCCTTGCACATTTGGTCATTTGAAGAACCAAATATGATGTCATCAACATAGACTTGTACAAGCAAAATGTCTTCTCCACTCTTTCTGATGAAAAGAGTCTTGTCAATGGTTCCTCTAGTGTATCCATTCTTCAGGAGAAACTGAGATAAGGTCTCATACTACAGCCTAGGTGCTTGGTGCAGCCCATATAGAGCTTTATCCAGTTTGCACACATAGTTGGGGTGCTGTGGGTCTTCAAATCCTGGAGGTTGACATACATAGATTTCCCTATCTATATCCCCATATAGAAAAGCACACTTGACATCAAGTTGGTAGACTGTGATGTTCTTGGATGCAGCATAAGCAAGGAAGATCCTAACTGCCTCAAGTCTTGCAACAGGTGCAAAGACATCAGTATAATCAATTCCTTCCTCCTAGGTGTATCCTTGAACTACTAGTCTTGCCTTGTTCTTGATAATTAAGCCTTTATCATCTTTCTTGTTCCTGAACACCCATTTAGTGCCTATGGGTACTTAACCAGATGGTAGTGGGCATAGATTCCAGACCTTTTGTCTTCTGAATTGAAGCAGCTCCTCCTGCATCAATTCAACCCAACTACTATCCTTTAAGGCATCTTCTACCTTCTTTGGCTCCATCTGAGACAAGAAGCATGAGTACAAGCAGACATTCCCATGATGAGTTTGTCCTCTTGTTCTCACACCCTCAGAGACATTCCCTATGATGTTCTCAGTTGGATGAGTGTTGTGAATCCTAAGACGAGGAATCACTTCCAGTTGCAGAGATAAGTCTAGGTTAGACATATTCTGATCAGGAACTGGATCACTCTGTCCAACTGCTATTTCAAAGTCATTCAATGAGGACTGATTGAATGATTGAGAAACATCATCAATGGTTGGTTGTGAAGTAGGATTAACAGTTGCCTGTTCCTTCAGAATACTACTTCCCTCAACCTGGTGTTGTAATGGATCACCTAAAGAACTTTGAGGTTGATTAAGTGATTCATTTGTTGAAGCTTTACTATTCCTGGAGATAGTTACACTGTCAGATCTGTGAATGGTTGAAGCTTGTTGCCTTTCAGCTCTTGGAGAATTTGGAAGAGGTCTGGGAAGCTCAAATAGTTGACCTGCATCAGCATCAGCATCATCTTGAGCACCTGTTCCAGCTGAAACATTCTCACAAGATTGTTTAGAATAGTTTGGAAACAATTCTAAATCAAAGATATACTCAGGTCCATTCCCCTTAACATAAGGAGTGTGCTCATTAACAACTATATTGGATGACTCCTCAAATTGTTGATTTTTGATGTTGTATACTCTATAAGCTTTGGAGCTAGAAGAGTATCCAATAAAGATAGCATCATCCGACTTCTCAGCAAATTTTGCTAAGTTGTCCTTTGTGTTAAGTATGGTACACCTGCAGCCAAAGGACCTTAGAAAGCCAATGAACGGTAGCCTCTTGTTCCATAACTCATAAGGGGTTTTTCCATGGGGCTTAACTACAAGAACCCTGTTCTGCACATAGCATGCAGTGCTGACTGCCTTTGCCCAGAATGTTAGAGGCAGCTTTGAATCAGCTAACATGGTTCGAGCAGCCTCAATATGTGTCCTGTTCCTCCTCTCAGCAACACCGTTTTGTTGAGGAGTTCTGGGAGCACTGTATTGTCTGGAAATCCCTTTTGAGTCACAGAATGAGTCAAGAACAAAGTTCTTAAACTCAGTCCCTTGATCACTTCTAATGATCTTAACCTTGTGATCAATTTGATTTTCTATTTTAAGAATAAAAGATTTTAACGTTTCAGTAGTTTTATCTTTACTTCTTAAAAAGAATACCCATGTAAATCTTGTAAAATCATAAACAATCACAAGGCAGTATGATTTTCTTCCAATGCTCATTATACTTGTGGGACTAAAGAGATCCATGTGCAATAAGTGTAATGGAATAGTGATAGAGTTAACACATTTGGATTTATGAGATGATCTGTGTTGTTTCCCTTTCAGGCATGCAACACAGTTATCTTTGCAGAAAAATTCCTTTTTAGGCAAACCATGTACCAAGTTATTTTTAACCAATTTATTCATTGTTTTAAAATTCACATGACACATGCGTTTATGCCATAGTGTTGACTCATCACTATCAGCTTTGGAAAGAAAGCATATACTTCACCCATAGGAGAAGCATTGTTCATATCCAGCTTGTACATATCCCCTTTCCTGGGAGATCTAAGAAGCACCAATTCCGGAGGAATTGTCATCCCTGGTTTGAGGATAATGCACTCATGTTCTGTGAAAAGCATCTGATGCTTCTGGTCACAGAATTGAGAAACACTTAACAGATTGTGTTCAAGCTGTTTGACAAAGTGAACTTTGTCAATGTTTATTCTGCCATTGGATATACTTCCTCTGCCAGAAATATATCCTCCGGCCTCACCTCCAAATTGGACAGGCCCTCCATCAAAGTTCTAGAATTGTTGAAGGAGAGATTTGTTCCCTGTCATGTGCCTGGAGCATCCACTATCTACAATCTAGACATTGTTGTTCTTGTCAAATGGATGTCCCTGCACATAAGATGAGATGGTTAATTTTGTTTGGAAGCCCAAGCCTTGCAGGTCTTGGGCTCTTCCAAAGATAGTGACATAATTGAACCGAAAGATATGCATTGGGGTTCAATAGAGGTCGTTGAAGAAGAGGTTTGGGCTGCAGCATCTTCCTTGATCTTCCAATCCATCCCTTGGTTGATCTTTGAGGATGAGCTTGTTGAAGCTTTTGCAGCATGGCCTTCTTCCGAAGCTTCTTTCTTTTCGGAAGAGGCCTTCACCACCTTTTCTTCCGTAGTAGTCTTCTTCTGAGATGGTTTCAAGGGAGCCTTCTTGTTCTTCCGAACCTTAGAAGGTTTGGCTTCCGAAGCCGTTTTCCCTTCGGAAGGAGTACTTCCTTCCGAAAGCAACTTGGCTTCCGAGACCAATTTTCCCTTTTTCATCATTTGGACCGTTTGAAGTAGTCCAACTGAGAAACCTTTTCTGACTCCTTCTTTTCTAGCATTATTTGCATAATGTGTGCTTGCTGGATTCTAGTAACAATCTTTAGCCATGTGGTTGTGCAGACCACACATTATGCATGCAATGCTAGCCTTCTGGGAACTTGCAGGTTGCTGTTTCTTGGATTTCTTTTCTTCATCAGCAACTTTTCCTTTCAACTTCTGATCCTTCGGTAGGATAGGAGTGCTGGTACTACACTCCTTTCCTGAATCAGGAGTACCTACCACTTGGAATCCGGCAGAAATGAAGACACCCTTTTGCTTTGGGTCAATCTTAAGCTTGGACTCTGCAACCTTCTTGGCGGTCCTTCTAGCAGCTTTAGCTCTACTTCTTCTTGCCTTTGTGGTTAGGATTTGGTCTTCACAGGTGGAGATGAGTGTATCCTCTAGTTTCTCCCCTGTGGTGGCCACTATTGTTGCCTCATCCTCTAGTTCCAATGGAGAAGGGTCAGCAGTTGGAACCTCTTGCTCTTTAGTACCACATCTAGGTAGTCTAATAGACTCATAAGAGTGTGGTGGAGCTATTTCATTGGTTCCCAACCCTTCTTTGTTTTGATAAAACATTTTAGAATGAGAGGATGATGTAAGAATAGTTTGGAAGCTTTGCTCAGCAATAGCTTGCTTCCTGGCCTGAGCCTCAGCAGTGACTAACTGGGCTTGAACTTCAGATAGTTTGGATATCAGATCTTTGATTTGAGTCTTATAGTTGGTCTTTTCATGTTTTAAAAGAGACACAGTTTTCTCTAACTCTTCAATTTTCTTTTGATAGTCAGATTCAGCTCTCTTAAAATCAGATTTTAGCACATTTAAAGACTCAACCTCAGATCTGATTTCCGAAATGTAATCCTTATAAAATTTAACTTTAGCAATACAGGTAGCAGTACAAAGATGCTCATATACCTGATCATCATCTGTTCCGGCCATGAGTGCTTGAGCGGGAGTCACATCCTGAATCATGAAGCTCCAGTCAACTCTTAAGCCACAACAGCTGTTTCAGTTGACTTCTCTTCATGCTTTGAAGCAGTGGGATGTGTGGAGGCCTGTGGGGTTCCCAGGCTGTTCTTGGGAGCCTTGCATTCCCTAGCAAAGTGACCAAGTTGGTTGCAGTTGACACTTTGCTTTGCTCTTATCAAACCCAAACCTGCTGTTGACTGGGTTTTGAGGGAATTGCCTTCCAGTTCTCTTGAAGAACTTCTTCGCTCTGTAAGTTAGAAGAGCCATCTGCTGGACAATGTCCATATACTCCACATCATCTGGACTGAAGCACTCAAGATCATCGAAGCAGTATTGAAAATCACCAGAGTGTCCACTTCCAGAGACAAAGGCACAACTATCCTGAAAGGAGTTGTGTTGAACCTTTTGAGACTGTGGAGTCTCAGGTAGAGTAATTTAGGGTCCACTGTGTGAGTTGTCAGGGTAACATAGCAACTGATGTTGTGGTTCTATGATTTCCCTTTCAACCACATGAAGGGCTGAACTCAGTTGGTTATTGGAGTAACCAGAGGAGTTCTGCATGTTCATCTCCATCTGGAATGCACTTAGGATACCATACAACTCTGTGAGAGTAAGAGTCTTAAGGTTTCGAAGTTCTCTTGATTACAACACAGTAGTGTGTCCATAGTTTAGGAAGGGAAGACATGAACTTCCTAACTATGTCTCTATTCTCAAGAGCTACTCCAATATCTACCAGAGTATCTACTATCTCAACATACCTGAAGTATTGTTGAGTCAAGGTCTCACCAGCCTTGAAAGTAAAGTTCTCAAACTGCTGCTTCAAGAGATCCTTCTTGTTCTCATGGGTTTCCTTGGATCCTTCATACATCAGCTTCAATGCTTCCCATAAATCTTTAGCAGTTTTGCACTTCGTGAAGCGTCTATAGACGGAGTTGGGGAGAGCAGTTTGGAGAGAAGTCATAGCCCTTTGATCTAGCTCTATTCTCTTCCTATCTTCTTCTGAGTAATCATCAACATCTTTTGGAATGATGCGATTACCAGTGGCAGAAGTAGTGCTTGGTATGAAAGGCCCATTGACAATGAAGTCCCACATCCTTGAATCTTGACACTTGATGAAGCCTTCCATTCTGATACACCATGTGTCAAAGTCTTCACGGGTGATCAGTGGGGACTTGGTCATGGTACCGGTTTCCATATCAGCCTTGGAGAGAGCAGCCATTTGAGTGAGTGATTTGTAGTGAGGAGTGAAAAACAGGTTGATTTGGATGGTAAGATCTCACAATCAAGAGCCTGGAGCTCTGATACCAATTGCAGGATCGATTATGGGTCACTCAACAGATGGTTTTTCTCTCAAACTCACCTTGAATCAACAATCAGCAAGAGTCTATGAAGAGTTGATCACAATATAACAAGTAATAAGCACTAAGTAAATAAACACAGAATGTAAATTTTCAAGGTACTTTTATATATTGCTTCTCAACTCAAAAGATTACAAGACTCTTGGACTCAAATCGCTTATCTAAAGAGTTACAGGGAGAAGATATATATAAATACTACCTACAGCCGGATATACTTTGATACCAGCTGGACACCTCTAACCTTACATCTATACTACAAGACTCTAGGTGAGGTCTTTCAGACATTTTGCCTGAGAGTTGGTAGTCAGGACATGTCCCTGACTTACCTTTTGTCACCAACTAAAGTTGGTAACATGTACTATCATAAAAAGGTGAACAGTAGAGTAAAGTATGGTCAACAACATGGCTCTTTAGGAAGATGCCATGTTGTATCAGAGGTCTGCAGCGGACTGTCAGGGACCATACTTTTATCTGCTGGTCATAGCAATGTCTTCCGAAGGGTAAAGTACTTCGGAAGAATAACTTCTTCCGAAGCCACTTATACTTCGGAAGACTGCTTCTTCCGAGGCTTGGAGTCTTCTTTGTCTTCGGAAGCAGACTTTGTCTTCAGCTCTTTCATCAGACTTTGTCTTCGGAAGCTCAGACTTTGTCTTCAGCTCTTTCATCAGACTTTGTCTTCGGAAGCTCAGACTTTGTCTTCAGCTCTTTCATCAGGCTTTGTCTTCGGAAGATAGTCTTCAGCTGTTGGCTTCGGCTGTTGTCTTCAGTTGTTGACTTCAGCTGTTGTCTTAAGTTGTTGACTTCAGCTGTTGTCTTCAGTTGTTGACTTCAGCTGTTGTCTTCAGTTGTTGACTTCAGCTGTTGTCTTCAGCTGTTGTCTTCAGCTGTTGACTTCAGCTGTTGTCTTCAGCTGTTGACTTCAGTTGTTGACTTCAACTGTTGTTCTTCAGACTCTCGGAAGATCTCATTCTTAGCTTCGGAACCCCTTCAATGTAGCACAAAAAAAAAATGACTATGAAGTGATTTTGGTTGCACCAGCCTCATCATGATCCAACAATAATGATCAACATCTGAATCAAAATCATAATTGTCTTCAACAACAAGGTTAAATTATCACTTCAGCCGCATTAATTTCCTAGGTTCCATAGTAAACGAGAATATTTAATAAAAATTATCTATAATTGTTTAAAATGGGAAGTTGAATGTAGAACCCTGATTAATCCATTTCCGAATTTAATTATCCATTTCTAGATTTAATTCGCAAGTGTTCTTTTACTATTCATAACATTCTTCGATGATGGTATGAATAATTTTTTGAAAACGGTTATGTGAACAGAGAAAGTACCCCACTAACAAACACCAATTGCCAAAAGTACAATATTGCCCTTTTAAATTTTTAGAACAGTAAAAAAAAGAAGAAAAAATGAATGGTGGAAAATGGTTCTTGTGGTTCTTTATAATTTTTAGTTTTCAATTGAATGCATCCCTCTCTCTCTCTCTCTCTCTCTATATATATATATATATATATATATATATATATATATATATATATATATATATATTAATTTCTATTTTGCTCCATTAGTTTTGACAAAAGTAACTATTTTCCTTAAAAAGATTAGAAATATCAATTTATCTTTAAAAATTTCATAAATTGTTTCGATTTCAGTCCAAAAATTTTATAATTTGGATTTAAGTTGAAACAACTAATGAAACTTTTGGATTGAAAATGAAACAAGTTATGAAACTTCTGGAGGTAAATTATTATTTATAATCTTTTGGATGAAAATAGGTATTCTTGTCAAAACTCAAGGAGCAAAACAGAAGTTAACTCTATATTTTTTTATGTTTTTCTAAATTGCCCATTAATTTTTGATAGTTTGCAAGAAAACCCTTACTTTATTTTTCAACACTCTTAGATATTTACGGAATATGCTCACCATCTTCAGGTCTATTCACTTAGGCCGCGTGGTCTTCACCGATCTTGATGGTAAAAGAGGAGGAAGAACATAATCTTTGACGAGAAAGATAATCAGCATGTTACAAAAGAACCCCGCAACAATACGCGGGGTTTAAATCTAGTTACCCTATTAAAATCCTGCTAAAAAACTCAATAGGACAAATCTATTGTTAAGGGAAAAAAATTGCAGCTCGTATTTTCTTCCGCTTAGATATATTACCGATCATATTATGCAATTAACAACAGACTTCATGGTGATATTAAATCGGTATCCGGGGTCTATATTATAAATTGATGTAGAGAAGCATGACAGTTGGTGAAACGTAACCAAACCGCAAATTATGAGTGAAGGTTGACAGACTGTGTGCCACTGATCGTCGTAATTAATTTTAAGTTGTGGTTGAAATAGAAGCAATGCGAAAAATATATAAAGGTAAACAGAGGGGTCGATGCGTGTTGGTTCCAACGGAAAATATGGAAATGGAAAAAGCATCAAAGTTCAATTCTTTATTAAAATGATCACAAAAACCAATTTTATTGCCCAAGTTTCCAAATATGATTTGCAATTTCAATTGTAGATGAAGCTCTAACGACAAGGATTTTTAATTTTTTACTGATTTGTATATGTTTGTTGGGTGTGGATAAAATAAAAATTCCAACCCTTGGCTTCTTCAAAATCAACTTCCAGATTAAGATGTTCCTTTTTGTTTTTGCCGGAATTAGAACTAACCCCGATCAAGATTTTCAAAAATCATGTTTGGGTAATTAAAACAGTGTATGTATCATATATAGGATATATCTAATAAATGGTTTAATAGTTACCTGGATCGAACCTGTGAGCTGGTCCAAGTGGTGGCAAGCGTGACATATCAACCCCTTCCTTTGCTTTGATAAGTGACGACGCACCTACACCGCTCTAACAACTTCCTTTTTTTTCTAAGCGATACGATCTTAATTTCTCCAAATGATGTTTCAAATCGACCATAACCCCAACTCAATCTTAGATCTGTACTACGGATGGTAGTCATGTTTCTTGATATTGTTCAAGAACTTCTTCACTTCTTATGTTATAAGACCTTAGAGCATTCACAACCCGTTCGCCATATATATGTGAGTAGGTACCCTATGTAATGTGGGATGGTTATGAGTTATTGTAAGTGAATGAGTTAGAAAATTTATGTGGATTGTATCATGTTTCTCCGTGTTTAGGGAAAAACAATACAACACCCATAAATGTTTTAATATTTTTTAGGGTGGTTGTGAATAGATTAGAGAAAAATGTAATTATAAATGTATGAAAAAATGAAAAGTGGATAGAAAAATTAGTAATGTTTAGTATAATTATAAAAATAGGGATATAGGATGGATTGTGAATGGTCTTACACGTTGTCTTCATATACATATATACTCACTACAATATGAAACCGACGTTATAATAACTAAAAGGAATGATAGTGCATAATATCAGTAAATTAAAATATCCAAAATAAACAATATTTATAACAAATTTCTAAATATAAAACAAAATAAACAAGAAGATAAGAAGATAGCTCGTTGACTTGCTCTATACATCACAGATAATCATTTTGAATGATAAAAAGGTAAATTTATTTCTCACTTCTCTCACCTAAACAATTATATTCTCAGTCACCTTTGAGAAAAACGGAGCATCAGTGAAAAAGTGTTATAGCTCATGTTACGAATTTTCTTCTTTTTGCTCCTTAAAAAAACATATATTAGATCATTAAAGCTATATTTAGATTTAAAAATCGATGATAGCAGCTCTTTAAAATTAGAGCTAGCTAGCATAATTAGGCTTCTAAAATTAAGGACCCATAGCCATTGCTTTATCTATTACAAGGTAAAGCTGCATGCCTCTGTGACATCCAAACATCTATGCCTTAGAGAAGACATGAACCCTCAATAACTTTATTAACGGACACCTTATCAAGCAGCTACACACAACAACTATAAATAAAAAATTGTTCCACTTTATTAGTTAAGACGTTCATACTTCATAACACGTTTTTAAGTAATCAAAAGCTCCATGTGAACGAAATGGTGAGGGCTGTCAGTCCTTATCCTGCGACTTTATGATCATGCGTAATGGGAAAAATTGAAGGTTGACTTATGTTCTTGTTTGAGAGTGATATACTGACGTGGAAGAACGAATCAAAGCGAAGCACTATGAGCATGGAAGGCACTTTAGGATTAAATAAATATGATTTTGGAGTTATCTAAAATATCAATTATATATTTAAACAAATACAGGTCCTGTCCTTGCGTACAAAAACCCGCAAATTAACCACGAGTAACGTATTTAAATATAGGGATTTTTACATATCTTCTATTTTAAGACAATAAATTACATATTTCTCCGACCTTAAAAATCAATTAGATATTTTTTATTCATAAAACGTATAAATATTACATATTTATACATTTTTATTAATATTAACATATTAAATAACTATTTTACCTTGTTTTTACAAAGTGATTTTTACATATTGATATTTTATTATTATAATTGTTTTATATTTTTCATAATTATGTCTTGTATTTAAAGATATAAGTTTTATTATCGGTTATTATTGTTTTTAAATAAAGTTTTAAGCGAGATATAATTTTGTGATTTCTATATATATAGAAGAGTCGAACTTTAAGTTATATATAATTGATAGTCTTACTAAGTGAAATGTCTGAAAGTATTTATTTACATGAAAATAAGAGTAAAATAATTCTTTAATAAATAATTCTAACAAAATAGGTAAATATGTAGTACATATGTTTTAAACATGGGAAATATGTAATTAATTTGTCAACTTAGATAAATATGAATTTTAACAACTTTAGGAAGGAGAAATATATAAATTGTCACATCCCGGCGGAAGCGTAAAGCGATATTTTGGATGTGACTTGTTGCTCAGAACACAATTGATTACAAACAATTAAATCACAACATGAAAACGTAAAGCACATACTTCATTCATATATATATTATAGATTACATCATTACATATATGTCAAAATTTGACGTAATCTTTATTACAACATATTCTTTAACTAAATGTCTTCAAGTACGATGGAAATGTGCATCCACTATCACACTGCCATCATAGATGTTAACTGTTAGGCTTACACAAACTCGCCCTACAACTTAACCCCATCCGTTATAGAGGTCAAAGGAAAAGTCAATATTGTTAGTCATTTTTACCTGAAAAAGCATACTCAAACAGTCAACATAAAGTTGGTGAGATCCTAGGTTTATTCCCAGACAAAATATTTTATTGATGCACCAATTACAACCAAACCTGTTCACACACATAATCATACTGTCACGAAATAATTCACAAGATCAGATAATAATACATATCAACCCTCATTCGGTTGGTACAGGAAATATTCAAATAGCATCACAACACTCATCCTGTTGGTGCAAAATATTCTCCTAGTAGCGCTATTAATATTATCAGACGGTTCCCCATTCGAATTAATGGTTGTATCACAAATGACAGTAAGTCTCAAAATATTTTCAAAAAGAATGCATCAACATAACCAGTATGCTTTTTCCCTCAAAAACTTTGCAAATACCAAAAGGTCAAAATGGGGCTATGAGTCTCACCGTTTCTCAAAATTGTAACCTATAAATAATTCATAAGTTAGACATAAATTTCTTTAAAATTTTTAGAACTCAGATCTTATTATTTTTTGAAAATTTAGTTGTAAAATAGTCAAATAATATTACCATAAAATTCTCAATATTTATTCTATTATACATAAATAGTTATAATTATTCCAAAGTCTCCATAAATCACTAAAAATAGCTAAGGTTATCCAAAAATCACCAAAAATTTACAAAATATTATTTCAACAGTTTAGATCATCCAATAATTTTCCTGATGTCCAAGTCCCAATAAATTTCTTTCTGTAAATCTCACAATATTCCTAAAATTCATTACAAATAATTCAATATCTCCAAAAATTATGAAATTTATACCATCTGTTGAATTTGTTTTATCATAGCTTCAGTGAATTTTTTACTATTTATGGTACTGATTAAGTATTTCTTTTGATTTTTCATTTACTGGTCACTTAAAAATTCATTTTTCAATCATAATAAGGAAATAAAATACAAAATAATTCCTGGAGCTTTTATATATTAAAAGAGTCATTCTGTGATTTTTCCAGAATTTTCCAAATTTATTTGTATTTTTAAGTATTTTCTTTATTTTCTCTATTTAAAACAATTTTGTATAAATTATTTTATTTATAATTTTGTCAAAACTTACAGAATAATGTTTCAGTATATTTATAAAGATTTTTCAATATTTATTCCCACAATCTTATTTGTCTAATATTTTTGCTTATTTTTCTTAATATTTATAAGATTTATTCTCATAAATTCCCAAAATTTCCTTTTTGTCACAAGTCTTCTGATTTCATTATTGTGACTTGATGAGAATTAAGGTTCCCAAAACTTTTTAAGATTAGTTTTGGTGTATATATACCAAAACTAATTTTTATATGTGTTTATAACACATATGTAATTTTTGAGATCTAAGTACTTTTAGAAAGATTTTACCCTTGTAATGAGAAGAGGAAGATGAATAGGGATGTCTTGAGTTCTTGACTTGAGAAGATGGCTAACTTGGGTGCTTGTTTTGTTTGTAGAACCGAGAGATAGAGAGGGAACCAAAAGGTCGTGGAAGGTGATGGTTGCGGGTGGTGATAGTGATAATGGTTATGGGAGATAGAGGAACAAGGTGGTGATGGTCACGGTTGTTGATGGCTAGGTGGGGGCTGAGAGATGTGGTGGTTGTGACTTACAAAACGAGAGGTGGTGATCGTGGGTGTGGTTTGTGAAATGCCGAAGGAGTGGTGATTTTATGGGTGTGTTTCGGCTGATGGTTTTGAAGAAACAATCATTACATCTAGTCTAGGATGGTGACTAAGCTAGCATAGCTTTGCTTAGTTATCTTATGAGTTTAGGTGGCAAAAGTGGTGAAGCTTGGTGTGGCTTAGGTGGCCGAGAACCCTTCAAGAACTTGCCACATCTAATTAGTAATGATGATGATCTTATGTAGCTCCTTGTATGGCGGTTTTGGTGATTGTGGTTTTAACCGAGAGGTGCTAATTAAGCTAAGTATAAACACAAATTTTAGGTGCTTTAGGATTTAGTTTGTTTAAGTTGACTCGTGTTGTGATTTTTAGGTTGGGTTATTATATTATTTTGATACTTAATTTACATATGAGTAACCTTATACATATCATCCATATATATTTGGCATAGATAATCATAAGTTTATGGGTGTATATATATATACATACACGCAAAATATATATTTATCGACATCAACAAGTAGAATATATATGTACATGCAAGAACATGCATGCTTAAATTCTATACATGCATGCAAACATGCATACGAAATTTTCATATACATACATGCATGCACACGTAAATTTTTCTAATATATATATGCATGCAAACATGCATACGTAAATTCTATATATATACATGTATGCAACATGACATTCATGAATTAATATTGTAATCTACTAATTAATTTCCATAAGACGTTAGTCGTAATATAAAATTTTCTATTTATTTTTAGGGTTGTCACATAAATGCCCCTTAAATATATAAAAATGCAAGTAGGAACATAAATATACAAATGAATATATATATATATATATATATATATCTGTGTGTGTATGTGTGTGTAAATATTTACAAGATGTGAGTATAAATTATAATACGGTAAATATTTTTACATTTATAAATTAACACATATATATAAAAAAATATATTTTTGTATATGTGCAATGATGTTCTTCAAACCAAAAAAAATTTATAATTTTGATTGATCTTGAAAAGTTAACATGGTTATCGTAATAAAAAAATTTTAATATTTAAAATCTCCCATATATATATATATATATATATGTATATGTATATACATATATGTTTATATATATATATGTATATAGATATATGTATATATATATATGTGTATATATATATGTATATATATATGTGTATGTATATATATGTCTATATATGTATATATCTATGTATATCTATGTATACCTATGTTTATATATATATACTAGTAGGAAACCCGCGCGATGCGGCGGCGGTGACGGCTAATTATAATGCGGTACTCATAATCAATAAGTTTGTCAATTCTTCCGTGATATATTGATGTGATATATGGATGTGGTTTATCTATGCCATGAGCCTTACGGATCTCAACAAAAATAATAACATACATACGAATAATAAAATATTAGTCATAGCAATTTAAAAATAAAAAAAATCACTTGATTATTAAAGAGTATATTAGACGACTAACATGTAGTCAAACATATAATTGAGTTAGAAATAAGTCAAATATATTAAAAAGTTGAGAACTTATACTCACTTTCTTAAGCATTCATCATAAAATCCATAAAGTTAAATGATCTACATAACACAATACCACTATGGCTAATGTTATATACGTTTAAATTATTCCTAACAAATAGTTATCATAGAACCCTTAATTTGTTATAACTTGAGTTGGTAACATGTGAAAAAGTATACATGCGGATGGTAATTGTTTCAACTTAGAATAGTAATCGTTCATGGATAACGCACATTACAGGCTACCAAGAGCTAATATTATGACAAGAATTGCATAGAAATAGAAGCAATTTAAAACACTTACAAGTTCAATTCTGATAGACACATTGAGTTCATATCACAATGTAACACTCACAGTTACTATTTCTACCGAGTAATAACCACGATCAACATAATCTCCCATGAATAAGGAATAAAAACTCTAACAAGTTAAATTCTGATAGACACATTTAGTCAATTACCAAACACCATTATGGTGACCAACAAAAGTCAAAATCACCATCATCTACACCCTCTTGATACTTTCTTCCCCACAAAGCTGACTTGTTCTCTTTAATCCTCTTTCTCGGGGCTGTTGCTACAATCTGGTAGAACAACCCATATCTCCTACCACCGTTACTCTTATCGAAGCACGACACTACCACCCGTTTTCTATTGTTGGGATCAACCACCAATTAGTGTTTAATGTTGTGGTGTTGGAGAGACAAACATGGTAATACGTGGATGATAATCATCTAATATTTCTTGAATGTTTACCTGTAATTATTTCAAGAAAGTTTAATTGAACTAAAAATAAAATAAATTTAATCAAAATCAAATGGGGGAAGTAGTACTTTTAATTTAGTTATCTTTCATATAATTGCGTTTATTCCAAGATTTGCAGAAGTGAGCTCTTGATGAAGTGTTTCATGTCTTATGTTTCCTGTTTAAAATTTAAATACACGATTTTAATAAACTTAGGGTCAAAATTAAAAGACTTCAAGAAACCTTAATAGTCAAATTATCTTCCTAACCTCAGTATAATCTCTATTTCTTGTTTTTTTCTATTGTCGCTCTTCATCAAATCATTTGTTGCCAGTAAATAATTTGGGGAAAACATAACATAATCAAGAAAATGAAAATTTTTACCAAAATATCAATATTGTAATGATGATTGTTGATAAATGATAATCACTGCACAATCCCATCTAAACAATCAATGTATCCTAGCAAAGAAATAAAATAGTATCCACTGTAGTTTATCCAATCCTCACGCTCATGGTATATGGCTATAATTCCCCATTCTATATCTCTCATCTAGTACCAAAAGTTTTCACAATCCTACTATTTAGTTTGTTATAATCATATATAACTATCATTATTATGGTTGGTTTATAGTTTGAAACTATATAGCTTACTTCTGAACCAAGTCGGCCCCTCTCGCGTATCTAGCAACAAATGATATAAACCTGAATGGAGCTCTATGTCAGCAGCTTTGAGATTTTTGACTACTTCGTCATTGGCTTTAATACATGAATATGAATGGGCTGATGTGGTCTTTTGGTTAAGCTTGGGTTTTAAGTTGTGGGCCTGCAATCACATAGCATAGTCACAGGTTTTTGTGACTATTGTATAATTAATTGTGCTAAAATTAATTACCTTGTCAACTAACTTCTCATTTTTAGAAAGTACTTTTGCAGCAAGTGCTTAGGAAGATTCCATCCACCATGAGTTCATGTCATCCTCTGTGAGTTGATCGAACATGAGGTTTGTTCCACCTATTGTCTTTTCCTTTTGCAATTGGAATTTCCTTCTAAGTCTTCTTATAGCTTGCAAGATCTAAAAAGTATATTGTTACATTTATATGAGATCCCTACAACAGTTATTGAAGTGTGAAGATTAAATATCAAGTAGTTTAAGTTCCTTTGTCTACGCCCAACAAAATCTATGAAAACATACAATCCAACCATAATGGATGAATGGATAATATAATAGAATCCCAATAAACTATAAGAATGAGATAATAATAGTCACTTGCGTGTCAAAGATTGAGAAAGTCAACTTCCTAGAAATGGCAGGTCTTGTAATGTTCTTCTTTAGAATGTCTCTACAGCTCCTAGAAATTCTGGAACATAATAGAGAAATTTAACTTACATTTATCATCAAATTCTCATCAACATAAACACAAAGAAAAGCATGTATATAAACATAAAAATTCAAATTTGGCTACTTACCAGCCAACTAACTTATACCAAAACTCATCAAATGTATACATAGTCTTGGTCTGGAAGGGTAAATGGTTGAACTCCTGTTTAGTGATTGTTGTGGGGCTGCAATTATCCTTTTGTACATTCTGTTCCTGGGTCAAATGCTGTTTTTTCTCAACCATGACTTTTTTTCTTTCAGTTTATTACTTTCAACTTCGATTATATATGCCATTTGTTGGATGTCGGTGATGGGTATAATTCCTTATTAAGCATTTAGTTAACAATTTGACATTAATTAACAATTTGACTAAGATTACCTGAAATAGCAGGAGTTAAAATTCCATCTCCAATCACCATACAAGTACCAACAAGAACAAGTAAAAGAAGTGCATTCTTTTTAAATGCATGTGCTTCCAACCATCTTTTGGTTTTTCCAGCAAATGATTGTTTATGAATTGTGTTTCGACTATAAGTGGTCAATTCTTCATCGGTTCTATGCTGATTAGGAATTGTATTAACTTTTGCATGCCGAAAAAGTAATGAGTAAAGAGCAAAAGTTCCACCTACACAAAGAAAATATATTTAGCGGTGACCAATAACGGTATCACTTTATGGGTCTCACCTCCATTTCGCAAGTCAAAAATTCTAATCTCCTTAAACATACAATTATTCTCTATAATAGAGAACATAAAGAGTCCACCAAGACTTCATTCAAGAACCCATGAATCCTAGGATTAACTAAATAAGAAATTACATTGAATCTAAGATACGTAAAGTGTTATGATTGTATGAACAATTAACACACATCAAACTCACAAGTACTGCCTCATGTTTTTGGAAGTTAAGTCTATTTCACAGCTCAATCAGCCTGCAAAAAAGCACAACCAGAAAGAGCTAATGAGGATAGACGTTTGATTGGAAATGAGCTTATTGGATAACAGGATGAAGGGGTCCATAACTCGAGAATGACAAAATTAAGCGCGAGCTTGGTGCAATAAGGCTTCGGCTTTTGATTATTTAATAGTGTGGGGCCATAATTGAGCTAAAAGAACTCCTTTTATCTTCTTGTTTAGAGTCAAAACAATTTGATTTGTGTTAGGTACTTAGGTTGCATTGTTTTCGAAGATATATGTTAGGATCTATGCATGTTCATGGAACAAAAAACCGTTAATACCAAACAAGTAGGTTGACAGAAGTACAAGAGACTTTGAAATGCAAGACGAAGAAGCAATATAACGGAGGATTTCTGCATGAAACAATAGTATGTCATCAAAATGTTTAAAACATTATAAATACATTAGCCAAAACAAATCAAGTCAAAATTTTGGTAACCTTTTTGTTTATATTACCTAATAAACCTACATTCCAAAGGCAGCCAAATTAAAATCTACAAGGAAAACCATAATCATAAAGTGTTTGCCAAAATTGCAACAATCTCCATTATGGGAACCTCTACAAGAATCAAAATGGTTCCTACAATGCTCCTTTTTACGCTAAAATTGCCTATTTACCCATTGCATCCTACACAAAAGTATGAAGATGATTTTGATATGGTTCCTCATGATTCCCCTATTTCATCATTCTTGAAGAGCTTTTAACACACAATTGACTTTTCTTAATCAAGTAAAACTACCAGCATATTAAATAATTCTTAATCAACAAACATTCAGTTTAACAAATGTATCAAGCTCAAAGTTATTGAGTTTTAAACATTAATTCCAAGAAATTACACATAAATCTGGGAAATATTATGATTGAACAGTTTAGTTTAACCCTTAATCAACCTGCTGATTACAAAAAATGCCAACATCAAAGACCAGATTAATTCCTAAAACAAACAAACAACAAAATACAATGAACAAGAGAAAGTGACAATAGGTTACCTTTTCTCTGTACATATTCTTGAGCCTACCAGCTTCTTCATCCATAGGCTGATCAATCTTCTGCTCCAGAGCCAATATCCCACCTTCGTTTTCAAATTCTTCGTTTATATTCACTTCCATTCTTGGATTACACCAATAC
>CM044007.1:41386949-41404449 GCA_024085815.1 Flaveria linearis | reverse complement strand
TACACACATACATACACACATACACACATACATACATACACATACATACATACGTACATACATACGTACATACATACATACCTACATACATACCTACATACATACATACATACATACATACATACATACATACATACATACATACATACATACATACGTACGTACGTACGTACGTACGTACGTACGTACGTACGTACGTACGTACGTACGTACGTACATACATACATACATACATACATACATACATACATACATACATACATACATACATACATACATACATACATACATACATACATTAACACTCGAAAAATTTGTCAAATAAAAGAAAAGAAAAGTATTTTGAAGAAGTGAAAAGCAGCCAAAGTGGAGGGGGCTTAAGTGTAAAAAGGACAAAAAATTATTATTTTATATTTAAAAGGGGCATGGCCGCCCACTATTACCGTTTCACTAACTGCTTTCGGCAAAAAAGAAGAGATGAAGAAGGAAGCTGAGTTCTTCGGTTCTAGAGAGAGAAGTAAGGTCTTGGTAAGTGAATTCTTGTGTAATTGGTTCGGTTTTATGGATTTTTTTGGCCATGTAACCGAATTTCACATGTTCTTATGTGTATGTGTGCTCGGTTTTTATGTGTTTAGACACATCTAGGTGTTCAAATTCTTTGGAAAGTTCTAGTCCGAGAGTTGAGGCTTGAGAGCAGTTAAGGTGAGTTTCTAGACCCTGATTTTACGTGTTTTTAAACTTCTTTGGGGCTGAAAATGCATGTAAAATGATTTTATAAGTACTATGTATGTTACGCGTATGTATAAGTGTATGTATGTTAACTGTTTAATGGCTATTTATGCTACATTGATGCTTAGAAGGGTAAATATAAGTTAATTACAGATTATGGTGATGTTTGGGATCGAAAAACAGCTTAGAAACATTTAAGTAGGTGCTCATGCGCCCAAACAGGGCCCATGCGCCTAGCCTTTTGGCCTTAAACTATATTTTAAGTATGGCCATGCGCCCAAACAGGGGCTATGCGCCTGAAATTATAACTTAGAAAGCTATGGATGAGATGATGCGCCTAAATAGTAGTTCATGCGCCTAGAAAATGCCTTAGAATTTCTAAGTGTAAGTTCATGCGCCTGAACAGTAATTCATACGCCTAAGTTTTGGCAGAAACGCCTAAGTATAGGGGTGATGCTCCTAAATAGTGCCCATGCGCCCAAGGGGCTCATGCGCCTAAGTGAGGAAATGTTTAAGTATAGGCTCATGCGCTTGCATAGTGAAGAAACACCCAAACAGTGTTTATGCGCCCAAATAGTGCCCATGTGCCCAAACACTTAAAAAATTTCTAAAATTTTTTAGGAAAACCAGAATTTTAGGGTTTGACCCTAGTTTGACTTATGGGCTATGTTTACCTATTTTATGCATGATTATGTGTTGGTCTATGGTTATAGTATGTATGATGAATGTATGATATGCATATGTGTATGATGTGTTATCTTTTAATGGTTTTAAAACGTATTTATATTATATTATAAAATACGTTAAGTATTATGTTATTACTTTACGTAGTATGACGAATGTATGAAAGAACGTAAAGTATAGCGTAACGGAATGAAAGATAACAAAGATGAAAAGTGAAACGTAATGAAAAAAAGAATGGCTTGCAAGCAAATAGAAAGGAGGTGCACGACCATGTTGTCATTACCTCAACTGTGTACGGTTTAAATCCCAAAGGATGCATACAGGGTCAATCATTGAGATTAACGGGGCCCTAGTGGCATACCCTAGGTGACTGGGTCAGCTTCGTGCACAATGTTCGTGGTCTAAATGTAGACCACAGGCCCAGTATCAGCTTCGTGCACAATGTTCGGGGTATTGCATATTAGTCTGGATGAAAGGGAGAGATGACTTGCCCTAGGTCACTGGGTCAGCTTCATGCAAAATGTTCGTGGTCTAATTGTAGACCATAAGCCCAGCATTAACTTCGTGCACAATGTTTGGGGTGTTGCTCATCGATCCATATTAACATAAAAGAATGATGTAACATACGAAAAGAAAGTAAGAAAGTAAAAGAATGATGTAAAGTACAATATGAAAGTATGGGAATGAAAGTAAGAGATAGTGAAAAGCATGAAATGAAAGTATGTATATGAAAGCGAATGCTAATGAAAAGAATGGAATGAAAGTATGTATACGATGATGAAAGATTATAATGAAAGTATGAAAGAATGAAATAAACAATGTATATTGTTTGAATGTATGTATGATGTGTGTTAGTATACGAAGGTAAAAGTATTATATGGAAAGGTATATTTTGTACATAGAACACACAAGGTATTTTGATATGTATAAAACTAGAACTCACTTAGCAACGCTAACTTTTATGCATTTTCAGTTGGCAGGTAAATTGCTGAGGATGGCACGAGGGTAAAGCTACTCGACGGGACAAGACTGACATCCATCGTATTTTGATACTATTGTTGTTTCGTAATGCAATTAAACAATTTTTTTGTAACTGATTAACAACGTTGTATTGCTTAAAAACAGTAGTTGTAATGATAATGAATGGTTTTTTGTTAAATGAATTTCCGCTACATATTTGTATGAATTATGTATTGTTTAATGTAATAATGCGATGATTGTCCAACTGTGAGGTACCCGGGAACGGGGCCCTAGAAGTTGTATCAGAGCTAAAGTTTAAATGAATTGGGTAAATTATTTTCAAAAACCTAATCTTAAACATAAAATGGGACAAATGGAAGGGGGTGTCTGCCCGAGTAGCTACGTGCCATCAGGTATTTCTTATCCTAAAAGTTAACCAGTATTATGTGGATGTGCTATTTGACTTATGTGTTCTTTGTCGATTTAGATACTGATGTAGTCAGGATAGAAAATGCTTGGGGTGTGAAGAGTAAAGTAAGTGGCTAATCACAACTGGACACTGCAATTAGGGACTTACTATACTTAACATAAACTGAGCTATTCCCTTGAATGATCGTGTTTGTGTTTGAATCTTATAGTGAATAGAGAATGGCTAGAGGTAGATCGTCTAAGGCTTCTAGAGGAGGAGGACATGGTGGACGTGGTACTGAGCCGGGTGTCACAAGGAATAAGGCTAGAGCTGATGAGACGACCCCTGCTGATTTTGAGGTTCATCAGCATGAGGGCGTCGATGAGAGTGCAAATCTGAGGGCCTTAGTAAAAGAGGCAGTAGTAGAAGAGGTATATCAGGTCATGCAGACGATTCTACCATTTGTGGTGATGGAGGTGATTAAGGTTGTGAGAGAAGACAAAAGGAAGGAAAAGAGGAGGATTACTAGGAGAGAAGGAGGAGAACAACCAGAGACCGAGACGATGGTCTCAAGTGAGGAGGAAGAGGAAGAAACGGTGTAGCAAACTGCACGAGGCTGTAACTATGTGCCATTTCAAAGATACAAGCCCCCAATGTTCGATGGAAATGGCAATGCTGCTGCTGCTCACCGCTGGGTGAGGGAGATGGAAGCAGTACTGGATATTAGTGAGTGCAGGGAGGATCAGAAGGTGAAGTTTGCCACTCACTCATTTGTTGAATCGGCTCTATGTTGGTGGGACAACATTGTCCAAGACGAAGGTAGCAGGGCCATTGGCATGATGAGGTGGGGAGAGCTGAAGAAGCTGGTGATTGAGGAATTCTGTCCTTACTGGGAAGTCGACAAAATAGAGATGGAGTTCCACCAACTGGAGGCAGGCACCATGACCCACCAGCAATACACCACCAAGTTCAACGAAATGGCAAGACTGGTTCCGGATCAGGTGACACGGGCGACGAGGAAGATCAAGAAGTACATTCAGGGGTTGCCAGCGAACATACGCAGGCATTTGATCACTAACCGGTTAGGTACCTTTCGATCGGTGGTGGACCTGACAGGTAGATTGTATGATGAGAGGGAGGTGTTAGTGGCTGAGGTGAAGAGGACAGGTGGTGGTGATAGGAACTGGAATAGGAAAACGTTTAGGCATGGTGGTTTCACCCAAATAACAAGAAAGCAAGGGTTGATGATCGACGGGTGGTTGCAACAGGCTCAGGAACGAAGAAGTGTTGTAAGTGTGGGAAGGAGCACGCTGTGAGTGTAGGCTGGGGCTAAATGTTTGCTTCAAGTGCGGGAAGACTGGCCACATCTCTAGAGATTGTAGGGTAGTGAGGTGTTACAACTGTGGTGAAGTAGGCCACCTGAGTAGGGAATGTAAGAGGCCAGGGCCGAGAGTTTCAGAGCAAAGAAGGGGACGGAAGAAGGAGGACAGAGGGCAACTGCTAGAGCATTCACGATGATGCGGGAGGAGGCTAGAGTGGATCCCGATGCCGTGTCAGGTATGTTTCTAGTAAATCAAATTTGTGCCTCTGTATTATTTGATCCTAGTGCTAGTAGGAGTTTTATTTCTACTGCCTTCTGTGATAAGCTATCCGTTAGTAGTAGAAGTATTAGTGAGCCATTCGATGTAGAAACCGCTATTGGTAAGTCCACTAGATTTACTGATATGATAGAGGACTGTGGCATAGAATTAGAAGGTCATAGGTTTTCTACTAAATCGCATGTGATGCCCCTAGGGGGATTTGATGTAGTACTAGGGATGGATTTGTTAGCAACCTATGAAGCAAACATCATGTGTCGTAAGAAGATGATTCGATTAGTTGCACCTGATAGGAGTTCGGTGGCGGTTTACGGGGTTCGTGTCACCACAGTTCCGGAGATGATTTCGATGGCAGTGGCAGGGAAGTATAAGAGACGTGGATGTAGTACCTATTTGGCTTACGTGAAGGAAGTGGATGCGCCAGTACTACAACTGTCTGATGTACCAGTTGTATGTGACTTCCCTGACGTGTTTGCAGCTGATTTACCAAGTGTGCCACCGGATCGCAAAATTGAGTTTCAGATTGATCTGATACCCAGTGCTCAATCCGTTACCAAAGCACCGTATCGATTAGCTCCGACTGAGATGAAGGAACTCATGAATCATTTACAGGAGTTAATGGATAAAGGATTCATTCAACCGAGTATCTCTCCTTGGGGTGCTCCGGTCTTGTTTGTTAAGAAGAAGGATGGTAGTATGCGGATGTGCATTGACTACTGAGAGTTAAACAAGTTCACGATAAAGAATCGGTATCCGTAACCGAGGATTGATGACTTGTTTGATCAACTTCAAGGTGCCAGTTGGTTCTCGAGGATAGATCTTCGATCTGGTTACCATCAGTTGAAGGTGAAGGGGCAGGATATTCTTAAGACACCTTTTCATACGTGTTATGGACACTACGAGTTCCTCGTTATGTCTTTTGCCTTGACTAACACAGCTGCCTTTATGGATTTGATGAATCGAGTATGTCGGCCCATGCTAGAGAAATCAGTGATTGTGTTTATTGATGATATCCTGATTTATTTGAGAAGTGAGGAAGAACGTGCCGGCCACATACGCGAAGTATTGGAGACACGTAGAAGAGAGAAGTTGTATGCCAAATTCTCTAAGTGTGCTTTCTAGTTGCGCGAAGTTCAATTTCTGGGTCACGTGGTGAATGCTAAAGGAATTATGGTGGACCCGGTGAAGGTTGAGGCGGTGATGCAATGGAAGTCTTTAAAGACGCCATCCGATATCCGTAGTTTATTAGGTTTGGCGGGTTACTATAGGAGGTTCATCTAGGGCTTTTCCAAGATAGCCTCACCTTTGACTAAGTTGACTCGCAAGGATGTAAAGTTTGTGTGTGGTCGAGAACAGGAGTGGGCTTTTGAGGAGTTAAAGATGAGATTGACAGAGGTTCTTGTCTTGACATTACCCGAGGGGAGTGGAGACTTAGTGGTGTATTCGGATACTTCTTATTTGGGACAAGGTTGCATGTTAATGCAACGTGGAAGGATAATAGCCTACATATCCCACTAGCTGAAAACCCACGAAGTCAACTACCCTACTCATGAATTAGAGCTTGCGGCGGTGGTCTTCGCGTTGAAGATTTGGAGGCACTACTTACACGGGACGAAGTGCACTATCTTCACCAATCATAAGAGCTTGAAGTACTTCTTCGAGTAGAAGGATCTCAACATGAGACAGAGAAGATGGTTAGAACTTATCAAGGATTATGACTATGAGATCCATTACCATCCGGGTAAGACCAACGTTGTGGCCGATGCCCTTAGTCGAAAAGAGAGACTCGAGCCGATTCGAGTGAAAGCTTATCAGTTGGTGATGACCGCTGATGTGATGACCCAAGTGAAGTAATTTCAAGATGAGGCGCTGAAAGAAGATCGCCTTAACTCTGAAAGAATGAGAGGACTCATCTCAGAGTTGGGTGAGAACACTCCCAGTATTAGAACCCGAAATGGACGAATGTGGATTCCCCGATACGGAGACCTACGAGGGCAAATTATGGATGAAGCTCATAAAACTCGATTTTACATTCATCCTGGTGCCACCAAGATGTACCAAGACATGAAGAAAGATTATTGGTGGCTGGGTATGCAGCGTGACATGGTGGAGTATGTGAGTAAGTGCCTTACTTGCAAGTAAAGGCAGAACATCAGATACGGGAAGATCCAACCATTGGATATACCCGAGTGGAAGTGGGAGCACATCACCATGAATTTCATTATGAAGTTACCCTGCACGGCAAGGGGATACGATACCATTTGGGTGATTGTTGATTGACTGACGAAGAGTGCTTATTTTCTACCGGTCCGCGAGACGTATTCATCCGAGAGACTGGCGAATCTGTTCATCAAGGAGATTGTAGCTCATCATGGTGTGTCGGTGTCTATTGTTTCTGATCATGACACCCGATTCACATCAAAGTTTTGGAAGAGATTCCATGATGCGATGGGGACGAGGCTACACATTAGCATGACTTATCATCCTCAGACAGATGGTCAGTCTGAGAGGATGATCCAGACGCTCAAGGATATGCTTCGAGCATGCGTGATCAATTTTGGAGGAAGTTAGGATGATCACTTATCGTTAGCTGAGTTCTCGCACAACAACAGTTATCATGCCAGCATTGGCATGCCACCATATGAGATGCTATACGGTAGGAGATGTAGGACACCCGTATGTTGGGGTGATATCTGACAGAAAGAGTTAGGAAGCCTTGAAGTGATCGAGGCTACAACTGAAAAGCTGGAGAAGATCAAATCCTTCATGAAAGCGGCGAAGGATAGGCAAAAGTTATACGCCGACAAGAGGCATAGACCGATCGAATTCAAGATGGGTGACCGAGTTATGTTGAAGTTTTCACCTTGGAAGGGAATCATTCGGTTCTGGAAGATGGGTAAGCTAAGGCCAAGGTATATAGGACCTTTCCGAGTCATTGCGCGAGTAGGAGAGGTGGCCTATCGATTAGAACTGCCTGATGAGTTAAGTGGAATTCATCCGACATTCCATGTATCTCATCAGAGAAAGTGCTTAGCTGATGAACATATGATTATATCACTGGATGATATCGAGGTGGATGAACGGCTCAATTATGTAGAAAAACCAGTGGCAATCATTGATCAAAAGGAAAGGAGATTGAGGAATAAAGTGGTTCCACTGGTACGTGTGCGGTGGAAACACGGAAAGGGTTTTGAGTATACATGGGAGACTAAAGAAGAGATAAGACAACATTACCCATAACTATTCGAGGAATGACGGGTTTCGGGGACGAGACCTCTTTAAGGGGGGTGGACTTGTAACACCCGGAAAATTTTGTCAGATAAAAGAAAAGAAAAGTATTTTGAAAGAAGTGAAAAATAGCCAAAGTGGAGGGGGCATAAGTGTAAAAAGGAGAAAACATTATTATTTTATGTTTAAAAGGGGCATGGCCGCCCACTATCACCTTTTCACCAACTACTTTCGGCAGAAAAGAATAGAAGAAGAAGAAGGAAGCTGAGTTCTTTGGTTCTAAAGAGAGAAGTAACCGATTTTTGTCTTGATAAGTGAATTCTTGTGTAATTGGTTCAGTTTTATGGATTTTTTGGCCATGTAACCGAATTTCACATGTTCTTATGTGTATGTGTGCTTGGTTTTTGTGTGTTTAGACACATCTAGGTGTTTGAATTCTTTGGAAAGTTCAAGTCCGAGAGTTGAGGCTTGAGAGCAGCTAAGGTGAGTTTCTAGACCCCGATTTTACATGTTTTAAAACTTCTTTGGGGGCTGAAATGCATGTAAATGATTTTATAATTACTATGTATGTTACCCGTGTTGGGTTTATTAGAACACTAAAACTTAGTTTAACCTTTTAAACTAACAGAAAACGCAGCGGATGTTAAGGATTATAACATGTTTATAATCCGAAAAACTTTGTGTTCTAAATGTGGTTTTAAGGTAAAAACAAAACCCAAAACAATAGGATCTTAAATATATGAATGGACAAGCTATGAACTCATAAAACAACCATTAACAAGCTGCCAAAAACTACCTTTCAGCAGTTAAGAATAATACTTCCAAATGAGCTGCCAAAACCGTGGATTTGATGGAGATGGAGTGTCAAAATCGGCCAAGACTCCAAGAAGAGGAGATCCTCAAGCTAGTATGCAATCCACCTTCTAGTTAGGGAGAAAAGACCACCAAACAACAAAAGGAACTCCGTTTTCTTTCTGCAGCTTAAAACCGAGCAGAGAAAAGGGTGGATGATGCTCCCAAATCGACCAAGACTTCAAGGGAGGAGTCCTCAAGTGCTTATACCCCAAGCCTTGTAGCAATCACCATTCTTGTTAGGTAGATTAACACCAAGATCAAGCTCCAAAAACTCCAATTTTCTGCTGATGTTCCGTGAACAAGAGGAGAGAAAGAGAGAGTCTTTTGGTCTTTTAATTTTTGCATGAACTATGAATGGTGAGCATTGAGTGTAGTCTTGTATTAAGTGTTGTCAATTTTCAAGAGAGAAAAATGGTCCAATCCCAAGCAAGTGGGCGGCCAAGACTTAAAAGAATTCAAAACATTTCCCTCTTAAAATTTATAACACATAACACATTGTTACTAGTCATATGTCACAAAATAAAAGGTTACTTTCTAGACTAAATTTATAAATGTGACATATGTGCTCTTTAATTAAACAATTTAATTAAAGTACACTCATGTATAATTAGTTGTTATTTAAACCCCTTTTAAATGACAAGAATAACAGTAAACTCATCAACAAATTATCCTTATAATTTGTTCCATCTCATATGCAATTTATTTAGAAAACCCATTTTCTAAATTGGTGTAAATATTTAATTGCATGATCATATCATCAATTTAATATTAATTGGTGTTTGCTAAGCTTGTTATTGGGTATAACCCGACTTGGATCATGACGTACTAACCACATCAATATTTTATGTGTCTTGGGCATATAGAATCCTACAATCTCCCACTTGCCCAAGATTCATAGAAGATTGATGCAAGCAGTAAATACCGCCTAACAACGGTTTACTACCCTTAAAACGCATGACTTATGGCCATTCAATAACATCATCCCTTTCAAGTACCCTACTTGAAATGATTTAGGTGAATTAATTATCTATCCTTTTGTTACAGATGTCATGTTAAATCCAAGAACACAGAATGATCATTTCTTGTTGATTTAACTTATCAGGCCTTAGACATCTAACTCTCAACGAATAAGAGGAACAAATTCCATCTTGACTACATACGTTTCTCACAATCACCTCGTGTTATACCTAAACATACCCTTATGTACTGTCCACTATTTCAGGACAGTGAAGAATTAGCTTAAGGTATAATACTTGGTGAATATCAAAACCCAATATGTATCTCAGGTCAGAGGATACCAAATGATATTCGCCTTTACTCAAATTTACTTATGATCAATCAATAAGATTCCATGTAGTAAAATTTGAGATGCGGGTTAGTCCAATATTTGTATCCTACAAATATCTATGAACCTTGGTAGCAACCAATTGCTCTATATTCATGCCTTATGAATATCCACCAATCCAAGTTCATAATAGTCTTACATTCATATTTGTTCCCACAAGTATGACCGACTACGGACATTTAGAGTAATAAAATTATTCATGGATGTAAACATGCTAAAAGGAACATCACTTAAAATATCATAAATACATAGATAAGTTAAGTATTACAATTTGTTCCATATTAATAATATTAATACTAAACAGATCAATTCCAATCACTAGAATATCGAAGTCCTAAGGCACAAGTATGACTTTCATGCTTTGCCCTTTCAAGGAGCTTCGTGAGTGGATCCGCAATGTTTTGATCAAAGTGAACTTTGCGAATACATGTATTTCCCTTTTTCAACTTCATCCCTTATGTAGTTGAATCTCCGCTCATTGTGCCTAATCTTTTGATATGCACGGGGTTCCTTGATTTGAACAATCGCACCCTCGTCATCACAAAGATTTCTAAGGAGTCTTGAATGGTAGAGACCATCCTTAGATTGGTGATAAACCTTTTTATCCATGCAGCTTCCAAAGCTGCTAATGAGGCGGCTATGTATTCGAATTCTGTAGTGGACAATGCTACCTTATTCATAATGGAGACGTACCCCGATTGTGATCGAGGATCATCTCGATGAGTTTGGAAACTAGCATTCGTGTAACCCTTTACAACTAGTTCCACTTCATCAGATCCGTATGTTAGAAACATATCCTTAGTCCTCCTAAGGTATTCCAACATACTTTCAACAGCCATCCAATGGCTGTTACTTGGATTCTGCTGATATCTACTTGTCATGCTTAAAGCGCATGACACGTCCAGTCTAGTGCATATTATCGCATACATGATGGATCCTATAGCAGACGCATATGGGATGTCCTTCATACGATGTTGCTTATCCTTTGAGCTTGGACATTGAGATGCACTCAATATTGTCCCTCTTTGAATAGGTACTATACCTTTCTTAGAGTTTTCCATCTTGAACCTTTTCAAGATTTTATCAATGTATGCACTTTGGTTTAACCCTATCAACCGCCTCGATCTATCCCTATAGATCTTTATTTCCAAAATATAGATGGCTTCACGGAGATCCCTTTTGGAAAAATAGTTTCCAAGTGTAGTATGTCATCAACATAAAATACTAAGAACGTAATTACACTCCCACTAGCCCCTTGATACAAACAATCCTCGTTAGCATTCTTGATGAAACCCAATTTCTTGATCTTTTCATCAAAACGTTGATTCCAACTACTCGATGCTTGTCTCAATCCATAGACTGATATCTTTAACTTGCATACTTTATCAGGATGATTTGGATCGACAAAACCTTCAGGCTGAACCATATGGACAGTCTCTTCGATATGTCCATTAAAAAAAGCGGTTTTGACATCCATTTGCCAAGTCTCATTATCATAATGAGCAGTTATGGCAAACAATATCCTTGTAGATTTTAGCATTGCCATTGGCGAGAAGGTTTCATCATAATCAACCCTTTGACTTAGAGTGAAACCTTTTGCTACAAGTCTTGCCTTGTAAGTATCCAAGTTTCCATGCATGTCAGTTTTCTTCTTGAAAACCCACTTGCATCCAACCGGTTTGGAGTTAAGTGAAGAGTCAACCAATTCCCAAACTTGGTTGTCATACATGGATTGCATCTCTACGTTCATGGCTCCTAGCCACATGTCACAATCCGAATTGGACATTGCATCATGGTATGTAGTTGGCTCTTCGGAGTCAACAACGTAGCATCCATCTATGAAAAATCCATATCTTTCATGTGGAATGCTAACTTTACCAGATCTGCGAACGTTTTGTGTGTATTGATCAACCTCTTGATCATGATCAACAACCTCTTGTTGATTGCTAGTGTCAACCAAACGTGTATCGGCTTGTGGATCTTGATCCTCATCAAATTCCACTGTTCTATGCGTCATTCCTTCCATAAGGAACTTGGCTTCCAAGAACTCTGCCTTTTGAGCAATGAATACCTTTTGCTTTGTTGGATCAAAGAAGTAGTATCCTATACAGTCCTTTTGGATATCCAACAAATATACACTTAGTGAATCGACTTTCAGTTGGTTTGGGTGTTAAGCTTAACATAAGCTTCATAACCCATAATTTTAAATATGATAGCGATGGAACTATTCCAATTCATATTTCAAAAGGCGTCGAATCCACTTTCTTGGTTTGGACCATATTCAAAATATGAGCCGTGGAGAGTAGTGCGAAACTCCAAAATTATAGAGGTGGTGAGCTTATAGCCATCATAGGTCGAACTATATCCAATAGGGTTCGATCTCCTTTCAGACACACCATTATGTTATGGTGTTCTGTGAGGAGTAAGTTGTGAGACAATCTTACAACTTCCTAGATGATCCCTAAAAGTCTCACTTAGGTATTCACCTTCTCTATCTAAATGGAGAACTTTGGTAGTTCTATCGAGTTGATTTCCTACTTCATTCTTGAAGTTTTTGAACATTTCAAATTCTTCATGTTTATGTGCCATCAAGTACACATAACCATAGCGACTATAATCGTCGGTTAAGGTAATGAAGTAAGTTTCACCATACCTTGTCATTCTCTTAAAAGGACCACATACATCCAAATGTATGACTCCTAATAAGTCTTTTGCCCTCTCATTAGTACCACTAAAGGGCGTGTTGGTCATCTTACCTTGTAAACAAGATTCACACTTATCAAATGAACAATTTTCATTTGTTTTCAAAAGACCATTCTTTTAAAGTGTTTAAATCCGATTCTTGTTTATGTAACCAAGATGATAATGACAAGAATAAGAGTCACTTAAACCATTTTAAGTCTCTAAGTGCATGATGGGTATAATGTTTTATTATAGGACGAATCATCATGAACCAATTCATCAACATCATTAGAAGGCATAGCCTTGAAATAATGTACATCATCCATATAAATATAAATACCATCATTTACTAACTTTAAATCATAACCATATCGTTTTAAAAGGGAAACTTAAATCATGTTCCTAGTCAAACTAGGAGCATATAACAAGTTTTGAAGAACAACTTCCAAACCTTTTGAAAGTTTCAAAACATAGTCTCCTTTCTTAAAGTGCTTATTTCTTTTGAACCCTTGCAACAGATTGCAATAGTGAGTTCCACATGTGGTATCCAATTACCCATGTGCTTTGAGGAAATAACATTTAAGTCAATATGGATTATGAAAGTTGTGCTTGAGGTTTGCCCAGCATCCCTCTTATTTCTCAACTCATTGAGATAGGTTGGACAATCCCCTTTCAAATGACCTATCTCACCATACTCAAAGCATGGATCGTTTTCGGTTACCTTAGGCTTCATAAGCTTAGGTTTTTGGAGGTTCCGCTTTGATCTACCCTTACCCATTGCCTTTGATGTGCCCTTCTCTTTTGGCAACATTTGCCTTGGGATCAGGAATGGCCTTTCAATGCCTCCCTTATTGATCTAGAGTATAGGTAGAACCTTTCTACCCATCCCTGCCTTCGCTGTTGTGAGCATTGCGTGAAACTCACCAATGCTCTTGTCCTATCCATTCATATTGTAATTCATTATGAATGTCTAAAACTTTAGTTAGGCTATTAATGATCAAATCCTTGGCCAACTCCTTTGAGACAGGACAGCTAAGCCTCTCAAGGCGGCCTAAACATCGTCGGGGTCGGGTTGGTTAGGAATAGGATCGTCAAGGACATTTGCCTTTGCTCTTGCTTGAGAACAATTCTCAAGTTTCGAGACTAGTCCATAAGGTTATTATGTTACAGACGATCCCTCTCTAAAATAGTTCTCAGTGATAGGGTATGGACGGTCGGAGTGGTAGCATTATTGTTTGCGGCCATTCTACAAATTTTTACAAAGTTCTTTTTAGTATTTCTGAAAAATTTCATTCTAATTATTAATACCCTTTATGTCTCATAGACAATTAATAATTAAAATCTAGAATCCAACGTTACATTCTAATAATGGTTAGGTGACCTTTATCCCATTATTCAAATTAACAAGGTAGTCAACATTTGACAATTGCAACCTTTTGCAACTTCTAGCGGTATGGGATCGACTTTAAACATCATATGCAAAGTCGGCATGTTAATCCCATCAACACCATTTGGAAACCATATTTTAGGTGATCCATTCAACATGGTTTGCAAATCAAGTTACCCTACTTGCACACACATGTGAGTTTACCAACACAAGTGGTTAGGTGACCTTTATCCCACCAATGTGGTATTCCCACCTTAAGTCATAAATTCCCTCAAAATGGTTAGGTGACCTTTATCCCATTAAGAGTTTCCAAATGGCTTAAGTGTTGTGCAAAAGGACGGTGTTAAACTTGTTTGAAAAGGGATTTTTAGTTTTCATTGATTCTAGTTTGAAAACTCTATTTACCTTGTATTTGCATGCTTTCAAATACAAGGTATCCTATGGTTCATTTTTAATAAAACCTCTTTTATTAAATCATTAATCCTTTAATAATCTCTTATTAATCACTTAATGATTAAGAACCATAAAATTCACCTTGTTAAGTTTGTTAATTAGTTTGTTATGCATATCCAAATATCAAATAACAATCATACAACAAACAACCAAACAAACATAATCATACAAACATATGTGCATAACTATAGCCACTAAGTTGACTACACTTGTTTGCCATCACAAGTGTTGTCATAAGGTCTTTCCTAAGGGTTGATCACAATACAAATGATGAGGTCTCCAAAGACTCCCACTTGAACTTGCATCCAAATGCTTCAAGTTCATCCTTTGTGTCTTCCTTTTATGCTTCCTTCCCGAGCATCTTCTTTTACAAAATATATATCCTAATACATATTTTCTAGTAAAAAAAAATACTCCTAATCTATTTATTACATTGCCAAATGAATAAATAAATTACAACCCAAATAGAAACACCAAAGGAATTATTACAACCCAAATAGAAAGAATACAACCAACATGAGAATTCCATAATCAACCAAATCCAAAACATACATGGTCAAGGCTATGTTATGCACTAAAACATGTATCCATATACATCATTTCAAGAACTAAATGAACCCCATTTGACCCTAAATTTTCAGCCAACACAAACTAAGAATTTAGGGTCTTTTTCCAAACAAAACACAATCAACCAATTTGACATCATTCCATTCAAGATTTAATCTAAGCATGCAAGATATAACCTTGAAAGGTTGGGGTATCATCAAAGCAGAAATATAACAGCCCATAAACAGCCTATAACTTGTCTAAAATCATCTTTTAAAACCAATTTCAAAAGATAAATCAAGCAAGCCATCCATATAACCGGCTCTTGATGCCATTGTTGGGTTTATTAGAACACTAAAACTTAGTTTAACCTTTTAAACTAACAGAAAACGCAGCGGATGTTAAGGATTATAACATGTTTATAATCCGAAAAACTTTGTGTTCTAAATGTGGTTTTAAGGTAAAAACAAAACCCAAAACAATAGGATCTTAAATATATGAATGGACAAGCTATGAACTCATAAAACAACCATAATAGACAACCATTAACAAGCTGCCAAAAACTACCTTTCAGCAGTTAAGAATAATACTTCCAAATGAGCTGCCAAAACCGTGGATTTGATGGAGATGGAGTGTCAAAATCGGCCAAGACTCCAAGAAGAGGAGATCCTCAAGCTAGTATGCAATCCACCTTCTAGTTAGGGAGAAAAGACCACCAAACAACAAAAGGAACTCGCGT
Organism: Flaveria linearis; assembly: GCA_024085815.1. NCBI lineage: Eukaryota > Viridiplantae > Streptophyta > Magnoliopsida > Asterales > Asteraceae > Flaveria > Flaveria linearis. The sequence continues at coordinate 41,388,834 of CM044007.1, read as the reverse complement.
TTTCTTTCTGCAGCTTAAAACCGAGCAGAGAAAAGGGTGGATGATGCTCCCAAATCGACCAAGACTTCAAGGGAGGAGTCCTCAAGTGCTTATACCCCAAGCCTTGTAGCAATCACCATTCTTGTTAGGTAGATTAACACCAAGATCAAGCTCCAAAAACTCCAATTTTCTGCTGATGTTCCGTGAACAAGAGGAGAGAAAGAGAGAGTCTTTTGGTCTTTTAATTTTTGCATGAACTATGAATGGTGAGCATTGAGTGTAGTCTTGTATTAAGTGTTGTCAATTTTCAAGAGAGAAAAATGGTCCAATCCCAAGCAAGTGGGCGGCCAAGACTTAAAAGAATTCAAAACATTTCCCTCTTAAAATTTATAACACATAACACATTGTTACTAGTCATATGTCACAAAATAAAAGGTTACTTTCTAGACTAAATTTATAAATGTGACATATGTGCTCTTTAATTAAACAATTTAATTAAAGTACACTCATGTATAATTAGTTGTTATTTAAACCCCTTTTAAATGACAAGAATAACAGTAAACTCATCAACAAATTATCCTTATAATTTGTTCCATCTCATATGCAATTTATTTAGAAAACCCATTTTCTAAATTGGTGTAAATATTTAATTGCATGATCATATCATCAATTTAATATTAATTGGTGTTTGCTAAGCTTGTTATTGGGTATAACCCGACTTGGATCATGACGTACTAACCACATCAATATTTTATGTGTCTTGGGCATATAGAATCCTACAACCCGTATGTATAAGTGTATGTATATTAAGTGTTTTATGGTTGTTTATGCTACATTGATGTTTAGAAGGGTAAATATAAGTTAATTACAGATTATGGTGATGTTTGGGATCGAAAAACAGCTTAGAAACATATAAGTAGGTGCTCATGCGCGCAAACAGGGCCCATGAGCCTAGCCTTTTTGCCTTAGAATATATTTTTAGTAAGGCTATGCGCCCAAGCAGGGCCCTTGCGCCTGAAATTATGACTTAGAAAGCTAAGGATGAGATGATGCGCCCAAACAGTAGTTCATGCGTCTAGAAAATGCGTTAGAATTTCTAAGTGTAAGTTCATGCGCTTTAACAGTAGTTCATACGACTAAGTTTTGGCAAAAACGCCTAAGTGTAGGGGTGATGCGCCTAAATAGTGCCCATGCGCCCAAGGGGCTCATGCACCTAAGTGAGGAAATGGTTAAGTATAGGCTCATGCGCCTGCATAGTGAAGAAACGCCCAAATAGTCTTCATGCGCCCAAATAGTGCCCATGCACCCAAACGCTTAGAAAATTTTCTCAAATTTTTGGGAAAACCAGAATTTTAGGGTTTGGTCCTAGTTTGACTTATGGGCTATGTTTACCTATTTTAAGCATGATTATGTGATGGTCTATGGTTATAGTATGTATGATGAATGTATGATATGCATATGTCTATGATGTGTTATCTTTTAATGGTTTCAAAACGTATTAATATTATATTATAAAATACGTTAAGTATTATGTTATTACTTTACGTAGTATGACGAATGTATGAAAGAGCGTAAAGTATAACGTAACGAAATGAAAGATAACAAAGATGAAAAGTGAAACGTAATGAAAGAAAGAATGGCTTGCAAGCAAATAGAAAGGAGGTGCACGATCATGTTGTCGTTAGCTCAACTGTGAGCGGTTTAAATAACCCGAAGGATGCATACAGGGTCAATCATTGAGATTGATGGGGCCCTTGTGGCATACCCTAGGTGACTGGATCAGCTTCGTACTTAATGTTCGTTGTCTAAATGTAGACCATAGGCTCAGCATCAGCTTCGTGCACAATGTTTGGGGTATTTCACATTGGCCCGGATGAAAGGGGGAGATGACTTGCCCTAGGTGACT